>OZ030007.1:126729902-127052402 GCA_964023405.1 Apodemus agrarius | reverse complement strand
GGGTGTCTTTTCTGTGTTTCTTAGAGTGGATGCACAAGGATTTCCACAGGATGTGGGTCTCACTGGGTGTGAGGGTAGTCCTGGCCTGAATGCCACAGGCTGAAGCAAACTGTGTCGAAGGTTTTTCCCTTCCCCTTCACCACAAGGCCCTCGAGACATCCTTGCCCCTAGTGCCACCACCCCGTGGGATTGTCGACTTCAGTCTTTAGCCTGTCTCGAGATTCTGTACTCCTTTTTCTTCTCATTAGCACATTTGAACGTCTTTGCATGTTTGCTGGCTATCTGCGATTCTTCTACCTGGTTTCTAAAGCTGCACGTGCCTTTCCCTTATTGATTTTCGGGAGTCCTTTATGCACTCTTAATTGAATCTTCTTCCGTGCTAGGACTGAAGCCAGGTCCTCACACATACTTGGCCACTGCTCTCCTATGGAACTGCACCCGCTATGGCGGATAATGTGTCCTCCCTGTTCGTGGCTCATATTTTTACTTCTTTGTCTCCTTTCCTGAGGAAACGATTTACATTTTAATTAGGAAGATTTATCCGCCCCGTATCGTACCATTAAAGATCAATTTAAGAAATATTTGTTGGGGCTGAGAGATGGCTCAGCAGGTAAGAACACATGTTACTCTCTCAGAGGACCTGGGTTAGGGTCCCAGCTCCCTTTCCGGAGACTCACAACTTCCTGTGACTCCAGCTCCAGGGGATATAAAACCCTCTTCTGCATTCTGAGGGGCACCGTACTCATGTATATAGACATACGCATATGCGCACATCTGCAATGCAGGAGGCATGCGCACACATTTGTGCATAGTTAATATTAATCTTAAATGTTTGCCTGCCAGGAATTGCAAAAATATTGCCCTGATTTTTTAAGAAGAAATGTAGCTCACAATTAAGTCTCTACCTTGTGTTCCTGTCCACATGTCTCATGGACCTAAAGGGAGACAGGAGACACATTGTCCTGACGTCAGCCTTGAAACAGCTTAGTGTACGCTTCGGGATCTCTTGTCCGCACGGCTTTGGGGAGACAGGCAGACGATGAAGCTCACTCTGATGACAGAGGGTTAGAGTGTAGCATGGTCTCATTTCTCTGTTCTAAACTACTCACCTGGAGGAAGCAGCAGCATGTGACCGGCCCCCTGCCTGCTGAAGTCTCCCCCTAGGTTTTCCTGTTAGAGAATCTGGGTCATCGCCGTGTGGAAAGAAGGCAGAGAGGCAAAGGGGAACGCGCAGTCAAGAGCTGGAGGAAAGGGGGAGAGGAGAAGACAGGAACAGTTGGGTTCCAGGTTCCAACTGTGGAGAGCAGAGCAGAGAGGCCAAACCCCAACCATGTGCAGAGGCTCAGAGACTCAAAGGCGCAGGCTAGCTACCCCAAGAAGTAGTGCTGGGGAGAGATACACAGCCACTTTTTTTTTTTTACAATGACCCTAGGTCTCGGATGTGGGTTCCTCCTTTCTTTCTTTTGTGAAAATATTTGTTACATGTATTGTTCAGGGGACAGAACATGCCCGGGGAGGTCACAGGATAACCTCCAGAGCCAACTCTCTCCTTCCACTGTGAGGGTCCCAAGGATTGACTCAGGTCATTATGCTTGGTGGCAAGCACCTTTCCCCACTGAACCGTCTTACCAACCCTGTTATTTTGCTTTAACTGCGATAAGACTGACCAGTGCTTCCAGTCCTAGATATTATACTATGCTTTTCACTTCTATAAAATTATTATATTTATGATCTAATGGCATTCGAATGAGGTGGGTGGGGGGTTGAACATCACTTAACACAGAACTGACTGAGCTTTGACTCAGAAGAAAATCAACGGGGAAGACCAGGGTGGCCGCAGGAACCGGGACCCAGCGAGAAAGCATCCCGTCCATCTTCCCTCCAGCATGACCTGAAGGGAAGGCTGGTGTGCCGATGCTTTTTGAAGGAATTTTACACGAACACCAACCACCTCCAAATGAAGCAGCCAGTTCTTGTTATTTGGGTCTATTGATGGCAAGAAGGCCACTCCTGCATTAGCAGGAGGTCCCTGCGCCTTTTGTAATTTAATGAGACCATTTTGTCCTAACTCAGCATTTCTCAAGTTTATCTTCCTTAATGCTGACCACATTTTTTTTTTCAGAAAGAGCCATTGTCACAGGCAACGAGAGTAATTGACTCACAAGTTCACAGGGCGTGGCTTCTGCCTTTCTCTGAACTCCTAGGGAAATGAAGGCAGAGTGGATATGGAAGAACCAACTTGAAATTTACATTTTAAAAAATATTAAAATGTTAGGAACCAGCCCTGGGCGGAAAGTCCCTAAGGATCTAACGAAATAGGGCATAAGTGTCCATTATTCTAAAGGATGGATCTAGTAGTCTGACTGAGTGGGTCTTATTTTGCTATTACAGAGCATATATATGCACATTAATATGCACACAGATAACCAGGGGTGCACCTTACAAGTAGAAATAGCATAATTTTTTTCGTGTGTGTGTGTGTGTGTGTGTGTGTACACGTGCGTGTGCATGTGCTAAATGTCAAGTGTTTTCCTCCACTACTGTCCATCTTTTTGTTGTTTGTTTGTTTTGCTTTTCAGGATAGAGTCTCTCCGTGTAGCCCTGGCTGTCCTGGAGCTCTTCATAGACCAGGCTGGCCTTGAACACAGAGGTCTGCCTGCCTCTGCCTCCCCAGTGCTGGGATTAAAGGCGTGCGCCACCACACCCTGCCCCACCTTTATATACTTAAGACTCTCACTGAACCCTGAGCTCATGGATTTGGCTGCCTTTGCTAGTCAATGAGCTTTGGGGACCTGCCAGTCTCTGCTTGATTCCCAAGTGCAGGGTTACCCGCCCATGACAGCCACCCAGCCTTTGATGTGGGTGCTGGGGATCTGAGCTCAGGTTCCCCTGCCTTGGTGACAGGAGCACTGCCATCCAGCCACCTCTGCAGCCTCCACAGTGTCACTTCTTCCTGGATCTGGTGGGTGACAAAACACTGCAGGGACAGGAAGCACA
This sequence comes from Apodemus agrarius, assembly GCA_964023405.1. Taxonomy (NCBI): domain Eukaryota; kingdom Metazoa; phylum Chordata; class Mammalia; order Rodentia; family Muridae; genus Apodemus; species Apodemus agrarius. The sequence goes on along the minus strand of OZ030007.1, from coordinate 127,049,405 downwards.
GGATGGTCTGCCACTGTGTCAATCTGCGTTCCTTATTTTCCCATTGTTGCCCTCAAAGCCTAACAGGAAGAAGCCTAAGGCTAGAAACATTCCTCTGGTCCCCAGCTTGAGGGAATATAGCCCATTGTGGTAGGGGAAAATGGCGGCAGGGACATGAGGTGAATACGGTCTGACCAGGAGAGCCAATAGGAGACATTTCACATGCTAGAATACCAATTTTACCAGCCCCTAGTCTCCAACTTTATGTTTTCATCTTCTTTCCTATTTCCTTTGCTGCCAACTTCTTATTTGTTCCCCTTCAACAACACACCCAGGTCGATTTCCTACAGTAGCACCATCTTGGCTGCAGTGGGTAGGGCCTGCTCTGGGAGGCCCTGAGGCTGAACCTTCCTCCCTAGTGCTGGTATTGTGAGTGCCACTATCGCCTCTGATGAAGGTGAGCATGCACAGCACTCCAAAAATGTTGAGTCAGGCCATAGTCCTGCATAATGACAACAAAGGTGATTAATAGTTTGCTTTAATGATGTAACAGGCATTTAATAAGCCATTGGTTTTTCTTAGCATCTTAATAAACTGATTTTGGGGCGGGAGAAGTCTCCAGCTCATACAAGGCAATATTGATTATGAATTCATACACTGGGTTTCTGGGTGCTTTGTTATCCTGGTGTGAGCACATATATTACCTGGCGAATATTTACTGCACTGTGGCCACTGGTGAATTCCCAGGGCATCGCTTATGGTCGAGGAAGAATGAGCTGTTGACTGTGACCTTGAAGTCACTTTGCTGCAAATCAGGAGGAAGTTGAGTTATTTGTGACTTAGAGTTTATATATGCTGGGGAGAGGTGGCAACTCGACTTCTGACCTCTGAGCTGTTACCTGCCTGCACCACGCAAGGGTGGACGTTTGATGACGTTTCTGCTTCTGAGTCGTGCACGATCCTGTAAGTAACCCCGTCGTCGGCTCACCGAGGTGGATCAGCACTGTTCGTTTGGTGTCGTCAGTTCAGGTTTGCTCGTGTCTCCCAGGAATAATGGCACCGGCACAGGGCTGTCGGTTGTCTTTTGTGAACGGCTTGCTCTGTCTTGCTCTGCTGCCCACTACTAAGGAAGAGGGTGCTGTGTGACTGCTTGCTGTCATTCCGTATTGAGTGGGGCTCTCTCTAGCTAGCATTTATCGTCTGAAACCTCTGGTCTCACAGGAGGTTTATTACGCTCCGGAACTGTGATTGCTGCACATACCCTAGTCTTCTTCCACTCCAGGTTTTAGTGAGAGTCACGTGTGCAAAACACTTCAAATACAAAATCCCATTAATTTCTCACCTGCAGAATGACCCGTAGTATTATCTCTTACAGATGAAGTAAGCTTTAATAAATGATTTTTTCCCAAGGGCACATCCTGAGTAAATGGTGAGACCGAGGCTCAATTTTATGTCTTTCCTGACCACTGTGAAGAGGCATGCACAACACTGGGAAAGTCTCACCCAGAAGAGAACCCTCCAGGTTTACCTGTAGAGAGTATTGGATGCCGTGTGGGAGGGTGGGAAGACAGAGGCTGTTCGCAAGGCACAGCCTACTGCAGTACGGTGTTCGAATAAGCAGAAACCATGGGTATACCACAATACTGCACATTCTTACCCTCTCGTTTCTGTCCTTTCATTTAAATTTATTTTATTTTTCGTTGTTTTCAATAGATTCTGACAGCAGTTTACCCCACTGCACTCCTCCCAGCCCCCACCCCCCATCACACCTTCCCTCTCCCAAGTTCCACCCCTCCTTTGCCCTTTAGAAAAGAGCATGCCTCCCTCCCCGGGCTCCACTGTGGAAATCAGGATGATGGTTCTTCAGAAAATTTAGAATCAATCTATCTCAAGACCCAGCTTTACCACTCTTGGGAATATACCCCAAACACGCTCTATCCTATCACAAAGACACCCCCCCATCAACTATGTTTCATAGCAGTTTTATTTGTAATAGCCAGGAACTGGAAACAACCTAAATATCTGTCAACCTAAGAATGGATAGAGACTGTGGTACATTTACACTGTGGAGCATTGCTTAGCTGTTTAAAACTAAAATGACAACATAAAATTTGCAGGCAAATGGATGGAACCAGAAAAGATCATCGTGAGTGAGGTGACCCAGACCCAGAAAGAGGCCTCTAATCAACCCACAAAATCTATCCCCAAGGAGATGCATGTATCCCTTCGAGCCCTCCTTGTTACTTAATATCCACTTATTAGTGAATACACACCATGTTTGTTTTTCTGGGTGTGGATTACCTCACTCAGGATGATCTTTTCTAGTTCCAACCATTTGCCTGCAAATTTTCAAATGTCATTAAAAAAACAGCTAAATAATACTCCACAGTGTACATGCACCACAGTTTCTTTATCCATTCTTGGGATGAGGGATATTTAGGTTGTTTCCAGTTTCTTGCTGTTATGAATAAAGCTGCTATGAGCATAGTTGATCAGGTGTCTTTGTGGTAGGCTAGAGTGTATTTTGGGTGTGTGCCCAGAGAGTGGTAAGGCTGGATCTTGAGATAGGTCTATTCCAAATTTTCTGAGAAACCACCATATTGATTTCCAAAGTGGTTGGACAAGTTTACAGTGCTCCCAGCAATGGAGGGTGGTTCCCCTTGCTCCACATCCTCACAGCATGAGCTGTCACTGGGGTTATTGATGTAAGCCATACTGACCAGTGTTGGATGGGATGTCAGAGTGATTTTGATTTGCATTTCCTTGATGGCTAAAGATGTTGAACATTTCTTTATTTCTCAGCCATTTGAGATTCCTCTATTGAGAATTCTTGGTTTAGATCTGTATCCATTTTTAAATTGGATGGTTTATTTTCTTTATATTCAGTGTCTTGAATTCTTTATATATTTTGGATATTAACCCTCTGTCAAGTGTGGAGTTGGTGAGGACTCTTTCCCATTCTGTGGGTTGCTGTTTTGCTCTAGTGATGGAGTTTGCCTTACAGAAGCTTTTAAGTTTCATGAGGTCTCATTTATTAATTAACTGACCTGATATTTTAAGAAGAAGTGAAAACCATACAATGGCAAAAAGAAGGCATCTTCAACAAATGGGCTGGTCTAGTTGGATGTTTGTATGTAGAAGAATGCAAATAGATCCAAATTTATCACCTTGCACAAAGCTCGAGTCTAAGTGGATTAAATACTTCAACATAAAACCAGATACACTGATAGAAAAGAAAGCAGGGCATGGCTGTGAAGACATTGGTACAGGAAACAACTTCCTGAACGGAACACCAATTGTGCAGGCACTAAGATCAACTCATTTTTCAACAGAGATCAGCTGAGCTTTTCTTGTGGGAGCAATGACATGGGAAATGCAGCAAACAGAATACATTAGAGAGCAACCTTGGGCGCTCACTTCACTAGGTTTCTCTAGTGAAACAGTGGTATGCTACACAATACCAAAGTAGGTAATTATACAATGTGGGCCAGACAGTCAGCAATGTTTGCATGCTGGAGAGCCTGAGTATCCAGTAGCTGTCCAGTTCCTAGAGCTGGATGCCACAGGATTACCACTGTGATGCTGAAGGCCAATGCATCCCCTGATATTCAGTCTGTATTAGAAGCCAAAGAAGCTGGCATCTGAGGTGATAGACATACTTTCTCAGAAGGAAGCAGAAGTGGGCAGGCCACAATATTTGTCAGTGGAAACTCTTTACATATGGGCTACTGTTGGAAGGTGATTCTTCCCACCATGGGTAATTCTTTCCAGAAATGCTCTCTCTCAGCCCTCCCAGCAGTTGCTGTCCTAGGTAACTTTAGATCCCATCAAGTAGACACAGGATCATGATGTGTCAAAGCAAATGATCCCAGTTAGAGGCAATAAGAGGATACCCTGCCTACAGGACATGGTTCAGCCTTGAAAGTGCTTTATGTACAAATCTGAGGACTGAAGCCTGAATCCCCAGAAACCCATGGAAATGGCAGGCAGGTGAAGTGACTTGCCTATAATTCCAGCCTCAGAAGGTAGAGACAGGAGATACCAGAGGAAGATGGCCAGTAAGACTGGCTATCTCGGGCAAGCTCTGGGTTTGATTGAGAGACCCTGCGTCAATGAGTAAGGTACAAGAGGCGAAGAGGATGGTTTCTTTATTTCCTTTTTAAGATTTATTTATTTATTATATGTAAGTACACTGTAGCTGTCTTCAGACACTCCAGAAGAGGGCATCAGATCTCATTACGGATGGTTGTGAGCCACCATATGGTTGCTGGAATTTGAACTCAGGACCTTCGGAAGAGCAGTCAGTGCTCTTAACCACTGAGCCATCTCTCCATCCAAGAGGATGATTTCTGACAGAGGCTACAGGCTTCCGTGTACCTATGTATGCACACACATGTATCCTCACACCCCAAACCATGAGTATATACATGCAAACTACATACACATGAAAAAGGGGAAAGAAAACCAGATCCAAGCAAAAGTCTCCCATGGTGATATTTTTAAAAAATTTTAATTAGATATTTGCTTTATTTACATTTCAAATGTTATACCCTTTCCTCATTATCCCTCCAAAAACCCCCTATCCCATCCCCCCTCTCCCTGCTTCCTACCCCCTCCCACTTCCTTGACCTGGCATTCTGCTACACTGGGGTATCGAGCCTTCACAGGACCAATGGCCTCTTCTCTCATTGATGTCTAAAAAGTCTATCCTCTGCTCCATATGCTGATGGAGCCGTGGGTCCCTCCCTGTGTACTCTTTGGTTGGTGGTTTAGTCCCTGGGAACTCTGGGGTACTGGTTGGTACATATTGTTGTTCAGCTCCTTGGCTCCTTTCTCTAGCTCCTCCATTGGGGACCCTGTGCTCAGTCCCGTGGTTGGCTGTGAGCCCCTTCTAAGAAGAACCAAAGTATCCACACTTTCCCATGGTGATTATTAGCGATGCCAATGGTAAGACACGTCCACTCAAAGAAGCAGACTTCCCTGCACCCTGCACTGCAGCCCGGGACTGACCTCAGGATGCGGGCTCAGGATCGCTCTTGCTTTCTGCACTGGAGTCCACAGTGGAAGCACCCAGAGTCCGGTCTTTTCCCTGTCACTGAGGTACAGACCAGCAGTGGGAAAGCAATGCTGCGTTGAGGGGGATTGGGCCCCCAGCCGGAGCCCTGCATTTGTCTTTCTTATTACTGCCGTAATCAATCACCACGACCTCAGCGGCTCACGACAGCACAAATGCAGTTCCAGCCATCAGGAGTTCGGAAGGGTCTCACTGGGCCGAAGCCAAGAAGGTGTCAGCAAGATTTCCTCCTTTTAGAAGTCTCTACGGAGGGGAGGAACGTCTTTCCTGCTCCGAGAGGCCACCTGCATTTCTTGGCTTACGTGCCTTCTTCCTCCTTCAAAGGCCCCATCTTCCTGTGGCGCTCTCACTGGGATCCGCACTCCCTTTCCCTCCCTCATTTCCAAGGACCCTTGTGACTACACTGGGCCACCTGGATAATCCAAGATGATCCCCCAACTCCAACTGTCTGCAAGGTCCCCTTTGCCAGATATAAGGCAGCTCCCTTATGGGATCTGAAGATCAGGGTGCAGGCATCTTTGGGGTGCTCTATCCTGGGTAGGACAAGTTACTAGGGTGGATATGAGATCAGGAGCACATTCCCACGCTGGGGCAGCTGTCGGGGAGGGGGACGTGTCGGTGTCTCAGGGCCAGTGTAACGCTGCTAGGAGTAGAGAGCTAACACGTTTACCCCTAAACACAGGGAGACACGGCTTCTGCTTACTAAAAGCCAGGCCTGTTTTGCACGCTGCAAGCAACACACAGCATTTCTTGAAGGCCTCTTCGGGCATTCCAGTGGCTCTGTGACTACTTCGCTGACTTCCGTGTGCCTTCCTCAGTGTCCTCTTACAACTCGCCTAGAGCGCGTGAGCTTCCCGTCTCTCGTTTAAACATGGATCCCATCCTGCCGTGTGTAGCTGTAGTGCATTAAACATCCACAACCGAATTGCTCAATCCCTACGTTTTTTTAAATCATCTCCTCTAAATGAAAGCTTTTCAAACACCCAGACCTCACACTGGTTGGAATGGCACACCCAGACCTTTTCTATCAATTTGTTTACGGGGAATGGGGGTGGTCGTCACGGGCGACCCCAGTTTCTGTCCAATTCCAAATCTGGCTGCTTTTTGTTTTCAAGTGGAGGGACGGAAAGGTGTATAACTAGCACTCCTTGTAGGCGAACCACCTTGCAGCAGGGAGGGGAGGGGCCCAGGGAGATGTGGGATGAGCAAGAGCCAATCCGAGAGCCGGAGAGTCACCTTCTAATTGCCTTCTCCATGACAGCGTCATAAGCTCCTTTATGGTGGCTTTATTTCACAGCGACCTGCCACGCTGCTGTAAGTCTCCCAGTGTCAGTCATGCAGGTTTTAGAAGATGGTTGGTTTTATGGCTTTTATTTGGGAATTTGTCAGGGTTTCACATTACGGAAGCCTTCAAGCAGCAGCCCTAATAGCCCATAATTTGGTGTTTAAAGGGATATTGCCAAGTAACCTGTCTGGGCCTGCCGGTGCCTCTAGCAACCGAGTCCTTATGCTCAGAGGGGAAACCTCCACAATTTCCTTTACACGCCAGTAAACCTTTACTATCCGAAACTTCCACTGGAAATTCCAGGGGGCTCCTGGCATCCTGAGACAGGGAGAGCTCTGTAAGCAGCTTGCTTTCCACGAAATAGACCTTAGGTGTGAGGAGAGCCACGCTCAGGTTAGTGCGTTCTGGCAACTGGAGCTGACGTACCTGCTTTATGACTCATAGTCTGGCAATGAAAGTACCAGGCCCTGAGTCATCTTCCTCCTCCTCCTCCTCCTCCTCCTCCTCCTTCTCTCCCTCCCTCCCTCTCCCTCTCTTCCTCCCTCCTCTCTGTCTCTCTCTCTTTCTCTCTCTCTCTCCCTCTCTCTCTCTTTCTCTCTTCCCCTCCCCTTAGGATCTCAATGCCCCTAACAGATGTTTTTAAACATCACGCTTCTGAGGATGTTTTGGCCTTTTGCCACTGTGTGTACTCATAGGTTTAATGAGAAAATTGATGCCTCCCAAGCGCTCTTCCCAATGGGGAGCAACTGGTCTTCTTGTGCAGATGGTGGGCGTTCCCTAGGCCAGCATGTTGTGTGTAAGCACACACACACACACACACACACACACACACACACACACTCTCCTCACCCCTCACCCCAGCTCCTTTCTCTCCCTGTGGCCTTAGCTTGGTGCACACACACTGGCGTTTGTCACAGATGGCTCCTGCTGCCGCTTCGGTATGCCCCTGCTTAGCCTAGTGTTTATCTGAGCAGCGGGCCACCTTTCTGGAGTGACCTCTGCCGTACAGGAGGTTGACACGCTTTGACTCTCATTTCCTGGGGAGGCTCTTCCTGAGCTCACGGCGTGGCTGTGGTGGTGGGAGAGCGGGGCTCTTCCCAGAAGAAGCCTCTGATACTATCTTTGAACATATGCTGTTGATTAAATGAGAAAGGACTCTTCATTTCTCCCACTCGGAGGTTGAAGGGGGGGGCTTGTCTAAAGCAGATTGTGGTGAATTGTGAGTTTATGTGAACAGCGTGCCAACATTATTTACTCATGGGAGAAAAAAATTCAAATTGATAGTTTTCTTTTAATTACCTCATCCTAGAGGTTTCACTCCATAAACAGAAGATATTTCAGAAGCCGTTTGGGTACATCTGAAAGGGCAAGATTGGAAACCTGGCGAGAATACCTTTGAAAACCTTTCCAGAGTTCTAAAATTAAGAAAACCTGATTAGGAGGCACCGTGCCTCTCAGCTAACTGGACGCTGCCCTCAGGAATCTCAGTGTCCTCTTATAAAGGCGGATTGTGGAGTTCTTACACAATACAGGTCATGTGACACTGACAGCCTCTTTCTGGGGCTAAGTACTACTACCAGGTACTCAGACCCAGCAGCCTTGTATAATCAATCCCACAGTGCCAGTACCTTCCTCTTGAGTTCTGTCCATGAAGCACAAGAGATGAATGAAAATGTCTGTCACTGAATGAGTTCCAGGCAGATCCGAAGAGTTCTAGCCAAAGCACATTTTCCTAAACAATCTCTTCATTGACTGGCTGGGTCTATCTATCTATCTATCTATCTATCTATCTATCTATCTATCCATCATATATATCTATATCTGTATCTATATAGATATATATATATAGAGAGAAATAGATAGATATATAGATAGATATAAATATCTATAGCTATCATTTATCTCTGTTTTAAAGACAAGGTCTCACGTAGCCCAGGCTACCCTTGAATACCCTCTTATAACTGAAGATAGCCTTGAACTCCTGATACTCCTGCCTCTATCTCGCAGGCTCTGGGATCACAGATGTGTGCCATTGTACCCGGCAATCGCTTGGTCTTGACATGGTGGAAATGATCTGGTGGACCATAGTCATTTCTTGAGCCAAGATGTGTCTACTCCCCCAGGGCTGTGTGGATTTGGTGCTCTACATACACACTGTGGTTCACCTGGGCCTGAAGCATTAGGGCTGTCTTGTACTTCAGGCATGCTGTCCTTGTCAGAGCGAATTGTACCGGCTTTATTCCTAGGAAACATGCACTGAGCATCCCACTGAGAACGTTTCATCCGAGGTGGGCTGCTGGTGAACGTGTGCTGCTGCTACATATTACAACATATTACAACATATTACAACATATTACAACATGTGTGGCTCAGTTCATCATCGCCCGGCCTCGCTGAGTGTCCTTCCTTCTGGTTCTGGTAGCCTGGCCTTCCTTCCAGGACCCTTCCTGGGGGATCTGTCCCCAATGCCTAAGACTTTGAAGACTTTAGGGCCTGACTGAGAAACTGCAGTGCTCCCGGAGCCTCACCCGTAGGCAGGATGCTGCACTTGGTCTCTGGCACGTGCTGGTGGGTTTCTGGGCTTCAGAGAATCCTCTAGTGTCTTCCTATTCTCCAGGCAGCCAGGATCCTTGGTTACACTCTGGGTTTATACGGGGGAGGTTAGACAGCAGAGACTCGCCAGGCCGTGCTCACGGAAGCACCAACAAAAGTCAATACGTTTGAAACCATTTGAGAGATGGCGGCTGTTTTCATTTCGGCCTCGAAGCCCCTTTCCCTCCACAGTCAGTGTGAAGCCCGGGGACCTTCACCACGGAGACCAGTCAGCACAAGGCCTAACTCCAGTCTCCATCCTTAGTAAGTCCATGACCCTAGGCAAGCGACTTGACCTCCCAATACCACAGTGGAGAGCTGATGTCAGACTCCATTCCTTCCAACTGAAATATTAAGTGGGTTTTGGTCCTTAAATTTCTGTTTACTAGACCATCCTATCAATGGGTGAACCACTTACACTTCAAGAAGAGTGAGAAACCATATCACTCGTTAATAAATAGTGCTTGAGTACAAGTTACAATAGGAGTGATACCAAATGTCCCGCCAGCCTGAAAGAGGAAGTGGACGGGCTGGGGATGCGGGTGGCGTCCTCCACCACTGCTTGTGACATCAGTCAACAGGTGAACCACCACTGACACCATCACCAATGCAACCAGCGGGAGACAGCTGTCCTGTGGTCCTGCCCTGGCAACTGTCTTTAAAACACAATTTGTGGTTATCAACAGTTCCTAAAATGCATGTTTAGACCAAGATACAAATAGGGACACACAAGCACCATCTTGGGGCATTGAACCTTCTTAATGATATTTGCATTGCTTTTTATTTTGTGACTCATTGTGTGTTGGTAGTTATAATTTATATATTATGATGTGTCTCTAAGATTAAAAGTCTTTTAGCCTCCCAAGTGATAACTATTTAACTTCCTGGGGTTAATGTTGAGGTAGAAGAGCAGGAAGGAAAGGCTCCACCTCTAATTCAGAATAAATACCAGTATAATCTAAGAGCTAACTCAAAAGCCTCTTTGCCAAACTACTCCCTTCATGGGTCAATACTGACTCATGTAACGTGATATCGTCAATGAGGATGACTGGGGACAAAATACTGTCCCCATACACACTTGTGTGTTAAGGCACATACCTGTAATCCCAGCCCTTTGGAGTTAGAATTAGAAGTTTAAAGTTATTTGCAGCCACACAGTGAGTATTAGGGTAGCCTGTGCTACATGGCCTATCTCAAAAACTCACCACCAACAACAATAAAAAAAAAAATAAGGAAATTTAAAAAGTGAATGGAAGAGAATGCTGAGATGCTTGCTGCCGTTTGCTGCTGGGACAAAGCTGCTTTGTACTCATTAGGGACAGAAACATGGTTTTCTATGACCTTTAGGTTCTGACTTGGTCTGTATGTCAGTGTTTCAGGGCTACAGCCTTGATAGGCAAACAGCTTTGCTGGAGCTTAGAGCCACGGATGCTGACTTTTTAACAATGAATTTTTAATCTAGATTCTCAGATCATTCTTCTGCTTCAGTCTGGCTATCTCAATTGTCCCCATAAACAAAAATCCTACCAGGGCTGAATTCCAGTTTGGTTTTAGGAATTAAAGCCCACTTTGCTGCACACATTAAATATAAAGAATATTTAGACTGAAAACTTTAATACTTTGAGTTAGGAGATACTAAGATGTCTCTCTCAAGCATTCTTCCTAACACAAAAGCTAAATATTAACAAATGTCACTTCTAAACACATTAGTGCTGAGATCTGTAAGTGGCCATTCAAGTTCCTGACATGTACAATTCCTTCAGTAGCTTAGCCTCAGACAGGGCCTTATGCTGAAATCAGTCAATTATCTGATAGCATTGAGGGTCAGCCCAGACTTTCCTACCATGCCCCCCTACCAGTCCACTTCCTTCCCCCTTTCCGATGGAACCAATGCTAGAGCCCATGGAAACATCAACCCTGATAAAAGGCTTAGCAATGACATCAGATACCAGAGGTGTTCCCCCAAAGCACACACAATATCTGTGAGCACACTGAACTTGGGGGAAGCAAAAGAGAAACAAATATTCGTGTACCAAAAAGCAAAGGATCTGGTTTGCTGCACTTAGCTCTTCACACAGCCTCTCCCCCAACTGGGCAACCTCTCTCGTCCACTTCATGTCAACCTCAGATTGTGTACTACATACGTGAGTACCTCCTTCTCTACCTTCTCCGCTTCTCTTCCCCAGCCAGAAGCCCGTTTTCTTAGATAATATTTAAGGGTTCATGATTCGCCAAAGAATGGTACCCCAGACTCAAATAGTATGTAAATGCAAAGAGTGTTTTGTTCTAAAGAAGTCCAGTATGCTGGGGTCTCCCTTTCCAAGATGGAGACCCCCAGTAAGCTTGCAGGCCTGATGTAAAGCACATTAGGGGAATTCTGGGGAGGGGTAGGTGACCTCTATCTTTGGCTTTATCTCTAGGGACATTCCAGAACCATTGCTGGGAAGGTCTGGAAACTCTTGCTGAGGAGTCTGGAAACCTCCACTGACCCATTGCTCTTGCCTCAGACCAGGTGGCAGGGCAGCTTCTGAGGTCTGGGTTTGCCCAGTTCTTGGAAACAGATCTAGGCCTAGTCTCCTGAACTGCCAAGTTGAATCCTGTCATAGAGTCAGCCTGTCTCCTTAAATAGAGACTAAGAGTGCCTCTTTGAGGGACATTCAACCCTGCCACAAGCAGAGTCTTAATCCATGAGTTCTACAAGATCAAATTCTGCCTGAGTTCATTGTCTCAGCAGTCCTGTGACACAGACAAGAGGATTGGCCTCTGGGAAAAGTCAAAAATCAAACCCCAAACGCTTCCTATAACGATGGCTCTCCCTGTTTTGTTATTTTGAGACGAAGTCTCTTGATATAGCCCAGGCTGTCCTTAAATTTACCATAGCCCCATGTGGCCTGGAACTCTGGATCCTGTCTCTGGCATCACTTCCATAACAAGTTTGGCTCTTGCACCTTTTTTATTTACAACATATTCATAAGTTTTAGGAGGTTTTGTAGGCACACTAGAACATCAACAGTTGTAAGGTGATGGCTTCCACGATGCCGCTTCTCATGCTGGTTGACTTGCTTTGCCATCAGGGGGCACAGAGTCGTGTTCGCCTGACTGGTTATGTCACTTCTCCAAGGAAAAGTTCTTCCTGGGTTTGAATTGATATTGTCATCACCGCGTGTTCCTCTCTTTGCAAGTCGCCCCTTCACGTCTCGGGGCTTCCGTCCACTAGGATCTGCGATCTGACAGACGTGATAACAGCCCGCCCAGCAGCCCGCTCAGACGTGGCTGCAGTGAAGTCTGCACGTTGTTCAAGAATTGTTTCCATGTTTCTGGAACTTTCTCTGGCAGACCAGAGTGCCACAAGACCCTGGTGGACAAATTATAGCATTTCAGTGGCTTGAACAGAGTCAGAAGCGGTTCCGTTTTCTATTTTCAGTAAATCTTATTATTAAATCTGTATAGTTGCTGTGGGTCAAGTGAACCGTGCCACCAGACAGAAGAACTGGTAAGTTTGAGCAGGTTCAAAGCCCCGGGGAATGTCAGAGCTGAGAACGGCAGAGGTGGAGCCAGCTCCCTACCAAGCTTTACCTGTCCGGGACACGTAACCATGACACCCCACGGAGAAGATCATGGCAGCTCGTCACAGTATAAAAACCTGGTGTTCTCCATGCTGATGAGGTGTCTAGATAGACCCCAAGTGTTCAACCAATGAGCTTCCTTCCTGGGCATTTCTTCCACAAATTCATCTCTGGTTCACCTTGAGTAAGATGTATGAATTCACGTCCACCATCACATAAAGCAGTTTAGACAAACAAGGGCCATCTCTTTCATCAAGGTTTGGTGTGTGGGTGGGTGGGGTGGGTGGAGGTGTTTCTTAGTAAAGAGCTGCACCTAAAGCTCTTGGAGAAGGACTTCTCTCTTCCAACTCTTCAGAACTCTCAGCACCCACTCGGAACCAAACCGGATTCCACCCCAGTCTGGGCTCAGCCATTCTCTTCCTGCCTGGCGCTTAGGGAAGGTGCGGACCCTCAGACCCCCTTTCCCAACTCCCTGTAGTCCCTGTGGCTGCTGAGTACACAGGAGGCTTGGGTCCACAGCATCTGTCCCAGGACCTGCTGTTTCTCACGCTAGAAAACATGGGCTGGGACCCCATCACAGGACTCCCTTCTGCATCAGCTGAGCAGCTCGCCGGCGGGACTTGGGCACCCAGCAGCAAGGCACACAGGCTACCCAACACACACACACACACACACACACACACACACACACACACACACGAGAAAGAGAGAGAGAGAGAGAGACAGAGACAGAGACAGAGAGTCAGAGAGACACAGAGAGAGAGACAGAGAGACAGAGATGAGACAGAGACAGAAACAGAGACAGAGAGGAAAGCGTGCATAAAGACATTTGAATCTGCATTTTCTGCATATGTGTAGGTTTAGAGGTCTACGCATATGTTTTCAACGAGCAGTGTGTTACAGGAAGCTGGCCGCCATACAAAGATCTGCACATCAGACTTTCTCGGTGTGGACCCTTGGGTCTTGCGGCGGTGCTGCTACTTTAAGCAATGAGGAATGTTTTGCTGTGGATTTCCTGTTCCTGGAAAACTACACAGTTGAAAAAATAATCCTTTCCTTTGAGTGCTCCCTGGATGCCAAGGGCAGAGGAAGCCCTTGTAGGGACGGCTCCAGCTCTCCTCCCTCCGTCCCCCAGCTCCAGGGTCTGGTTGTCTGAGGGAAACGAGAGAGAGAGAGAGAGAGAGAGAGAGAGAGAGAGAGAGAGAGAGAGAGAGCCTTCATCTCTGCACTTTCATCCCACTGCACTTTAGAGCAATCAGACGCCTCAAGGCACAAGGCTGTGTCCATTTTGGACTCACACCAAAAGTGCTCTGCTTGGGGGGGGGTGCGTAAATTGAAGGCACACCACCAAGAATGTTTTGGAAAGTGACTGGTTTTCTTTTTGCTCTGTCTGGGCTGGCACGTCACTACGTCATTTCAGAGCTGGCCACTGGTGCTCTCCTAGCCAGGCTCCCCAGATCTGCCCTGTGGGCAGACTGAAGGCTTTGAGGGCTGGCTAACCAGAGCTCTGCTTGGCAGAGATGGTGAAGTGGTGGTTTTATAACAGGAGGTGAGTGCAGCTCAGGGTTGGGCAGCCTGCTGAGGGCCACAGCTGGTCTCTGAGCGTGCAAGAAACCAGTTCCTCAACTGCTGTGCAGACAGCTAACGGAGCAGCTACCCAGCAGTCATCTGAGGAAGACTGACATCAACAGAAGCTTTTCACATTGTTTAGAAGATGAGGGCCTGTTTCGTTCATCGGCCCGTGTCCTGTCTCATCTTACCTGGCTGAGAAAATACTAAAGGCTTTGGTTCCATTATTGATTGATTAAGAAGCTCTGTAGCCCAGGCTGACCTGGACTTACCTGTGTAGCTGAGGATGACCCTGAACTTCTGATCTTCCTTCTTCCCCTTCCTGAGTGCTGGGATTACCGGCACATGCTCATTATCAAAAACTATAAGAATGTAAAGTCTGTGGCAATTTAGACACAAACACGTATTTCTGTAAAGTAACTTCAAAATACTAAGCATTCTTTTCAAAATAACACATATCTATAAAAGCTTAAAAAATCATGATAGTAATCATCCCTTGTCCACAGGAAAGGATAAACTTCATATACTATTAATCCCTGTATGTACTGACACTTTTCCTAAGCACACACCTATGATAAAATGTGTAAATCAGACACAGTAAGAAATGAACAAAAAAAAATCATATTAAAAATGATAACATTATAACAAATATCACATTGTTGTGGTCTCTCAAAATACATCGTTGGTCTCAGCAACGTCAGTATACACTCTTTTTCTTTCTCTAAGTTGAGAACTTCCTTTTTTTTTAACTTAAAGTCAACAATTTATAGCTTACCTTTGGTACTTCCTAATAGTCAGTATCATCACCCTTGAGTTTTGGAGCATCATTAAATAAAATAAGGGATACTGGAGCTTGAGTATGACTGGAACAGTCAGTCATAGCCTAGGTGGCTCCTACATGACTACTAGCCAGGATGGCACATAGCTTGCAGGTGAGGACCTGTGTGTTTCTGGAACTTCCTGTTCACTATTTTGAAATCGTGACTGACTGCAGGCATAGCTGAAACTGGTAAGGGTGAAGCCACCTTTGGAGGGACCACAATGGTCAAGAGAAGTAAGCATGTCTCTGAAATGGCATCAGGTTCTAGCTTCAGCATCTAGTTCTACAGAGAGAGAGTCATCACATGCTTGTGATGTATTATTATACAGCCACCTAAGCCCACTGCCTTATGGTAGCTTCTGTTAGCTTCAACCACAGGAGTCTTGGGTTTTAGCCTTCCTTTAAATATGGTGCCGTAAACCAGCCATAGCGATGATGACCTGAACCTGATCTTTAAGACCTGGTGAGAAGCTTTTGTTTTCTTTTTGAGACAGTGTTGTTACGTAGATCCAGCTGGCCTTGAACTCCTGGGACCCTCCTACCTCAGCCTCCCAGGTGCTGGGATTACAGGCTTGCGTCACTAAGACTGGATAAGTAAGGACTTCAAGTGGATAATTTTTGTCATGTATTTGTATGTTTCTGGCATGCATTTGATGCCCCACCCAGGTCTGCCATGTGTTCTAGAAGGCTTTAGCAGCTTCAAAACACACTGGACTGGACTGTAGACACCTGACTACCACTCAAAAATCTTGACACTTAGAACCACTTGATCTCTATCGATTCGTTAAATACAGACCTCTGAGTGGGCCATCGATTGTATCCTCTGCCACCTACAGCCACGTTTTTATGGTATGCAATCTCTGTCCCTACCTCATTGGATTGAGCTCGACTGATCAACTCCTCGTTCCAATCTTAAAAATCGGCACCAAGAATAATCTGTGCATGTTGCTGAAACCTCGGTGACACAAACGGAGGAGCTGTGGGTAAAGAAGCACAGAAAAGGGGACAGGGCTTGCTTGCCTGTCTTCTGAAGGGTCCCAGGTCCCAAAGCACCACATCACTCTTAATATTCTGCTGGTGAATTTTCCTTTTAGGGAAGAGACAGCTCAGGAGAAAGGTGCATGGATGGTAATCCCGGCACATCAGAGGTTAAGGCAGGAGACTTTGAGGAGTTAGCTTCAGCTACAGTGAGTTCTATACTTGATGTGGGTGGTTTTACTCTATCACCTTTTGCTCCAGGATCAGCCAAGCCACCAACCCCTCCCAGCTTCCCTGAATCCACAGATAAAACACACACACACACACACACACACACACACACAGTTTGTTACTTTACAACTTTCTTTTTAGGCACAATTGCTGGGCATTATTATCTCCTACCTGGAATTTATTATCTCCAATTTATTATCTCTGTCTCTCTACTTGCCCTAAACTTCAGTGGCTAGTCCCACCTAACCCCTGCCAAATATCCTTGGCCACCTGCATATAGTGGAGGCCACAGGTCCCAACTTCCCCTAAGATCTCACATGATTGCTGCATTCTTTCTCCAAGCCATGGCAGAAAGACCCTCCTTCCTCCTGTCCCCCTGTCTGCCTCCTGAGACCCGGAAGTCCCTTTTCTACTCTCTGCCCAGCAACTGGCCCGTGGCTTTCTTTACTGACAAATCAAGAACCAATTGGGGAACAGGACCTTAGCATCAGAACCTCCCCTTACATATACTAGCCTGGGTGACTAACATAGCAAGACCTTGTCTCAAAAGACAGTTCAATTTGGTACCTTCCATTTATTGATATTCACTGCATTTTATGCAATATTAGTTTATTTTTCTGGTGTTATGGATTGGCCTCAGAGCACGCTAAGCACCTCCTCCACCACTCACTGCACCTCCCATCACAGATGTCTCCTATTGGAGAAAACTTTGCAGTGTTTCTTATGGAAATTCATGTTGACGTCTACAATGCGAGTCTGCCACCAGAGAAGCAGGGGTGGCGGACAGAGCATAGATAGCCACATTGATGTGACTCTGACCTACAGGCCATAGTCCAGTGGAGCAAGTCTAAGTGGAACAGGAGAAAATAAAGAATATCATAGCCCCTCCCCAAAAAAAATCACTGAATGGAGCCAGTCTTTGAAGCTATGGAGGTTCAAAACAGTTCAGCCAAGTATAACACACCCGGAAGAATGGTCCATCTGTCCCTATACTATGTCCTTAGAACAACTGCTGGGTCAGGAATGGGAGGACAGACAGGCCTCCACAACTTCCCAGGATGTTCCTTCCACTGTAAGCACAGACCCTGCCCAACTCTGTGCTCTGCCCTAAGTGCCTCCCTGGGGCAGGGAGAGTCAGAGTAGGGGTGAGAAAGAACTGTTGTCTCCTACACCTACATCAACATTTCCAGATGTTGTTGTTGTTGTTGTTGTTGTTGTTTTTGTTTTGGCCTTCTGTCTTGGAGTAAGGAAGAACGGAAAACCAGGAAGGCTTTGGTATTAAGGAGAATGAAATTCTCCAAATGCCTTTCAAACTATGGGAACTGAATTTTCACAGCTCTGCAGAGTGGGTGGTGATGGTCAGTAAACAGTGATTGGTTTGCAGCGGGAATAATTTAGTTTCAAAATATATGAATATAGATTCTTTTTCACTACCTTTGTGTGACTTTTCTCTTCCAGCTAGACATCTGCCTGTCAGGAATGATCAAGATGGACAGAATATAAAGAAAAGGGCGGATTTCTTGCTTTGTGACTCCCCAAATAGGAGCAGGAGCTAAGAAAGGACAGTTCACACGCACAGGTGTCCTGTACCGAGTGAGAAAAGTTTCTTTTCTCCTTCTACCGCTCTCCATGTGTGCATTGGAGATGAAGAAAGAGTGGAGCATGGGGTAGCTAAACATTTGAGAAAAGTCTCTACCAGACAGGAAGTGTGCCTTTTCTGTGAGGGGAGGTGGAGGCTTGCAGGGAATTCAATCCAGCAGAGATGCTCATTGTGTTTATGGAAATTCATCTAGCACCTTCCAGGCCTCAGCCAAAGGGAGGCCAAGAGGAAGGTGCCAGAAAAACTCAGACAATTTGGGGGCAAAAGGGTCTGAGGATGTTTGGACTGAGGGAGATGTCTGCTTAGACTGACCTGAGGGAGTGCCTGGCGACAAAGATTCTGTCCACGGCCCTGAGGCTTCCCTGAGTGCTCCCGCTTCTTCATTAGGCCTCAGCTTCAGTCCTCATTTTGTCTTTGACATGTTCAACCAAGACTTAGCAAAGACTTTCACCCCCAGTGAGTCACCCCCAGTATAGCCATGAACCAAGTTCCTTTTCTTAGCCTTCCTTCCTTCCTCCCTCCCTCCCTCCCTCCCTTCCTTCCTTCCTTCCTTCCTTCCTTCCATTTCTCCCTCCCTCCCTTCCTCTCCCTCTTTCTCTCATCCCAACTCAAGGCCTCATGTAACCCAGGCTGGCTTCAAATTTGGCACATATCTCAGGCTAGCCTTGAACCTCTGAACCTTTTGTCTCTACCTTCCATGAGCTAGAATTTCAAGTGTATACAACAGTGCCCAGTTCTCCTTGATGTCTCTTAGAGGTTTTCCATTCACTCTGACTCCCTGGCTCTGCTTCTTGGCTGCTTGGGCTGATTAGGTTTTCTGACAACTTGACATAAGGGAGGGTTACATGGGAAGACATGAAAAAATTATTTTATCAGACTGGCCTGTGGACAAGGGTGTGGAGGCATTTTCTTGATTGATATTTGATAGGGAATGGCCCAGATCGCTGTGGGCAGTGCTATCCCAGGAAGGTGTGTGTGTGTATATATATATATATACATATATATATATATGTATATATACATACATATATATGTATATATACATACATACATACATATATGTGTGTGTGTGTGTGTGTGTGTGTGTGTGTGTAGCTGACTATGAGCTTGGAGAACAACCAGTAAGCAGCACTCCCCCACAGTTTCATGTTCATATTCCTGCACTGCTTGACTTCCTGCCTTGGTTTCTCTGAGGATGGGTTGTTGGGTGTAAGATGAACAAAGCCCTCTCCTCCTCAGGTTCCTTTTGGTCATGGTATTCATCATGGCAGCAGAGAGCCAACATGAATGCTCTTCATCTTCACCTGCCTTTGCTGCGTTCAGACTCAAGCACAATCCCTCTTTCCTATTGCAAGACAGGACCCTTACTGCAAATGTTTTGAACAAAGTCTTTTGTTAGCATTTTAACAAGAGTCAGCTTCTTCAATACTCATTTCCAATACCTACAAGGGACATGGAGGAGAACCTGAATCTCGCATGAACTGTAAGGGGACAGAGAGGTTTTCATAAGCACATGCAGAGGCCTGTGTATAAGACAAAAACTCACAACAGAGGCAGCCTTGACCTGGTGCAAATAAAGGGGAACCTCAGTTAGTAGATTTCCCCTATGGTTTAACATATTGGCCACATCCCGACCAATAACAGTAAAGGACACTCAGACACTAGATCGAGACCAATGGAGACTTCAGACCTAGAATTTCCACCATCAACCAACCTCTAGGACCCCACAGAAGCCATCTTGAAAATGAGAAGGAAAACAATAGTCAACACCAGAGGAGATTTAACATTAAATAGACTCAACAGTAACTCCCCTCTCCACTACATTAGCCTCAGAGAGAGTTTTCTTAAAATCAGAAGAGACTGAGCTCTAACTTAATATTTTTTCTCCGCTACATAGCAAAAGATGGGCCCCACAACAAATTGGGATGTCACAGGAAACTGAGACCTACATTAATTTTTTTTTATCTCTACACAGCACTTCTCACCTCCTCTGGTGTACTGACAATGCGGTGCTCCTTTGAAGCAGCTTCTGGTGTGGTTTGGAAATGGTCCAGTAGCAGGCTAAGAGTCTAGAAGAGACATGAGAGTCAGGGAAGAACAGAAGTTGTCCTTCCCTTTGCCTGGGAGCCGGAGAGGGGCACTGCAAGGATTCCTGGTGTCTGGAGAGACAAGGACCAACAGCCTATTTGTCTGGATCTGAGCTAAAGCTGAGGGGTGATGACTGAGGTAGGCTGCGAGGAGATCCACGGGATCTCAATGGATCTTCAATGCCAGAAGGCCACAGAAGCTAGACCTGCTGTGCATTCACAACTCTCATTTCATGGCATGAGAGAGCCAGGGGCAAGATGCTAGCAGGGTCAGAGACAAACGGGGAACAGACTTCAGGGCTTCCCAGTAACTCTCAACTAGTAACTGAGTGATGGCCACTAAACAGAGGCCCAAGGGCCACTAAGGACATTGGAGGCTCTGTCCCATAAATACAAAGAGCCTTAGAGCTGACCCACAGAAACAGGTCTTTTATCTAAGGAACTGCTGGAGTATGTGATGGGCAGGAATTTCCATTAACAGCATTACTTTCATTTCTCGTGGTTTAACAAGGTGACAGAGATACGGCATCTTCCCTCAGATGACCCAGGTTTGAACAGACTCTATGCCCTCACTGTACAGCTTTGGGCAAATGTCGTTGTGGTATTAGTTGCTCCTCTGTAAATCAGGGATCCTGAGAGTTCACAGTTTTAGGGCATGCGAGGACTGGGCTGTCTTCAGACGTAGGAAATGAGGCTGACACACAGAGTAGCTATCATGTGACGTTTGCAGTTCTCACCTGTCAGCATGAGGGTCAGGAAGACCTTGAAATTCATTAAAGAAGCAACCAAAGAAGCATGCTTCGTGGTTGTCCCCATCTTGCCCATGCTTTGCAAATCTTAAAATTCCATCACAGTTTTACATATGGGCCCTTGTAGGAATATGTAAGAAGTTCTGCTTCCTTCAGGAAACGACATGGCCCATTGATTATGAAGGCCTGAGTTGCTTCTCCAGAACCCATATGAAGTAAGCATTCCGAGTGCCTGTGATCCCAGTGCTAGGGGGGTAGAGCTAGATGAAGCCCTCGGCCTCACTAGCCAGACAGTCTAGACTCTGTGATGAGTTCCAGGCGAGGGAGAGTCTGTCTGAGAACACTAAGGACAGAATTGGAGGAATGGCACCCAAGATTGCCTCCACATGCATATCTCCACATATACACACGTACCTGCACACATATGCACACACTAAGACAACATAGAGAGAGGAAACACAGAGTGACAGGGAGGAGGGAGACAGAGGTGGAGAATTAGGGTGAAGGGGAGGAGCAGTCTCTCTTAGGAGGTGACACTCAGAAGCACAGGCGACAGAAATCTGTCATACCCACATCCCTGTTTCTCCAGTGATTTCTTTTAGCATTCAGGGCCTTTTTCAACCCACAGGCAGCAGTGGCTCCCAACCTTGGTCTGACTGCCTATTTCAGTTGTTTTTCTTTTATCTTGCACAACTGGGTAAAGTGGCTCCCTGAATTTTTATAGCTTCAGGAAGAGGCAGGCCATTGTAACCTAGAAGATCCTGGAAGTGTATTATGCATGCCTTTGAACAGAGCTTTCGTGCATGTTATTTTTAAGTTCTGAACCTTCGAAGCAGTGAGAGTTTTAGGAGAACAAATTCTTTGATTCAAAAAACGAGACTGAGTCTGCATAAAAATAAAATGGAAAAGCCCCAGTGTCGACAGCCTGTGGTAGATCAAACTATTAGACAAGCTGAGGTCAGGCTTGCCAGCTCGGTACACCCTCCTCACAGCACCAGCAGACTCACGTGAGGATTTGCTCGTTGGGGAACTAGAGTGCTTGAGGGATGCACACCTGTAGCCACCACTGGCTAGAGCTTCTCATATGCATGGCAGCATCATTCCAAGCCATTGGTTGAAGCCCTGCACTGCTTTCCTAGATTGCTCAGACAAATGCCTAAACACTTAGTGGGTTAAAGCCACAGATTTTATTCTCTGACCATCATGGAGTGCAGAAGACTGAAGGCAAGGAGTTGGTGGTGCTGTGCTCCCTCAAATACTGGGCCAAAGTCGTTCTTTGCCTCCTCCAGAGATTCTTCAACAGCATCACTCTTCATCCCAGTCTTCTCCTCTCCTGTCTCATTATTCACTGGATGGAGGCCTGACTCAGACCCTCCAGGGTAACCTCATCTTAACATCTTTAATGATGTCTTATAAAGATCACATTCATACATTCCGAGGATGGGACATGGATGTGTCTTTCGGGGAGGTCACCATTCGGTCCACTTCAATTACCTGTGACATTGTCTCAGTGACATTCTGGAAATACCTGGCATTGTTTCAAAGTTCTGCTTCTGAAAATTTTCTTATGTTGCTCAACGATTACATGCCCCTTCCGCAAGTCAACTCTTGAGAATTTCTTGCATGTGCATAATGTGTTTGATCTTATTCACTTCCTCCTCCATAAACACCTCCAAGATTCCCCTCACACTTCCTCCCAACTCCACGTTCTCTCTCTCTCTCTCTCTCTCTCTCTCTCTCCTATAGATTCAATTAGTGCTGCCTATGTATGTCTATGTACTGGAGAATGAGCAACCTACTAGAGACTATATCCTTAAGAAATGCAGACACTTGCCCTAGCAGCTATTACCCTTCTAAAGCTTTCTACCTACAGGTGGGGCATGTGTGTCCCTTTCCATCTACACTGGAATACTGACTCACTTGATCATGTGCAGCTTCTGTGCAGACAACTATACCTGCTGTGAGTTTGTGAGCAAAACAATGTCTAGAAAATGCCATTTTGACACACTCCTCTGAGACCTCTGGCTCTTAAAATCTTTACCTCCTGTATAATTTTCTGTTCTATTGCTGAGATGGGGTACCATGACCAAAGCAACTCTTATAAAAAAAGAAAGCATTTAATTAGGGGGTTGTTTACAGTTTTAGAAATCAAGTCTATGATCATCAAGGTGGGAAATAAACACACACACACACACACACACAGAGAGAGAGAGAGAGAGAGAGAGAGAGAGAGAGAGAGAGAGAGACTGACTGGACCCAGTTTTTGAAACTCCAAAGCTCCATCCCCAGAGACACACCTCCTTCATGAAGGCTATAGCTACAAGAAATCTACACCCATAGCAAGATCACATCTTCTAGTCCTTCCCAAACAGTTCCACAAACTGGGGACTATGTATTCAAACATAAGAGGGTGGGACCTTTCTCATTCAAACTATCACACACTTCTTCTGTAACATTCCCTGAACTGTTAAGAGTGGATGTAACATAGAATCTCACCTAATGCTGAGCACTTCACAGATACTAATCTCCATGTTTTGACCAGCTGTGAGTCTCTGCAGTAACTGCTATCCATTGTACAAAGACGCTTCTCTGATAACACTGAGAACTTTAAATGTTGCTTTTATTTATCACATGTAATTGTTGTTTTGTAGACTTACTGCTGAATAAGATCACCCTTTCTAGCTTTTTCTGAACTCCAGCTCACCGGTTCAACTTAGCTGTTCTGGCTTAAACACAAATACCTCCCCCAGCTGACTGATTCAAACTGGCTTCTCTTGACTTCTCACTGAAGTGTTCTTCCTAGCCTCAGAGTAACTCGGGCAATTTGTTCTAATCTTCTGTCTCCTTCTTATTCTCTGATTTCAACTACCTCTGCTGACCTGAACTAAACTGCAGGAACTCAAGAACAAACTAGACTCCACCACACTGCACTGATTCCCAACTGAACAATTCTCTCTCCCTGCACTGCTCTTAAATAGCTTCTCCGCTCTGCTCTGTTCTCATGTGAGTTGGGTGTGCCCCATCTCTGACTCATTCTGTCATATCTTTCTCTGATTTGTAACATTGTCTTCCCCTCAATTAGACATCACTTGCAAACATGGCTGCTTCCTTCTATAAACTGATTTTACTTTAAAGGTGCATACTGAGGACATGCCTGTGTGTCCAGCTGGATCACTGAGACTTAGAAAGTCTTTGGATGTGATCAGAGCAGCCATATTGCTGGATCAAAATTTCTCTATTCTGAGCTGTACTTATCTATAGGTCTAGAGACATGAATTTAAAGGACAGTTAGACACAACGTCCATTTAGCTAAATAATAATAGTAGTTCATCTCTAAGGACTATAAGTTTTCCACCCATGGGTTCTTGGGCCAAATTTATACAAGCAGGCATGAGTTTTCTCCAGTGGAGAAAGATTTAATCAGAAAGTGGTTGGTTAGCACCCCTCCCCCACCATGCATGTACCACTGGGCATTATCTTTTCAGGCTGACCATAGCCTTCAAGGTTTGAAGTTGGGTAAAATTATGGATGACTCCTGCCCCAACCCTAGCAGCTTGCATAACACCTTACAGCATTGTGCAAGCTAGACAACTGGAAGGAAGCATCCAAGTCAATACCAACTTGATTTACCCAAGTCTTAAGACTGAAGTATATGGTATCTCCAGCAATAGGGTCTTAGCTCAATGGTTAGAGTGCTTATAAGAGACATAGCTGATTTAAATGCAGAGCAAGCGCTAAATTTTAAAAACTATGAATGCATGCCTACTAGGTTTCAGGCAATATGCTGTATTGAAAGTATGATTTCTAAACATCTTTCTTTCTTCCCCCTTTCTTTCCTCTCTTCCTTCTTCCTTCCTTCCTTTCATTCATTTTCTTTCTTTCCTTCTTAAAAGTTCTCATGTATCCCAGGCTGGCTTTGAACTCACCATCATGCCAGGTAGCCAAAGATAAACTTGAATTCCTGATCCCCCTGCCTCCACCTCTAGACTTCTGAGATTACAGTTGCTATTCACTGCTGGAGGCAGGGGGATCAGGAACTTAAGCGTTCTACCAGTGGAGCTACAGCAACAGACCCTATTTGTAAATATTCTAACTGTACTAAGGACTTCTTGAACGTTAACAATGGGAAAACTGAGGCTCAAAGAAATTTTTAAAAGTTCGATGGCATACATCAAACAACTAGCTAAATAGGAACTTAGACTCAAAGCCAAGCCAAGTTGTAAGACGGTAAAGAAACAACTGAAGCACTGGGAGACCCCAGAGAGTAGGCCAGTCACATTACTTTAGGAGAAAAAGTCTTGTAGAAAGGGATTAAACATTTCAAAATGGTTAGGAACAATTTAACCTGCCCAGTACAGCATTACATGGGCACTTTCCACTCTGAGTGAAGCAGAGATCTGAGAGCGCTCTCTCTCTCTCTCTCTCTCTCTCTCTCTCTCTCTCTCTCTCTCTCTCTCTCTTCCTCCTCCTCCTCCTTCCTCCTCCTCCTCCTCTTCCTCCTCCTCCTCCTCCTCCTCCTTTTGGAAACCTTAGAGCTTGTCTTGGAGTCCACACCTTGACTTTGCCCCATTGCAGAGGGCCATGTTGAGTGCTGCTGGAAACACGGTTAACTCTGCTCGGAAAAGTGCTTCAGTGTCTCCTGGCTCCAGGTCATTCTATTCTGTGAGCAGGCACCGAGGTTGGGGGTGTGCGCATCATTATCCTCATTTGTAGTCAAGGAGATGGAGTTCTAAAGTGACTTTTTGCTACTATTTGCTTCACACAGAGGCAGAAGCAACTCAAATCCTGGCTGGATATTTGGCTGCAATTCTTTTACCAATGTACCACGCTGGTTTGCATTAAGAAAAAATACCTAGAGAAAAAGGGATAAATTGGCTAGCATTAACTTTGGGTTGGAGACACACACACACACACACACACACACACACACACACAGAATCAGAGACAGAGACAGAGACAGAGACAAAGGCAGAGAGAGATCCTTTCCTTTCTCAGTTTTAAGGATTAAGCTATTACATTTCAACATGGGTCTCAAAAGCGATTTACAACTGAAAATTCTTTCTTGAGGCCAGAGGGCTCTTTATGTAATCTTATTTTCCTTGCAGGCCCAAACAAGCAGGCCAAATGCGGTCCATTATGTCCATGCTGGTGTTTATAGGCCCATCTTCCGCTGATGGATGTTACTTAATCATGTGGAATCTGATATTACACAGGGCTGAGTCCCTCGTCCAGAGACCTGGCTGCAAATGCCAAGCCTTTGTGATGAAGTCATAGGACAGGAATGAGTGTGATGCGACACTCAAGCTCTGCTAACTCAGATGATATCCCAAAGATCCTTAAGATGCTTCTGTCTTCTGAGGCAATTTTCTAAATGCTGCCGCAGAGAAAAGAATTTAACCCCAGGTGCATTGTTACCCTCCCAGAGATGCCTTTCTTTGATGCCACAGGGATATTCTTTCTTTTCTCATTAGTCATTATCCCATTTCAATGCCTAAGAGCACCCTCAGAGCATAGTCCTTCCCCGCTCCAGGACTCAGCCAATGAGCAGCCAGCCTGCCCCAATGCCACGCCACTGGCTAAGACTGACTCTATGTGTTAATCCCTTGGGCTCCTCACTGAATAAAGTCAAAACCACCAAGCACAGGGTGCCTAGACAGCAGTGGTCTTACAGTGGAGCTGAAAACAATTCCTAGCATCGAATGACATCACAGCCATTGCAACACTGTAACACAAGACATTATGCACCTACTTATAATGTTGCTGCAGACAGACCTGTGCTGCCAATTGCGTAAATAGCACAGGGGTTGGCACGGTGGCTCAGTGAGTTAAGGCCTGATTACCTGAGTCGGATTTCTGGGACTCTCATGGTGGAAGGACAGACTGACTCCTCTAGTTGTGCTCCGATTGTACACTTTGTGGCAGGCATGTGAGCGCCCACACGCCCTCACACACATACACGCACACACAAATACACATACACGCGCACACACACACACACACACACACACACAAATGCATATACAATTTGAGCCAACTGGCACTTATCTCGTGTATTTGCCTCTTGCCTACATGTCTCTTGTGCTCTTTCTTGCTTTCTACTCCACCTTGTAGCATCTTGTCACATGTCATAGGCATGACACAGCGTGCCATGTGTCCTTGAGGACACATTTGAGTGCTTCACATATGTTTCCTAGAATTGGCGTGGGACTATGCTCATGATTGGTACTCGAAACAATGTTTTGAAATAAATGATCCACTTGTTGTATAAAAGCCTTTAAGTACTTCTCACCTCAAGCCTTAGGTCTTTAGTTTCCCAGGGATATGCAGGGTGTGTGTGTGGGATATCCACGAGGCTGCTTCTATTTGGATGTCAAAAGGTCAGTGGATATTAATAGAGGGGCGCTGAGGCTGTTTGCCTGGGGCCATCAGAGAGTGTGCCACTGGCTTCAGCTGCTCTCAGACACTCCCTTCAGACAGAACCAGATTACAGAGTGGACTCCTAAGGAGTGGGTGAACAGCAAGGCTTTGACTAATTGTTCCTTCCTGAAAGAGTGGAGGAAGTTTCTTGGTGAAACTCTTCCCCACAAAGGGTCTGTTACAGTTCTTTCACTACGTTGTAAACCTGAGCGACAAGACTAAGGCAGAAGACTTGAATACTGTATCTGAGCCTAGCACTACTACAGTCACTCTACAGCCATCGTTTCTGAGAGAGCAACAGCCCTCACGGGAGCTGTACGCCAAGGACTGGCTGAGTAGTTCCTATGTAAAAAAAAATATTTTGGAAATTCAGTCATGTATCTGTTTACAGTAAGTGATGAATTTACAAGCAAACCTTTAGAGAAATTCAGTAGCATTAAAAAGGCCAACAAGGAATGTAATGAGGGTTAACATGTTTTTTATATATCTTAACAAAAGCTGTGATCAAAAAAGATTTGACTGGTAGCTATTGGATAGTTTTTTTAAGATTATAAAAAGTTACATTAAGAAAATATGCAAAATTATTGCATCAATTACAATAGGCAGTGTATTTTATATATAAAACATGTTGTATGTTTCATAGTTTAAAAGGCATATGTATTATATATATGAATATGCTAATATTCGTATATTATATACTAATATAATATATATTATATTCGTTCACAGTTCTGTTTGACTGGTAGAAACAGATTCTGTTAAGTGAGTACAGTGAGCTGCTATGAAGCAGTCAGCACAACAGTCTGAGAAGTATTGACAGTGAAGAGAAAGACATGGTTTGTTTTTTGTTTTTTTTTTTTTTTATTTTATAACTGCGAAAGAGAGGGAAGAATTCAGCTGGGGCACAGTCGAAGTCACAGCGAAGTTCTTGAGCTGGGGTCGAGTGGAGACGTAGCAGGCCTGTGAGCTCAGGAGTTCCCTGGGCAGCAGGCCTGTGGATTCTCCCCGATGCCCACTGTGACTAACGTAAGTAAAATAGGAGTCTGTGCACCCACATCGCTTCTCGCGTCCCGTCTGCGATCATCGCTCCGAGCGCGTTGGGAGACGCTAGATCGATCCTTCTGCTCCGGGGCTTTGTGAGTTGGTCCCCAGGACCCCTGAGCTACCCTCCTGCCCCAGACGTTTGCTTGGCTACTTTTTCCTGCTAAAAGGAGAGAAATCCTTCAGGACAGGGTGAAAACCAAGTGGCGGCCCCTGGATACAGGCTCGCCGGGTCCGATTCCGATGACTAGATAGGCGGAGCGGGCTCACTCTCCGCGGAAAGCTGTCTCTTGCCGTGGTTGGAAGTGGCTGTCCTACTCCTTCGTGATGTGTACTTAGCGACACTTTCACCACTCTTTCCTCCCTGGAAAGCCGGGAAGAAGGGTGTCTGAAGAGCTGCCTGTGCTCTTGAAAGGCGTTCTCTAGTGTGACTTCCCTGGTAGTGTCTCAGCAGTGTCAGCCAGGCCAATCAATTCACTAAATTAAACATACACTGTGAGACATGAGCCCAGAAGAGGCTGCTGGGAGCCAAATAAGTGTAAACGAGATATACAGTCCTTCCTCCCAAGCACGCCCCCAAGCCGCTGCCCTGGGTTTGACACTTTTTGATACCTCGCCCTTAACAGGGACAGTACTCAAAAGCATACTAAAGATTGAGAAATCAACGGAAAAAGAAAAATCCCAAATACAAGCTGTCCTGGGTTTCTGTTATCAATTGTTCTGTTGGTGGTGGTGGGTGTTTGTTTGTTTTCTTTTTTCTTTTTCTTGCAGAAGCCAGAGCTACCAGATTAAAAAGAACTACATCTGAGAAAATTCTTCTAGAAGAATGGCCTTCAGGCAAGCGTTTGAGGCATTTTCTAGGAGGGTCCCACCCTTGTGGGTGGTCTGTGCAGGTGGTGTATAAGGAGGCAGGCTGAGCAAGCAGAGTTCTTCCACGACCTCTGCGTCAGTGCCTGCTGCCGGGTTCCTGCCTTGAGTTCCTGCTCTCATGGAACCTCAGTTAGAGACTATAATGTGGAAGTATAAGCCAAACAAACCCTTTCTTTCCCCCAAGTTGCTTTTTCTCTTGGTGTTCTATCATAGCAACAGAAACCTTAACTAAGATTTTGTGCTATATGCAATATTGATTAAAAGGAACTAAAGAATTTTCTGGGCCTCATTGGATAGCTTTGATGAATTTCCCAGTACCCAGCGGCTTAGCCTTGCCAATAGTATAGCCTTTCGAGCTTAACTCAGGCAGTACAGCCTACAAACTAACTTTGACCACATCACTCCCAAAGGGGCCAGGCGGCACAGAAGCTCCCTGCTGACCGCCTTAAAGCAGTGTCCACATTGTTAGAAAGTGCGTTCTGACACCAGTGTAGGAAGTGGCTCTCCCATCTTGTCTGAGAGAAGGTTTTGCTGTGTGTGCATATTATTTTGAGACTCAAGAAGCCCAAAGATACCTAAATCTACATTCTCCACAGAGTCTGGTCCCCTACAGAACACTAAGAATTAAATATTAAGCAACTGTAATAACGTTAATATCCATGATGAATGTCTTAAGTTTAATGTTTAATTCTTGCAAACCTCCAGGGGGTTTGCCTCCTCTGCTTTCTTTCGGTTGTTACACCTTCCGATTGTACCGCTCATGTGGACACGCTTGCCTTGAGGTAATAATGCAGCTTAATCTTCATAACGACCCGTATGCGGTGCATTATTGGCTTTATATTTTTGCAAACGAGGTCCAAGAGATTAGTTGACTTGTCTAAATCTTACAACTAACTAAATGCCAAGTCCAGGAGTTGAACAGCGACATGGGGGGGATCTGAAGTCTCATCTCTCAGGGCAGCCACATCACCACTCAGTGAGACTCCATCTTCGAAGAGTACTTCAGGAAAAGAGCAGCGTGTGTGTGTGTGTGTGTGTGTGTGTGTGTGTGTGTGTGTGTGGTGTGTATGCGCACACACTCAAATGGCGAAAATACCAGAAGAGGGCATCAGCTCCCCAGGCTCAGTCACAGACTGTGGTGTGTACCCTGACACTGGTGCTGGGAACCCCACCCGGAACCCCTGCCAGAGCAGGAAAAAAAATCTTAAACAGGGGCCATCTCTCCAGCCCCTTGGCCTCAGTTTTGAAAACCAACTATTTAAAGCCCTTGAAGTTATTTTGAAGTTGATGTAGGAGTGTGGGGGCCGGGGTTATCTGAAGCTAACCCAGTGGTCAGGAGTATTGACCCATTTCCACCAGCAGGGGGCAGTTGGCGTTTCTCCATTCATTTCTCTGTCTTAGAAGCAAAGAGGGCCCTGACTGGCTACCACAGCTGCCCAAATTGGGTAGACAAAGGGTAACAACACAGTACACCAGCTGAGGGGGTGCTGTTGTTATCATTTTATAAACAGGCTCTCTCTCTCTCTCTCACTTATTTTGAGAATTTCATACATGAATACTGCATTTACATCATTCCCACCACTCTCCCTCTCCAACCCCTGCCATGTCCTCTCAAATTCTGTAATTTTTATTATCACATACAGAGAGAGAGAGAGAGAGAGAGAGAGAGAGAGAGAGAGAGAGAGACCCTACCGAGTGTGGTTCATTGGTTCATATGTTTAGAGCTGACGTCACACTTGGCGTTAGACGCCCCAGTAGGGACCTGTCCCCGGAGAACACCGATTCTCCCCCTCAGCAGCCACTGATGTCTGTAGCTCTTCATCCAGGCCTGGGGGCCTTCTGACATTTCCCCATCCGTGTGGACATTTCAGCTGGTGTGGTCATCATCCAGGTCTTGTTTAGGTGATCATCTTGTTGAGAGTTCATGAGCGTGCCCTGTCAGGCTGCTAGACAGAAGATACTGCCTAGCCACCGGCAGTCAAAATAGCCTCTCTTGTATCCCAGGGTAGACCAGATGGCTTACTGCTGAGATTCCCGGTGAGCAGTGTCAGTTCCACGAGTGTGGTGTTGGGACTGAACCCAGGACTTTGAGCATGCCGGGCATGCACTCTTTCAGCCCATCGTCTCAGCCAAGCCTCAGCCTAGTGTGATTCCTGGAAGTTCTTGAGAAACCCTTGATAATGCTGTCCAGTAGAATTCATCATGGCGCTGTGCTGGGTTTCTTTCCAAAAACCTAGATACATTTTTATCAACTGAAAAGAAAAACAATTCAAGATTGTGCTATTCGACTTTGTTATTCAAGATGAGGAAAGTGGCGTAAATATGTTACTAATTATTACAAATCCAGTTTGTGCTTGTCTTTCATAAGGGAGAGGGGCAAGGCCTGTGAAGGAGGCTGATGACAGTGGTCTGCTCACATTCTAGAAGCACGACGTTTCCCTCCATCGCATAAAAGCCGCTGAATAAAGAAAATCAGAGATTTATATCATTCTGGGCAGCTGAGTGATGATTCAGTAACAAGCCCGTCAAGGCTAGGGGATGGCTGAGAGCCTGGTGGAGCGATCACTGGGAACAGCGGTAGAGGCTGAGAGGTGTAAGGAAAAGAAATGGCCTCCGGGCACAGCGTGGGAAGCGGCCCCACAGCTCTGGGCGGCGTCCTGACCTTCTCCCTCATCTTCGGCCCCAGCACCTTGCTGTCCAGCCTTCCCCAAAGACAATCAGGGGAGGTAAAGGCAAATACTGCGGGGCGTGCCGTCCTGCCCAGGTTTGTCGCTGTTGTACTTGCTACTGCTGTTGGGTGTTTTGGTTTGTTTTGTTTTCTGTTCAGTTTTGGTTTTGGTTTTGAAACACGGGTTCTGGGAATCAAAGTCGGGTCTTCATGCTTAAAAGGAAAGCACTTTACTGACTGAGCTGTTGTCTCCTCCTCCTCGGAATGTCAAAGTGATTCCAGCAGCTCAGGGCCCTTTGTCCCAGAGGATGAGTAGATCTGAAGCCAAGGCTCCGCGTGCCTCCTATGGGAACCGCAGCCGGTCTACGGAATACGCTTGTAAGCGGGAGATCAGCAGGGGAAGGGGTGGAGGGTTATTACAATTTTGTCCTCCTTGTGGGGACATCTCCGGAAAGAGGAACAGATGCAGGGACGGCTGGGGAGGGGGGTGGCAGGTGACTGAGGGAGGGTGACCGGACTTTTAAATGACTCCTGGAACAATGACCGGGAGAAAGAATCGCTGTTTTAAGTTCAGCCTGAGCAGGGTTTCTAGCACCCTCCTTCTCGTCTCGTCTGGGACAGGAGACAGACAGATGCTTTACATTCTATCTGGGCCGATGTTCCAACACCCTGTGACAAGGATTAAGCTCTAACTCATGAAATCCCCAGAGAGGGAATTTTGACAATTAAGTTCCATTTTTAAAATTCAAAAAAAACCTACTTATTTATTTATTTATTTATTTATTTATTTATTTAGTGTGTGTGTGTGTGTGTGTGTGTGTGTGTTTGTGTGTGTGTGTGTGTGTGTGTGTGTTTGCACAGGCATGTGCAAGCACATGAGCCTGCACGCATGTACAGGTCAGAAAATGCCTTGCTAGAATCAGTTCTCATCGCCTATCATATGTGCTTCCTGGGACTCGAACTCTCGCTATCAGTCTTGGTGGCAAGCACCTATGCCCGGTGAGCCATCTTGCTGGCCCCAATGCAATGTCTTCCCTAGACTCCACCTTGAGTTAGAGAAGTTTAGAGGAAGTCCGCCCTTAACACTTGCTGTTTCTCAGTTGCCTCTGCTTCAGAACAGGACACCGAGGGTGTATTGTGCCCTGACCCCTTTTGTCCATCTCGGTGAGAACTCACTGCAACCCTGCAGAATTTGAACGTGGGATGTCCCTGTGTCAGTCAGTCAGTACTGTAGTGACAAAATCCCACCAACTACTGTGGGGCTTGCGATAGGAATTCATTCCTTGCAGTTCTAGAAGCTGAGCTGGTCAAGTCCCAAGTGCTTGCTGGGAGGTCGTATCCTCAGACTGTCTGTCTTCTTGCTTAGAGAACCCTTTGTCCAAGCAGACAGCTGCCTCTCTGGGGTGTCTCCGGTAAGCACTCAACCGCTATCATATCAGAGTCCCCCTCCCCCCACATGACCTTGATCCCCTGTAGTTCTCTCCATAGGACTCACCACCCCATTTAGGAGAGGGCACCAAAGCTCAAACCACTCACCCACGTAGAAAGAAGCTCAGCTCAGTTCACAGCAGCCTCTTCCCCATTCTCGGCAGCACTGACTTCCCAGTCCACGTGAGACCCTTCCCTGAGACTATTCAGGACACTTTCTTAAATAGGAGGGGGAAAAAATCAATAGTATTTCCTTTCCAGAGAGGCTGTGATGGTTGGTTTTAATGTCAATTTGCCACAAATTAGAATCTCCTAATTAGGGAGCCTCAGTTGAGAAATTGTCTTCATTGCCTAAGTGATGTGGGAAGACCTGCCCTCAAATGTGGGCAGCGCCTTCTGGAAGCAGCCCAGATGCAGAGGAGCATGCACAGAAGAAAGAAGACGTTCACCCCGGGCTTACGGGGCCTTCCCTCACCACTGAGCCGACTTCCGCTGACGCTGCTTCTGATCCCGCCTTCACTGGTACCTGGACCAGTATTCATCACTGACTGAGGACCAGCAAACCTCCAACAACCTAGTTAGTACTGCTAAGACTCGCAGCCCCGCGAGGGAGCAACCACCACGTTCCGGGTTCTAGGCCTCTTCAGGGTGAGGTAGATTGCCACGGTGAGATTACCATGGCTGCCAAGGCACTGGCCTTAAGAACCAAGCAACGACCAGGCTCTCAGCTTCTCGGGTGTGATTTAGCCGCTGCTGGATTTCTGAAGAAAACCGATCTAATAGTCTTTAAATATTTGTATTGATCGTATTGGTTCTGTTCTTCTAGAAGACACCGACGAGTCCTGCGACTTTCGTCTTCCGTGGAGGCTGCACCAGTCCCGATGTAGAGGTTTTGCTTTTTATTATTATGTTATGTGTATGGGTGCTCTGCCTGCATGTGGGGCATCATATGAGTGTCCACTACCCTTGGAGACTAAGGAGGGTGTTGAATCTCCTGAAACTGGAGTTACGGATGGTGAGTTGCTATGTGGGTTCTGGGAATCGAACCTGGGTCCTCTTGAAGAATGACCAGTGCTTTTACCTGCTGAGCCATCTCTTCAGCCCCCCAAAGTGGAGTTTAAAGGGCGTCTCTGAGGCTAATAGATGAGCCCCATCTGAGGGTACTGTAAATGTTTGCGTGTGCACTCACGGTGCACATTAGATTGGCTTAAGTCAGAATCTCTTTCTTCTTTAACTCAGTACATTTGACATACAATTCTAACCTGTCTTTGGGGACCTGATTCTGGGTTTTACAGATCCACCAGAAAAGAAAGGCCTTGCTCTTTAGCGACCCCCAGAGTGATACTTTCTC
Organism: Apodemus agrarius; assembly: GCA_964023405.1. NCBI lineage: Eukaryota > Metazoa > Chordata > Mammalia > Rodentia > Muridae > Apodemus > Apodemus agrarius. Next base: position 127,015,100 of record OZ030007.1, on the reverse strand, counting down.
AGATAAGGCAGCTTCCCAGTAACACGCTCCCTGTAAAAAGAGGTCTCCTCGTCAGCTAGCCCCTGCAGGGGAAGCAATTGAAGTTGTTAACTTATTTTCTTCCAACCCTGAAAAGGGTGTTTCCTTTGTTCCCAACTGACCAAAAATGCTTTAAAACCCTCAAGTGGGAGCAGTTTACAAACTGTAGGGATGGCTTTATCAGTTTGACCTCCTTTTCCAGGCTGGAGGAGCCTGTGTGTGTGTGTGTGTTTGTGTGTGTGTGTGTGTGTGTGTGTGTGTGTGTGTGGTCTCCTAACATCACCTGTCTGAAGACGTGCCTCCTATGCTGGTGTTGACAGGAAGCAGGGGAACCAGTGACAGCCTGCTTTCAGGACACTTCAGTTATTCCCTTTTGTCTGTGAGGCCCTTGGGGAGATTTTGATCCAATCTGCCCCAGTGATAGGCTCTCAACAGTACAAGAGGAAAGGAAAGGAAAAGGGGACAAACCCTTCCATTTTCCCCCTAAGAAATGGCATTTTATGTCTGGATGAGAAGGCCTTTGGGAGGAAGGCCCCGTGTGATACAGGAACAATCCTTCCCTGGCTAGTCAGGATCCGCAGGCTGTGTCCAGTGCATACAGGCAGCTCCTAAAATACCTGCCAAAGGCACGGCCTGGAGGACAGAGTCGTTAAGGAGCCACAAGTGTGTCCCTGACTCTAATAATGCTGTGGTCTCTGTGTCAGGGCAACAGTGCTCATAAGCAGCAGGGTGTGCGGAGAGGGCCCGGGGAAGTGGAGGCCGCTGTTGGCCGGTGTCTGTGATTGGTCTCCAGAGTGTCGCCGGGCACAGGCTATGCACGTTTGCCCGGGTTCCTGGACATCTAGAAGACACGTGTCAGAACGCCTGGGACTCCATCTCCCCCGGGGACATCACCCAGGATCATGGTGACAAGTCCTTAACTGAGCTTGTCTTGAGAAAGAAACCACACAGAGGCGTGCAGGCCAGAGGAATGACACACCCCTTCCTGACGGAAGGGAAAAGCTGCCTTCTGACAGTGTCCATCCACGTGAGTGGGTGAGAAAGCTCCTTAATAAGGACTGTTCTGTTTCATCCTAAATCAAAGCAGAGACCTCGGTGTCATAATTTACTCTCCGGAAAAGCTATGTGACCTCAGGGCTCCAGTCAGAACCACAGAGGAGTTGGCGGTTCCTGAGAGACTCTTCAAACTAACCCTTCAAAGACTCTGAAAGAGTAGAGGGGACACAATGGGCCATTCGCAGACGGGATGGGGTAAGTGTGTGTGTGGGGGTTCATCTATGACATCACCTGCTTCTAAATCAGGAAATATGACTCAGCGTTTTTAGAGCACTGTGTGGCACTTATCACATGACTCAGCACTTCAGCAGCACGGAACACTAACCTGGTCTCATGTTCCTTTAAGAATAATAAAATAAAATAAGTTTAATTCTGCAGATTACAGCAAACCACTACTGAGCAAAGTACATTGTGTGCGGGGGGGGGGGGGGGGCGAGGGGGGAAACATGGCCTTCCCGCCTCTCTGTCGGTCACTGATCCCTTCTAGAAACAACCCTGCCACAGGCTTCCAGTCTGTGGAACTGTCTGGATGGAAGCTGCTATGTTTTAAAGGTTTAAATAGTTCACTGGACATGGCACGGCCATCGTACTCAGAAACTCAAAGCAGCTGTGACTAGCTGCATGACATCTGCACAAGATCCGGCCAATCAGCATCCCAAGGGGCATGGAGACAGGTTCACAAGGCCCCGCCCCCTAGCTGAGGAAGCTGATGATTGACAGCAGAGGCAGGTACTTCTCTTGGGGGTCTGAGCACTGGTAGAGTGTCCGTGGTCCCACACATGTGCATGTTGGCAACTCTGATTAGATCAGGGGATTATAAAAATAAGGGTGCATGAAGGTGGGAGGCCTGTACAGAGCTGAAAGGGGGAGTGGGACACAGATATGAGTCAAATATATTGTATGCATGTATGAAATTCTCAAATGATAAGTATTTCAACATATAGATTCATATGCATATATATGTATATATATATGTATATACTTCTCAAATACTACATTTCAACATATATATGTATACTGCAAACACAAAAAGCCAGAAAAATGTAAAAGCTCAGAAATACACTTGTTTCTGGTCTATTATATTTTTATATTTCTAATGTCTTTCCATCACCTCTGACTTAAATAAATTATCCCAACCACATGTTACTGCATAGATCCATATAATTGGTTTTTGGAGACAAGTTCTCATTATGTAGATCAGGCTGGCCTCGAACCCGTGGAGATTCCTCTGCCTCAGCCTCCTGAGTGCTTCAACTAAATGTTTTACCACATCTGACTATTTTATATAATTTTTAAGTATGCATTCAGGCTTTTAACCTAGGTATTCTATAATACATCTTTTCTTTGTTTCTTTCTTTTCTTTCTTTCTTTCTTTCTTTCTTTCTTCTTCTTCTTCTTCTTCTTCTTCTTCTTCTTCTTTTCTCTCTCTCTCTCTCTCTCTCTCTCTCTCTCTCTCTCTCTCTCTCTCTGAGATAGGGTTTCTTTGTGTAGCCCTGGTTATCCTGGAACTCACTATTTAGACCACGTTAGTCTGAAACTTAGAGATCCACCTAACTCTGCCTCTTGAGTGCTGGGATTAAGGGTGTGTGCCACCTGTATAGCTATAGGATACATTTCTTATTCAACATTTAAAAAACTATCCACTCTGGCATACATGGAGCTAATTATTTTTTTAAGAGGCATCTCTCTCAGTGTATCTATTCTTTACTATGAAGTATAAATCCATTCATATTAGTTCTAATTTGCACTAATTTAAATGATATTCTATAAATCTTTCTTAGACATGTTCTTTCACTTAGACAACGACCAATTTTTATGCCTTTATGTAATAAGAATTGCCATACTAACCCCAGGCAAGGTGGCACACGCCTGTAATTCCAGATCTCGGGAAGAAGAAGGAAGAGGAGCAGATGTTCGAGGTCAGCCTGGGCTACAGGATGAGGCCAAGGTCAGCCTTGACTACTTAGTGAGATCATGGTAAGCCTGGGCTACGTAATGAGGTCAAGGTCAGGTCATCCTGGGCTACATTGTGAGGTCAATAGCATTCTGGACCACATTATGAGGCCAAGGTCAGCCTGGGCTACACAGTGAGGTGAAGGTCATCCTGGGCTACACATGGAGGTCAAGAACAACCTGAGTTACAAGAGACCCTTTAGGGAGTGAGGGAAGTCCCCAGTGAAGCAGGGCTGTCTGGCATCCGTGTCTCGCCTCAGACTCCTGAGGAGACTAAAGCTTTCCTGGGCGTGGCTCGTAGGGAAATGACATAGCCTTCCTCTGGTTCCTGCGTGAGGTGGATAAAGCGTGCAGAAAGTGTCCACCACCGCTTTCTCCCCTGGAGACTGCTGCGTGCAGAGCTCGCTCCTACCGAGAGCAGCTGAACATGCCTCCTTGTTCGGCTGTACAGACCAGCCATGGCTCCTCGTATGTGATAAACCTGCCTCTCCCTGTTCACCTGTTTATAGTCAACCTGCTGAGCCGCCGGGCTGCGGGAGTTTCTCCATCAGAGGGCCTGTCCCCGCTCTTTCATGACTGTGTGTCTGTCAGTTCCCTTAGGCTCTGGTTAGCTCAGTCGCTGGAAGCCCACAAAATGGGGCAAGGCCCTGCCCCCTGAGAAAGCAGACCGACATGGCTTTGCATGTCTTCCCATTTTCACAGTGCTTCACGTTTCCTCCGCCTTCTCCCATGAAATACTACCTCGTGGTAATTTTCACTTTACCCCCTGATTTCTAGTGAGTAAAGTTTATTTCTAAACATTGATCTGCCGCTAGTTTTCCTCACCTTTAAATGCATAGCCTTTGTAAATTTTCTTCTTTTGGGGTGAGTTGTCTTTTTCATATTGATTTGGGAAAAAAAATTCTTTGTAAGCATATGAAATTGCCATTTTGCAGGTCAGAAATTATACACTGGCAATTTCACCTCGATGAAACAGGTTTTCTGGATATTAATATTTGGATCCTTTTGTGAGTGGCAGCTACCCTCTTCCAGTTTATGATTTTTTTTCTTTTAAATGTGTTTATTGCAACTTTTGATGTGTAGAAGAAAATATTAATACAGCCGCCCTTCCGTACCCAGGGGTTCTCTATTTGGGTTTTCAATCATAACAGACAGAGAATAGAAAAATAAAACTGCATCTCTGCTAAACATACATATAGACTTCCTTCTTCTCATTCTTCTTCAAACAGCACAAAATTGCATTTATAGTGGAGATTACTGACAGCGTGCAAACAGCATGATATTATAAATAAGGGGCTTGAGCTTCCGCAGAGGTTGGTATCCTGGAAGGGTGGGAGCTGACTCAGTCCCCCGTGAACATGGCGGTGATTGGATGGCCAGTTTATTAACACTGTCCCTTGCCACCATGTTGTACCTGTGTCTTCTTAGGAGATGACTAGTATTCTGTGAGACAGATTTCCCAGAGGTAGGAGTTTGGCTTAAATGGTGTGTGTGTGTGTGTGTGTGTGTGTGTGCGCGCCCGCTTAACTTTTGCTTAAATGTCTAACATCAGAAAGTGGGTGAGTCCCTCAAAACCAGAACTGTCCATCCAATGAGTGAGGGGATGGTACCGTTCTTGTTTTAATGTGGGTCCCCCCAGCAGTGGGTGACGCGCGCCTCTGCCGGGTCTGCTCAGCTTTCAGATGCACCCCTCTGGGGGCCTCCTCCCCTGCCCTCGGCACGCTGGCTTCTGCACTGCTCGTCTGTCTCCCACTCACCTGTAGGTGTTACGACTGTACACGTATGACCCCCTTGTCGGCCATAGCCGTGGCAGCGTTCTTCTCATTTAACACTTGCACGGTAATGCAAGGCTTCTGGATCTTTCCATACCCAGACTTAACATGGACATACACAAATGTGTTGATCTCTCATCACATCTGAGTTTACTTTGTCAATGTAAAGCAAAAACAGGGACCTCTGGCCGTGCCTCCTACTGTGTCTCCAGGAGCTTCTTACTAGGGCCTGTCAGACGGTCCGTCCGCTTGTTACGGTGTCTTCTCGCCCGCCCCCAGGCTCTCCTGCTCCACGGCTGTCTCTGTTGCTTCCAAGCATTTTGCTTGCTTTCAATTTCTGATTAATCTCTCTTTCTCACTCTTCGTTTTGAAACAAAAAATTTTTTACTTATTTTATGTGTGTGAGTACACTGTAGCTCTCTTCAGACACTCCAGAAGAGGGCATCGCATCCTATTACAGAGGGTTGTGAGCCACCAGTGGGTGCTGGGAATTGAACTCAGGACCTCTGGAAGAGCCGTCAGTGCTCTTAACCGCTGAGCCGTCTCTCCGGGCCTATTTTAATTAATCTTAAGCTGACATACAGTTGGCTTCATTATGGAATGTTCAGGCATCTGTCTGTTGTTGCTCCCCCCTCCCTGCACCTGTCCTGATCCCCCCCCCCCGTCCCACTTCCACCTTCATAGTGCATGCATTCCCCTTTTAACCCTCCTCCTCTCTAAGCTCTCTTCCTTCCTTCCCCTTGTCTCTTTTCTAGTTTCATCACACATGTACACACACACAGACACACACACACACACACACACACACACACACACACGCACACACATCTAATTCTCTGTACCTGGCTCATCTGCTTAGCATGCCCCTCCCCCCTTCTCCGGCACATGTCCTCCATTAGGTCTCCTCCCCCTTCAGTGAAATCCCATCGTGTGTGAGCGGATGCTTTTCCTCTGCTCGTCTGTCGGTGGGCGCGCATCTAGGCTGGTTCCGCTTCTTGGTCATTGTAAACAGAACCACGATACACATAAATGTAGGGCTTGAAGGTTGTTTCTGATTCAGCCAGGAATCCTGTGGCTGGGTCATACGGAGATTCTACATTTAGATTTATAAAGGCTCTCCATACTGATTTTCATAGTGGCTGGACTGATATATGTTCTCACTGGTGGTGTATAAGTGCTTCCTTCTCTCTCTCTCTCTCTCTCTCTCTCTCTCTCTCTCTCTCTCTTTCTCTCTCTCTCTCTCTCTCTTCCTCCCCCCGTGTGTGTGTTTGTGTTCACCAGAATTTATTGTGCATTGTTCTCTTGATGATAGATACTCATTCTCTCTTAAATGCCACTTTGTATTTAGTATGAGTAGGTGTGTAATTAAGAAACAATAATATTTGCTTTACTTGACACATTGATCTGAATGTAAAGCAAGCCTCTTGCCTCTGCCTTTTGTTTTTTTGATTTATTGATTTATGTATTTTATGTATATGGGTACTTTGTCTGCACGGACATCTGCCTACCAGAAGACAGCACCAGACAGTGTGAGCAGCCCCGTGGGCGCTCGGAATTGAACTCAGGACCTTTGGAGGAAGAGTAAGTACTCTTAGCCGCTGACCCATCTCTCCAGCCCTGCCTCTGCCTTCTTAGCTGTTGCGAGTATAAGCATGTTCTACCGTGTCTAGTCTTTATTCTTAAATCTTGAGAATTGAAAAACAATCTTTATAATTAGAAAGCTAAATACTTTTTAAAGAAAAATGTCACAAAAACAATACAAGGAATGTTGATAGCCAACAAAACCCTTCAACTTAAAACCTACAAATGTTCTCTAGAAATTACTTTCAAAACCTCCTTCTCAGACAGGACATGGACACAGGGGCAGCGGTCACACGCAGTGGAATCCTTGCATCAGCAGTCGGCCTGTGGGTTTTATTCCAGGCTTTGGCAAGACATGGATGCACATGTATGGATGTGCATCTTCAACTTTGAGTTACTGATTCTCCCCTCAATCCAGACTCTCCTGATGCTTTTATCTCTGTGATCTTACACTGAACTGAGTATGACTTAGGCATTCCTAGTTGGAATGCCCTTCTCTTCCTTCCCTCCCTCCCTCTCTCCCCCCCTCCCCCAGGTATGTGCCCACATGCATGGGTGACTTCATTTTCATATGCAAGGAAGATACATATGCACACGTGCACGTAAAGGCTAGAGGTCCCTCAGGAACTCGGTCCACTTTATCTCTGAGATGATCTCTTGCTTGGAACCCACTGATTTGATATCCTAATGATCTCGCCCCTACCTCACGGTAGCTGGGGTTGCAAGTGCATCCCTCTATGCCTGGCTTTTTAACAGGGGTTCTGGGCCTTGAACTTGGGGCCTGATGCCTTCCCTTAGAGTCTTTTCACATGAGTCACCGAATCTGCTGGTCATCCTTTCAGCCCCACCTGATCTGATTGATCGGCAGTGACGACAGACTTGCGTGAGCTTTTGCTGTTCTGACTAGAAGCTAGGATTTTGCTCCTGGTATCAACAGGTTACACAGACAAGCAGTCGACCTAACATCTGGCCTGGCTCCTTCTGGGCTTCCTGCCAGGGTGTGAACACAGGACACGCTCTCTGGACACAGGCATCTCCACAAACGAGGAGCCTGCCCTGCTCATTCTCCCTCCTCTGGGCCCTGGAGGCCTGAGCAGCTGTGCCGGTGTTCAGGTCCCCGGGAGAAGCTGCCGCCTGCCTGTGGAGATGGCTCAGAGACACTACTCTCAAGAGCTAATTGAGTTGCTGTAATAGATTTGTTCTCAGTTTCGACCTTTTAACCGTCTCGCATGCCGCCGTCGGGTGCAAAAGTGGTTTTCACCTCCTGCTTTGCCTGGTTCCGTAGTTCTTAGCAGAATGGGAGGATCTGGGTCCACCTTTCCATGCCAAGGCAGCCCTCAGCACAGCACTCCGGAGCCCTGGGCCAGGGCGGTCAAGGGCAGCTCTTCTGTCCACCAGGGAACCACTAACCTTTATCCCTGAAGATGACGCTACACTTAGTACTGCGCATGGTGGTTTAGACTCCAGTCTGAGCATCTCAGTCAGGCAGGGCACACCTAAACCTTCCCCGGGTTCTGCTGCTTCCTATTGAGATGCCAGCACCAACCTCAGCTCGGAATGACTCCAAAGCAGCTCATACACCTTTGTTGTTGTTGTTGTTGGAGAGTCTTTGATGAATGCCATGCTTTGTTTAAAATTGGGTGACAAGATAAGACTAGAGTGTGATTCTGGAGTGGCTTTAGAGCTAGGAGTGCCTAGAACCCACATGACAGCAGAGGCTGTCTTGTTGAAAGGTGATTGTTTACACTCCAAAGGCTTTCCCCTTTCCCAGTTCCCCCCTCACCATATGTCCCATAAGTCCTCTCCCCTCCCCAACTATTCCCCCAATCACCCCCCCCCCACACACACACACACCATTTCTCTGTTCTGGTACTCTCTTACAAAACTGGATCCAATCTTTTCAGGACCAGGGTCCTCTCCTTTCTTCCTTCTTGGGAATCTTTTGGTTTGCTAAATGTGCCTTGAGTATTCAGAGCTTTTGGGCTCATTAATATCCACTTATCAGTGATTGCATTTCATGTGTATTCTTTTGTGATTGGGTTAACTCATTTAGGATGATTATTTTCCAGATCCAACCATTTGCCTACAAATTGCATGAATTCATTATTTTTAATTGCTGAGTGGTATTCCATTGTATAAATATACCACATTTTCTGTATCCATTCCTCCTTTGAGGGACATCTGGGCTTCTTCCAACTTCTGGCTATTATAAATAAGGCTGCTATGAACCTTGTGGAGCATGTGTCTTTATTGTATGCAGGGGAACCCTCTGGGTATATGCCCAGGAGAGGTATGACAGGGTCCTCTGGAAGTGTCATGCCCAATTTTCTGAGGAACCGCCAGACTGATTTCCAGAGAGGTTGTACCATCTTGCAATCCCACCAACAATGGAGGAGTGTTCCTCTTTCTCCACATCCTCGCCAGCAACTGTTGTCTCTTGAGTTTTTACTCTTAGCCATTCTGACTGGTGTGAGGTGGAATCTCAGGGTTGTTTTGATTTGCATTTCCCCGATGACTAATGATGTTGAACATCTCTTAAGGTGCTTCTCAGCCATCCAAATTTCTTCTGCTGAAAATTCCTTGTTTAGCTCTGTGCCCCATTTTTTGATAGGGTTATTTGGTTCTGTGGGGTCTAACTTCTTGAGTTCTTTGTATACATTGGATATTAGCCCTGTGTCAGATGTGGGGTTGGTGAAGATCTTTTCCCAATTTGTTGGTTGCTGTTTTGTCCTTCTGACAGTGTCCTTTGCCTTACAGAAACTTTGTAATTTTATGAGGTTCCATTTGTCAATTCTTGATCTTAGAGCATAAGCTATTGGTGTTTGGTTCAGAAATTTTAGCCTAGTCTCTTTAAAAAAAAATTCATAAGAGTGTTAAGCTTTTTGAGCATACAGGGCTCTTTGGAAGGAGGGGCACGGAACCAAGTTTTATGAAGTGTAGGCTGACTTCAGCCTTGCTGCAGAGCGGGGGATGGACTTGAACTTCTAATTTTCCTTTCTTTACATCCCCCATGGTGTGGACTGCGGTATGTGGCAGTTTGCCCAGTTTACGCAGCGCCGAAGACAGAGTCTAGGGCTTTTGTGTGAGCTAACTACCTGCTTAGCCACGTCGTCAGCCCGAGCATGGAGTGGGAAAATCAGGTTTCCTCATTTCCCGTGTGGTCGTGGTGCGTTTCGAGGGCTGTGTGGTTCAGTGGGCACACTCTGTGCTGCAAATCCAAGCGTGCTACTGCTTTTGTTTTTTGTTTTGTTGTTTGTTTGAGACTACTTCTTCTGAGAAACACAGATTCAAAGAAACAAAGGATGTAAAGAGAGTGCCCGCCATGCATTTAAGAGATAAAAACTCAGTAACCTGGTTTATCAGACACTGGACGCAATTCTAACATCGGCAAGATTTTTTTATATAAACAATATTGCCTCTAAATGTGCTACTTAATCTAGTGCCTGACAAGCTATGTGAAATGTTACCCGCATGGATTTATTCAGGTGTAGTTCCCGCTTGTTTCCTGTGGTACCTGCCTAAGGGAACTCCAGAGGTAGTTTTTCTTATTCATGATTTTCACCTGTGAGCCGAACCACCCTCCCCGCCCCCACCCCATCCCCAAAGCCTATACTGTGTTAAGCATTCTGCAAGGCCGGTTGACAGAATGGTTTTGGAGAGCTGAGATGTTACTGACTGGGGGACAAACTTTTCCTAACTAGTGATTGACAGGGGAGAGTGCAGGTCGCTGGGCAGTGCCACCCCTGAGCTATGGCCCTGGGCTTTCTAAGAGAACAAACCATGGTGAGCAAGCCAGCAGGCAGCACCCTCCACGGCCTCTGCATCAGCTCCTGCCTCAGGTTCCTGCCTTGCTTGTCCTGACTTCCTTTGATGACGGACTGTGGTGTGGGAGCATAAGCTGAATAACCGACCCCCTCATCCCCACCCTCACCAGCTGCTTTGGTCATGGTGTTTCACCACAGCAACAGCGACCCTGAGATTTCCCTCTTTTGTTGTAACCCACCTTCCTGATGCTTCCACCAGTGTATTTGAAAAGCACCTTGATTAGTAACCTTCTTTGCAGCTGGCGAGATGGCTCAGTGGTTATGAGCGCTGACTGTTCTTCCGGAGGTCCTGAGTTCAAATCCCAGCAACCACACAGTGGTTCACAACCATCTGTAATCAGATCAAATACCCTCTTCTGGTATGTCTGAAAAACAGTTACAGTGTACCTACGTATAATAAATAAATAAATATTAAAAAAAAAAGTATCATCTGATTAACCTTCTTTGCTCTGGTGCTGTATATAAAACGACCTCACAAAGTTGTTCTCACATGGGAACACGACCCTTGACATAACCCGAGCCTGTGTTCCCAGGCCACAGTCCCACCCACTGGCAGTTAGGATAATGCCTTAGGGCTGGACCTTACGAGGATATTTCCTCAGCCGAGGCTCCTTTCTCTCCGATGACTGTAGCTTGGGTCAAGTTGACACAATACTAACCAGGACAGTCAGTATGGGTCTCAGATGGGTTTTGATGACATTTTTAACTTTTAGGTTAGTAGAAGCTAAGGATTTGTTTGATCATTCCAAAAAAAAAAATGCACACTTTATAATCCCAAGGATGGTAAGTCGCACATAGAGGTGGTAAATGAATGACTAGACTATTGAAAATAGTCCAAGATGATTGACTCCAGAATAAATCAATATTACCCCTTCTTTCTCCAATCCTCCACCCTCAATCTCATTCTCTCCTTCTCTCCTCCTCTCTCTCTTTACCTCTCTTCCCCCTCCCCTCTCTCCCTCTTTATCCCTCCCTCCCTCCCTTTTCCTTCCTTTCTCTCCCCCTCCCCCTCTCCCTCTCTCTCCCTCCTTTTCTCTCCCCCTCCCCTCTCCCTCCCTCTCCCTTCGTCTCTCCAGTCCTTTCTTTTTCCCTCTCCTCCCCTCTCTTTCTGTCACATTCCCTTTGAGGAAGGAACTGAAACTTCCAGATTTGCCACGCGCTACAGTTGATGACCTTGGCCTTTTGAAGATGCTTCCACACAGAATCTTCTTGTGTTCTGTGCTTGACGTATTTCCATGCTCTGCACTCAACGACTTGAGTTGCAGCAACTAGAAGAGAAGTAACGAAGAAAAACAAAGCCTTCACCCTACCGCCATAGGCAGAATCTTTTGATGAGGCAAAAAGAACTGTATTTAAGGATCCATTCTAGCCAGCCAAAGACTGAGGCAGGAGAATTGCAAGTTGGAGGACAGCCTGGGCTACATCTACTCTCTCAGCAGTTTGGAAGTGTCCCATGCGGAACAGAAAACTTTGGGTGCTGTGCTTCTCTATGCTGCTGAGTCTGTGTCCCCTGGTTCCCCACCCCTTCACCCTGACAACCACTGCTCCAATTTTCTTCCTAGGTTTGTCACATGTAAAGCCTGCATGCAGGGAAGCTGTCTTACTGGAGACCAGTCAGAAAGAGCAGCGTGCTGTGGTGTTAGCCCTTCCACTGCCTGCTGGGAAGAGCCTCTGCCACACCCTTCCTGCGCACGTCTCTCCCCAGTTCTCAGTCTTTCCCCTCTGCCTCTCTCCCCACTCCCCTCGGACGGTCTGCCTCTACCCCACACTGACAGTCACCTCGCTTCCGTTCACCGTGACCCTTTGCTCTTCATAACACCCCAACTGCGAGCGTGCGTGCAGGGTGTGTGTGTTCGTGTGTGTGTGTGTGTGTGTGTGTGTGTGTGTGTGCATATGTGCATATGTGCATGTGTGTGCGAGTGTGTGTGTGCACGCATGCGCTTGCGTGTGCCTGTGTATGTGTGCGCGTGCATGCACGTGTGTGCACACGTGTGCATGTGTGTGTGCATGCTGTGTGTGTGTGTGTGTGTGTGTGTGTGTGTAAGTGTGTGTACATCCTTTCGCTTGCTGACATCTTTGTGCCCACTGCACTGACCACCCTCCAGCTACTAGGAATTTTCTCCCCTGCTCCACCCCATCACCCAGACACCCAGACAGTCCTCAGTAAGCAGCAGCTTCCGGTGAGTGAGCTGCCCGCTTTGGGCGTTACACCAGAGTGACTCTGTCTCCTGATTCCTCTTTGGAGACACTCTCAACCTGTCTTGTACAGGCCTGCTCTGGCCGTGTCTCCAGTGACCCGGCCCTCCACTAACTGCCAGCGTGGAGTGGAGAAACGCTTCTTTCTCACTTTCATATCTTCATGTCCCCCGATCCATAGAGTTTCTTCTTACATCGAGCCTTTTAAAGAGTTTGTGAAATTCTCTGGGCACCTGGAATTCCTGTCTTTGTCTTTGTGCAGGCTACAGACACAGGCTTGCAGTTCGTGATTTTTTTCTGCACCCCTAAAAATATCACCCAAACCCAGAAGTATTTGGGAAAGAGTCCTGGCTTGCCGGGACGATCTAAGGTGCAGAGTCACAGCACAGATGACGTGAGCTGAGCGCCGTGCACAGCCATCCTTCAGAGTGAGTGGGCTGGTGTCTGTCAGAGCTCCAGGCCTGCCATGTCCCCAGGACTGCGCACCTCAGCAGGCTTGGGCTAAACCAGCAGAAGGCAGGAGCCTTCCAGACCTGCACTTCTCACATCTGCGAAGGCACAATGCAAACAACCACCGGCCACCCCACAGTGCTCGCTCTCCCGCCAGCAGAGCATTGACTACTTTGCATTTAGTTTCTCAATTAATCCTTACTAGAGGCACGGGCTATTATTACCTTCCTTTTACACGAGTGAAAACTCCAGCACAGAAAGATTAAGCAACTTGCCCAAGGTCACGCAGAGAGTAAATTGCCAGGCCTGGGGTTCAAAGCCAGGGTAGCTCGCTCTTCCTGCGCCTACTGTGTTGGTTCTTACTTCATGGCCGACCGGCGAGCTAGTGAACACAACTAGTCACAAAGGTTCTCGTGGCCAGATTAGCTTCCTATCTGATGCTCAATTCACAGAGAGAATATTCAGAAGAGTGATTAAAAATTATAAACATAGGACTCTGCTGTAAGGGCCCTGGCATGAGGCATCCTGTAATAAACATGGGTGTGGCCGCACATGCTTAAAACTCAGGACCCCGGAGGCAGAGACAACGGGGTAGCTGGGACTTGGTAGTGCCAGCCTGTCTCACTAAACCCACCGTCTGAAAAGTGGACCTTAAAGGAGCACATGGCTTCTTTGGCCTCCATGCGTCACGCATGCCCTTGGGTGTACCCCTCCACAAGCACACATACATCCACATGCAAATCACATGCATACACCCCCACACACACACTCATGATTACACAGAACAAAGGCAATAAATACATTTCAGATAAAAATACACAAGCATGCATGTGTACATATCACATAATACACCCCCACACACTAATACACAAGACAAAAATCAATGAATACGTTTTAAATTAAAAAAAAAAAATCCAGCCTGTGATGGGGTAGTGTTGCTAGCACAGAGAGCCCAGGCTATATTATGGATTTCAGCCCTATGCTCGAGTGACCCAATCTTCCAAGATAAACTGAGGCCCTCGTGTTTGACCTGGGCTTCGCAGGTGTGCTCCTGCAGTCCACGTGTGTGAGCATACATTAGGGCTGGCTGTGGGGCTGGCTGTCCTATGGGTGGAGGGAGCTCTTCTCCCTTTTGCTTTCTGTTGAAACCACACGTCTTCGCCGAATGAGACCGACCGCTCCATCGAAACCAGAGGAACCTGCGAAATAATTTCATGGGCCGTGGTACTTTGATGGTGACAATCCTTGGATGTCAAAAGGATAAGGACACAGTTTTCCGCTTCTAATTTTATTCATAGGGAATGATGGTATGGAGCCGTCCACAGAGTGCTCCTGTGGATTAATTTCAGTTTCTCTTTTGTAGAGGAGACTTAAGGGAAGCCTTAATCTGCTTTATATTTAACTCTTATCGCCATGCTATGAATTAAAAATAGAATGCTGGCCTGCAGTCTGGCCTCCCCAGACTCAGAGGGTTCAAATAACCCATGATGAGGATGGATGCCAAGCTGCCCCAGGCCTCTCTGTGGCTCAGCGACTCTCGGGGACTTCCTAGACACCTGCTGCCCGGATTCTTCCATCCAAGTGCTGTCCATTAACCTGTCTCGCACGCGAAGTCCTCAGTGGACGATTCCTGAATGGAAGTTAGCATTTTCTTCAGCATGAAACCCAGTTCCCTAATCCCTGAAGGATGTGGAATATTCTTGGATTGTTTTATTATTTTCGTTACAGGCTTTCATGTAGCCCAGGCTGGCTGGGACTTGCTATATGGCCAAGGAGGGTGAATCCTCCTGACTCTTCTCTTCTGATGCTGTGATTTCAGGCCTGCACCACGATGCCTGGCGTACGTGGTGCTTGGGCTCACAAGCTGCACGTTAGCTATGCTCTCTACCAGCTGAACCATAGCCTCCTCTCTCCTCGTTTCCTTTTCCCTCAGCAACAGGCCTTCTTGTCCTTCCCTAGGGATGTCTGAGACAGAGGAGAGGGCGAAGGTTCAGGCCTGGGGAGGAGCAAGCACTTCAAGGTTCCTTCAGGCTGTGACCTTTCCACTATCCCATTGGTGTCGCGGTGTTAAGAGGAAGGAGTCGACGGGGTGACTTGGCCACCATAGCTCCAGGGGAGAAGACACAGCCTTCTCAGAGGGCTTCCTGCTGCCACTGGCTGAAGGTCTTGCCTTTGGTTGACTTTATTTCCGACTTGGGCTTTGGGCTTTCAACCTGCATCTGCACCCACAATCCCTACCGTCAGTACACAGCCCCCTGGGCTGTGAAAAAGAAATCTGGGTATTTAGTGATTCATCCTGTTTCTAGTTTTGTGCTATCAACAAATGAAGACAAGAACCATTACCAAACAGACAGTTATCCAGTCAGTGTCAAGAAGAAAGGAAAGCAAACACACACAGCGCTCCATTCCGGTCTCCAGGCTGCCGAGAGGGCACACGCGGGCAAGACGGTGTGCCAAGTCCCTTTGTTCATAGTGTCCCGTCTCCCGGTCCTCCTTTGGCCCTTGTAGTGAGTTTCACCTGCAGACCTCTGACAGCCACCCCTGTCCCCACTGGAAAGGAAGAGTCCTGGGGCCTGTCCTCCTTGCCTCTGCTATACAACCTCAGGCCAGAGAACAAGGCACCGGCCACTTACTCCTCGAGGATTCACCACACTGAACAAGCGAACAAGCCAGAGTCCTTCACACCATGGGGACTTGCTACTCCTACGGGCCAATGTGCGCCCGCCCACGTCCCAACTGCGAGAGGGTGAGTAGAGCACAAAGCACCCTCAACCGGAAGGAGCAGAAGAACAGGAGTGCGTCCGATGATGTTGGAAATCCTGAGAGTGGTACTTCATGCAACCTAGTTCCCGTTAAACGTACATGTTATCTGTCTAGTGGGGACAGTTTGTTCCCAATGCCTGTGGGAGCTTCCATTTCTCAGCCCAGTGTGACCACTTCCACATAGACTACTCTACTGTGTGTGTGTGTGTGTGTGTGTGTGTGCGCGTGCACACACATACATAACTCTATACATGATACTGTGCATGTGAAAGAAAGAGAAGAGAGAGACAATTGGGTATTTATATGTGGTTTCATTAAAGATGTATATTTACTCTAGATCTTGGCGTAAAAAGAAAATGGCTGCTCTAAACTCTGTACCTCCCCATGGCCACGAGGACAGCTGCAGCTAACCCATGCCAGACAGTCACTGCACACACAGACCGCGGATCCTACCACGATCTACTGAGTCGGGACTCCGACATGCTTCACAAACGCCACATTGCTGGGTGAGCAGGAAGCTGAAAACCACTTTAGGCCTGGCATCTGTGAAAGGGTTTTCCTGGCAGCCTTGGGGCTGTTTAAACCATCCC
Source organism: Apodemus agrarius (assembly GCA_964023405.1). Classification (NCBI taxonomy): domain Eukaryota; kingdom Metazoa; phylum Chordata; class Mammalia; order Rodentia; family Muridae; genus Apodemus; species Apodemus agrarius. Next base: position 126,998,897 of record OZ030007.1, on the reverse strand, counting down.
GCTTCGTACCTATTTTCTTTGGTCACTGTCCAAAGAACCAACCTTCCTATTCCTAACCCGTCCATGCATTGTACAATCTTATCACAATAACACTCTGTGCACGTTGACCTAATCCTCCCTCCCCTCCTCCATCCCCCCTCCCCCCTCCCCCCCAAACAGCCTGTTGCATAATGAACGGAGCCCAAGCTCCGCCACTTTTCCCATCGTTTCCACAGTCAGAGGAGAGCCACTCAGGAGACGTTCTCTTTGTGTCTGGAAAGTGGGTCAAGTCCCCTCCAATGTCTTCACTGCTGCTCCTGAGTCATAGGTTTCCCACCCTTCGGGACAAGCTTTTATCAATTAGAATACTTTTGGCAGTAAGTCACATAGTGTCCAACTGCCAGGACCTAACAAAGGGACATTTATTATGGTACGTGGTAAACTGAAGGACTGTGTGATAATTGACTAGTTCAACAGGTCTTTTTTGCTCTCTTTCATCCAGGATGTTGGATTTAATCCCCAGGCCTGTTCCATCTTGGTTACAAGACAGCTGCAGAAACTCCAGCCATTGCGTCTTTCCCCGGCTGGGTCGGATTGGATCGCCCATAGCTTCTGTAACAATGAACACAGACTTAGAACAACAAGGACTTATTCTCCAAGAGGCTGAAGTCAGTGTCACTGGGGGTGAAACAGAGGTGTTGATGGGGTTCTGCACCCACTGAAGTTTCCTCAGGGAAACTTGGCCTTTGTCTCCCACAGTTTCTGATGGTTCCAGCATCCCTGAGCTGTGGCCGCATCTCTCTCATCACCGTCTATCTTTCCACTGAGGGTATATGAGTTTCTTTAGACCATGAGTTCTCCTCTCTGTTAGAGACGCTGAGATCGCTTTAGTGCCTACCTGGGCTGTGTAAGAGAATGTCCCAACTCAAGGCCTCAGGTTTAATCATATCTGCACAGACACTCTTCCCAGACCTCCAGGGCTGTTATTTACTCTAGTAAACTGCCATATACTAGTATGTGCAAATCCTCTCATCTACATGTGGGGCGGCGAGCTGTGAGAGGAAGCCTGGTAAGGTCGAGCTAAGGCTTGAAGCCCCAGAGACCCTGAAGGGACAGTAGGAGCTTTGCCTGCTCCTGGAGCTATGCCCCAGTCACGTAGCCTCAGCCCCTCCCCCACAGACGCCTGTAGAGAGGTTTGTGGCCCTCAGTCACTTAGAGGCAGCGCTTCAAGCCCTCCCACATGTAGACGAAGTGTCCCCAACCCCTCAGATCAAGCCAATAGGAAGCACCTACTGACCGACCCCGACCCACACCGAAACTGTATAAGGTTCCTATCCAGAGTAGTGAAGATGTGTGAGAATTACCCCACCGTCTGAGAGCCTGTCATAAGAGTTGTCACCGTCACCGTCACCAGGATCCCTCCACTGGCTAGTCAGCCTCCCACCGGCTCAACCTAGCCTGGCCCGAATCAGCGCAGAGTGACCAGTGCAGTATTTTGGAGCAACAGAAATGTGGGGGCAGCGGGAGGCGGTGGAGACGATGCCCCCTCTCCCTGCTGGTCTTCTCTTCTCTTTCTCCTGAGTCCTGAATTCCAGGCCAGAGATCCCCATGGAAGGCCTCCAGCACACAGGCCCGCATTGACAATGCTTTTATTCTTTCTACCTGTTTATTTCTTTGAGACGGGGATCTCAAGCAGCCCAAGGCTGACCCTGAACGTTGGTCCTCTGTCCCCGCCTCAGATACGGGGATTGCGTTCCGCACCACCACGCCCCCGCCTGCTTCGTGCTCACTACGCACAGCTCCCTTCATCTATAAACTCTTATCAGAGAGAAAAATCTTTACTGGACGCCTTCATTGGGTTGACCCAGACCTAGTAGCGGCATTGGGCTCCTGAAGACAGAACATCGCCTCTCAGGGGAGGAAGGCTGGATCGGCAGTGACCAGAGGGGAGAGCAGGCTGCCGTGGCGTGGCGACGAGACAGCGTCCCTCGGCGCCACCATGGCGTGTTCTCTACTTTTCTCCACGGCCACAGCGGACTGCAGCAGCCGTGTTAGATCTTCTGTGTGACCTGTCTAATCAGCAACCGTTGGGCTCTTTGACCTTGTCGTTACCCAGTGACCCCACAACCCCTCTCTGCCTTCCACCCCAGCCTCGCTCTGGGCCTGGCCATCACTTTCCCTGACTAGGCGTCACGATGCTCACTGCCCGACTAGCTCTCTCCCTTCCCAGCTTGCTCTCAGGGCTCATATTTGCAACCCTCCTCTGCCACCCATCAGCCCGGCCCTTGGTGGTTCTCTTGAAGTCATCTGGTCACCAAGTCTTGGATGAGCATTCCCCTACTATCTCCTTGCTCAAACGTCCCTTGTCCCAACTCTCTCTCCTTCACTCTCAGTGGGGCACTTGGCATTCCCAGTTAATAGGAAAGCCCGCAGACGCCCCTCCTGCCCCTCATCCATGCCCTGAGATCCTGAACCATCGTCCTTTCGATGAGGGGGATCTTTATCCGCATCCATCTCCAGCGGAAGCCAGCTCCCTGTGCCTGGGCTCTGAAGACGCACGCACGTTCTGTTGTCCTTCCCCAGTGCGTGACTGAGTCCCCGGCAGAGCAGTCAGACGGTTTGGTGTGGAAGAAGACACTGTCGCCCCCATCACCCGTAAATAGTTCCCGCCTGTTTGACATGGCACCTTAATCCTTCCTTACATCCCCCTCTCTCGATTTCCTGTGCGGTGTTTTGGTTTCCGTGCACTCTTTGTCCTTGTTTAGAAGCCAAGAGCAGGAAAGACCCTCAGTTCCTACACCAACAGCCTCAGACATTCGTTTTTATTATTCGATTTTTTTTCCTAAATGAAAATATTCAGAATACAAGAGCACTAGTTACATTGCTTCCCAAAGGGACACAGAAAACATCTGCATGAGGGAAAAACCAAATCAAGCAAAGACCTCTTGTCTCTAGATCAGTTTTGCACGGAGATAACGGGTCTTGCCAGAGGCGGCCAAAAAGAGAGACCGGAGCCTAGATGGTCTGCTTGCCCTCTTCGACCCTGTCGGCCTTCCTTCCACTCTGTTCTCCAAGGGGCAGTTGTGGAAGAAATGCCCCCCTGTTTATCCCCTCTTCTACCTTCCGGGTGGGGATAGCTCGTTTAGGAGAGTGCTTGACTCACAAGCACAGAGCTCAAGGTTCCATCCGCCCATGCTTGATGGTACATGCCAGTAATGCTAACTGTGGTCTTTACAGGAGGTACGGGTCAAAGGATCAGAAGTTCAAGACCAGCCTTGGGCACAAAAGACACTGTCTCAAAAATGCTTCATGCAATATGTTATGGTTTGTATATGCTTGGCCCAGGGAGTGGCACAATTAGAAGGTGCAGCTCTGTTGGAGTAGGTGTGGCCTTGCTGGAGTAGGTGTGTCACTGTGGGCGTGGGCTTTCAGACCCACTCAGAGCCTTCAGATGAAGATGTAGAACTCTCAGCTCCTCCATGTCTGCCTGGATGCTTCTATGTTCCTGCCTTGATGATAATGGACCCAGCCTCCGAACCTGCAAGCCAGCCCCAGCTAAATGTCTTTTACAAGACTTACTGGCCGGGCGTGGTGGCGCACGCCTGTAATCCCAGGGAGGCAGAGGCAGGCGTATTTCTGAGTTCGAGGCCAGCCTGGTCTACAGAATGAGTTCTAGGACAGCCACGACTACACAGAAAAACCCTGTCTTGAAAAACCAAAAAAAACCAAAAACCAAAAAAAAAAAAAAAAAAAAAAAAGACTTGCCTTGGTCATGATGTCTGTCCACGGGAGTAAAACCCTAAGACACAATAGCAATGAATAACCCTGACCATGATCTACGGTGTGCATCCAGGTACCCGCTGACACTGTCACTCAGTCCCACCCCAGCTCTCTTTTGTTCTCAGGACCATCTCCTTCCCCTGTCCCAGTAAACACTCAATCACCACAAGACTTAAGCGTCTCCTCATCTTCTGTGGCATTTCTTGACCCCACTCAGCTTTTTTTTTTTCTAACTGATTTGTTTTCCTTCGCTTTCTGCTTCCCTCTAAAATACATCATAACAGGTATCATTCTTTCTACCATATCATACGTCCTACTTGGCCGGGCCCTCTCTGGCGCCGGCGATGCACCTGCCCAGATGTTCACTGCTCACACAACTCTTGAACTTTCTTTCCAAAGAGGAGCTGTAAACGCTGAGCGCCGTGGCCAGGGCCTGTGATGCCCGGGACTCCGGAGGCTGACGAGGGAGGGCAGCACGGCTATGCGGTAAGATTCCTTCTCAAATAAAATAATTACGAGGGCAGTCAAACCCTGTGATCTTTCTCCCTTTCCTCCTCTGCTTTATTTTAGGATCTCGAGTGGGGAATTGAATTCCCTGAGACTGGCTTTGAACGCCCAGTCCTCGGAGTGCTGGGAACGTAGCTGTGCAGCAGCACGGTGCGCTGGGGATCAGATCCAGAGCCTGGGCGTGCTAAAGAAGCACCCTTGCCAACGAGGCCGCGTCCCCGGACCACAACAGGACTGTTTTCCCACGCTTGCCTTTTTTCTTTCTATTCATGTGTGCGGTTATGTGAGTGAGTGCAGGCGCCCGGGGACAACTTTTGGGATCTGGCTCTCTTTTTCCCACCATAGAATCGGGGGGATTAAATTCAGGTCACCAGGATTGCTGGGCGAGCACCTTTACCTGCTGAGCCATCGTGCTGGGCTGACACCAGAGGGACCGTCTTCTTGATGAATGACAGACTGTATCTTTCTAAAGCAGTTGTATCTCCACCAGTGGTGTGTCTGACCATAAATCCGAGCTTAACGACCCATTCCCAGCCTGGCATCTCCCACCCAAGGCTGCACCGCCCAGTGCTCTCCTGTGGTCTATTTTGCTAGCTCAGTGTCTGAGTTTCGGTCCCCTGCATCTCCTGTTTACCTGAGCCACTGGAAGCTCTCTGCTCTTCTGCTGGGGCCGTGTACACCGCGAGGAAGTTCCCCCCCCCCATGCTTGCACAGGGCAAATTGGTTTCTAAACAGGCTTGCCCACAGTCTCCATTAATATCCTATCGGAGAGCAAGGCAGCATAAAACACGGGGAGAAGCAGGAGTTACTTTTTACGATGATTGAATATGATGAGGGGGCCAAGGACAAAGGGTAATTTATTCCAAAGGAAGGCAACACCTTTGCTTCGCAATAGCTCTTGCAGCTAAAAAGTAGGGCTGGTAATTGGAGTTGCTTTATGAAAATCTCATTAGCATTAGCATATAACTAAAATGCACAGCTCCATAGTTAATTGCAATCCTGCACTGCGGTTAACAACTAACAGTGATGACATTTGCATATTGCACATAAAATTAAAAATGCATGTCAGATAGGTGCTCTTTCAGGGAAAAAAAAAATCCTTGAATAACATTGCATTCACACAATAATCGGAAAGATTTTGAATTTGAATGGAAATTATATGTATAGTACGAGCGTTAGAAAGACAGCCAAGTCTGATAACTACATCTGAACCGCTGCGCAGTCTAAACCCCAGCAGCTGGGATCGTCTTCAAGGGCAGGGCCGCAGAATGCTGAAGTGGTACCGTTTGGATATGTAGAACCCTTTGCCCTAGAAAGCCTCTCTCCTCTGTAGGCCCCACTGCCTTCTCTTGGGCTTTGTTTGTGAGCTCCCCAAAAATCACAGGCTTCATTTTCTTTTAAACATTTATTCCCAAGGCTCAGGATACAGCAGTCACTTGTAGATAAGCTTTGGACCCTCTCTAGCTGAGACATAGGTCACACTGGTTCCCACGGCTCTTTCCTGCCCTCAGATCCAGGTACTCCAACTTTCCTAGGACACCCCCAGCCCCCTTTCCTCTGTGGAGTGGTGTCTTCCTTTGAGGTGTCTGAGTAGATCCTGAAAGAGAATACGCTGGAGGTGCCCAGCAGGCCCAGCCACTGCCCGTCTCTGTGGCACTGGGGTAACAGATCTTGGGAAAAGACATGCAGCCACAAGGCAGAGGTGGCTTTCCCCGAATGTGTCACCCACAGAAAGGCTGCTCCTTCCAGTTCTACTTCACTAAGGAGAGATATCTGAAAGGAGAGGGTGGGAGTGAAAGACAGTAATAGCTCCCTGGGCGGCTGACACACTCAGTCTGTCAGTTTGTGTTGGAGGACTCCCCTGCGAACCTACATGTTTCTGCTTGGGAGGCAACCCTGGGTGAAGACAGCGAGGAGAGAGCCTTTCCACGGCAGTGTGAGAGATTCATTCATTCATTCATTCATTCATTCCTCATTCACCCTCGTTCCTCACAACACCGCTGTGACCCATGTCCCTGTGGAACCTCTCCCATCTCCTGACCCACCCGGCATGGGCTCAGATCACATCTGCAAGTCACCAAATGCCCACTGTGTCCTGAGCCCGGATCACACATTCACCCACCCATCCATCCAGTCACCATCATTTGGCCAATACTGTGTCCTCAGTGACGTAAGGCACCGGGTTTGGAACTCTGTGAAACACAGACATGGACTCAGACGGTTTGCGCTTGGGAATTCTGGGATGGCTGGAACGGGGCAAAAGGATCAGAGCTAGAGATTAACATCTGGATGTCGGCGAGCTGGGTGAGCAGCTGGAGCCACAGGCGGGCTGGCCCTCGGAGGCAGCTCTCTGGGGACTCGGCCACTCAGGCTCTGGGGAAGAATGGATTCGCTGCCTCGAAGAAAACAGAAACCTGAATGGCGGGAAGGAGTGTCACCGAGTCCACGGAAAATCAGCAGGGTCACTGGATTTCATGATAAGGAGGTCCTTAATGGCTCTTCCTCAAGAGACAGTCACCCTGGCAGGGGAAGTGACTCGGTAGGTAAGGTGTTTGCTGTGTAGGCGTGAAGACCTGGGTTTGATCCAAGCACCAAGTGTAGGTCTGAACACGGAAGGACACACCTGCAGTCTCCGTGCTGGGAAGAGGCAGAGACGAGACAGGACCCTGGCCCACCAGGCCAGCTGAAGCAGTGAGCTGCTAAGTTAGTGAGAGACCCTGTTTCAATAAATATGGTGGAGAACGAGACACACACACACACACACAGACACACACACAGACACACACACCACACATAACACACACAGACACACACATACATACACACACACACACACACCACACACATACACACACACACACCACACATAACACACACAGACACACACACACACACATACACAGACACACACACACCACACAGACACACACAACACACACACAGATACACACACACCACAAACACAGACACACACACACACACACACCACACACACATACACACACACACACACACCACACATAACAAACACACACACACACACACACACACGCACGCACGCACGCACGCACGCACGCGCACGCGCGCACACCCACAGCACAGCTGCTCCATATCTAACTAGGAAGCTTCGAGGGCTCCTGACTCACAGGAAAGCCAGGCCAGTCCCCTGCGTGGTTTTGACCTGAGGGACTGGTTCCCACCCTTCCCATGAAAGCCTGGTCGGAAGTCAGAGGCCCCAGGCTTAGCTGTCATTTGGAGGTTTGGGAGTTGCTGAACCAGAGCAGATTTTCCTATCTGTACCCCCTCCGAGAGAGTGTGTGTGTGTGTGTGTGTGTGTGTGTGTTATGTGAATATGTATGTGTATATGTGTGAGCATGACTTTGTGTGCATGTGTGTATGTGAGTGCATGTATGTGTATATGTGAGTGTGTGTGTATGTATGTGTGTGTGAGAGAGAGAGGATAGGTGTGTGTGTATACATATGTATATGTGTGAGTGTGAGTTTATGTGCGTGTGTGTGTGTGTGTGTGTGTGTGTGTGTGAGTGTGTGTGAGTATGTGTATTGTGAGTGTGTGTGTGTGAGAGAGGATGGGTGTGTGTGAGTGAGTGTGTGTGTATGTGAGAGAGAGAGAAAGGATGGGTGTGTGTGAGAGAGAAAGAGAGGATGGGTGTATGTGTATATATGTGTGAGTGTGATTTTGTGTGCATGTGTGTGTATATGTGAGTGTGTGTGTGTGTGTGTGTGTGTGTGTGTATGAGAGAGGATGGGTGTATGTGAGTGTGTGTGAGAGTGAGAGGGGGATGGGTGTGTGTGTATGTGTGTGTGTGAGAGAGAGAGGATGGGTGTGTGAGAGTGTGTGTGTGAGAGGGGGGGGATGGGAGTGTGTGAGTGTGGGTGTTCCTGACCATTTCCTTTCTACTTCTGTCCCGTTTGCCCTCGCCTTCCTTGACACATGGGTGTTTGGGGCCTAGACGATGCCCTGTATCAGGTGACTAGTGTCTGCCGATACCATGCTCATTTTCTTGCTCTGAAGAGTCAAGTCAGAAGTGTCTTTGGTTGTTGGTGTGACACTAAACTCTCCGGGCTATGTGTCAGCTGAATGACCTTTAACCCTAAGCTGAGCTCAGGGGGCAATGCTCCCAGGAAGCAGGCTCAGGGAGCCGAGGGGACACACATACCTATTCCCTGTCCCCTCCCTTTTGTCAACCTTCTTCCCTTCCACAGAACTACTCTTTGGACTGAGGTCTGTCTCCATTTGGAAGTGTTCTATTACTTTACCCGGGGAGATGGGAATAGATATCTACTCGCCCCTAGCAGAAAACCAATGTCAAACCAAAGAAAAGATTCTACCCAAGTCCGCCTGTGGGGAACCGACGGGTGTCCTGGGTTCCCTGCAGCAGGAGGTGTAGCTCAAACATCACAGAAAAGTCCCACCATAGCCGCTTCCTGGAGCTCTTGCTCCAGCCAGTCTTCCACACCCAGCACACGCCAAGACCCCACGCAGCCAGAGGGCGGCAGGGAGTGGAGGACGAATCCCAGGTGACGGACCGGTGATCCGCCTTCCTTTCCACCGGGGAGTGTCACTTCTCCCAGTACCACTAGACCTCGCCGTCACTGTATTGTTCTGCTTATTGTGTTGCCATGACTACAAGGCCACTGTTATCTCTGCTCTGTGACGCAAGGGGACGGTCATGGTACGCCTGCAGGAAAAAGGCGCACAGCAGGAAGCGCTCTTGGTTCCAGCTACTTGCTCAATGGGGTCATAATCTCTGGTATGCTGAGGGAATGCCGCACATACACAGCCTCCTTCAGCCCTGTGTGAGGCCAGGAGAACTGAGAGGTCCCTGATCAACAGCCTGTCAGGTCTGACATGTCCATCCCAGCCCCGCCTCTAGCTTGCTGTTAGCCAGCCCTGTCCACCACGCTGCCTCTTTCTCGGTTGTAGAATGGCCTTTCCTCTGTGTTGAGCACGGTCGTCCCATGCCACTTTGGAGTAGATGTTTCCTTGGCCCAGTAGCCATAGCAACTGATCGAGCCGCATATTACAGGGATAGCTAGGTCTATGGTAATGTTAACGGAACCACGGACACTTCCTGGTAGGAGGAGGAGGTGGATTCTGGCCTTTTCTCTGTCCTGTCTCCTCTCGGCTACAATTGATCTTGAGAAATCAGTGAGTGAAAAATTAATAGAGAAGCACCGCTCCATGGTGATGCTTCTATGAGGCCACCATCCGTGAAGGGCAGGGCTCTCTGGAAAGAAAACTGGTTTAGGGTCAGCCATGATCCTAAAAGCAACTCTTCACACATGCTCGGCTGGGCTTGGATGCAGTTGATACCTTGGTTAATCTATCTGGGGGTGAGAGGTTCACGTCTCACCAGGAAAAGCTTGCATGTTTTTGATGGGATGGGGGACAGAAGCTGTGGGAGAGCCACACCATCTCCAGAGACGCTATCTCTGTCTGTTGTATGAATTGTCTGAGATGGACTTCCAGTCCACCCTCTTCCTCACCCGATAAGGAGCTGCTTGTCAGTTTGGTGGCAGGCCTTTCCCATAAATGCCTGGCCTGGTGGGCCGTGCTGAGGCAGGCATCGTTTTAGCACCAACAGGCTGGCTCACTTCCAGGTTCCCTTTGTTGGCAGACAGGTCTTGCTGTTGGATGCTGGGCGTGAATCAGAGGGTCAACCAAGCCCTGGGAAGGTTGCATAAGCACCGGCAGAGCCTCAGCCAGCACAGGAATGCCCGGTGAGCCTGACCTCCGTGGGCCCTGAGCTGTGTCCGTGCAGGCAGGAAACTGTTCGGTGTCTACCGTACCCCCAACCCTGGGCTGCCTGTCGGGGGCACGGAGGCAGTCTATGGTGGTTTCTGTGGGAGTCGTGGCTGGCAGCCCAGCATCTTAATTGTCTTTAGTTTGAAAATAACTGCCTCGCTGGACAATGACATGTCTCCGCTCTGTTTTAGAAGAAAATTTTGCTTTGTGTAAGCCGATGTTTAACTTTAATAATCTTTTCATTAGTCCTAAAGACTGTGCTAATTATTCAAAGTGGCGCTCCATCTTTTGTGCGTATTGTTTTCCCGGAGCTGGAGAGCAGCTGCATCGAGGCCATTAGATAATGCCTGTCTATAGCGTGAGAGGTTAAATGTTCTAGAAACCAGCTACCAGCCTTCCCGTGTCTTGGCTTGAGCTCTTCAAAGAGACTGAAAAAGAACATTCTGCAGCCCCTGCCTTGCTCTGCAATCAGAAGCCATGTATGCCTCCCAGGAGTCCAACTGGGGAAATGCTGCCGTGCAGCCGGGGAACGGGCACGTAGGAGACATTTGAGGCATTCCGAGTCACTCGCTAGCCTAGATTCATGGCTTCTGTCACCCCTCTGCAGAGCTGTTAGATTGGTGAGGTCACCATGAGAGAGTCCTAGTAGCTAGTTAGGCGACAGGAAGCTCAAAGGTCAGGGAGACTGGACCCTCCCTGGTAATCATCAGCCTGCAGTGCTAGCTCCTGTAATTGAAGGGCAGTGACTCCTGGTTTACAGAATGGCATACAGACAGACTTACAGAGCCACTATCCCTGGCCCTAGGTGGAGAGGTAACAGTCTAAACTTCTTAGAGCAAAAGATGAACCTCTAACCAGAGGCTCTCTGGTAAGAACAAAGGCACAGCATTATCCCTAAGGAAAGTCAATCCAAGTGGGGACCAGAGAGCAGCCCAATTGGTAATGTGCCTAGCCAGCATGCACAGGCCCTGGGTTTGATCTCCAGCATGGCATACAGCCAGGCATATTCCTGTCCTGTTACTTGGGAGGCAGAGGCCAAAGGATTAAATGTTCTAGGTCACTCTAGGGTACATATCAGTTTGTGGTTGAGTCTGGACTACATGACACATGGCCAAAACCAAAAAGAAAATGAACCTACATTAAAAATGGGAGGTAAAAGGGTCTCTGTGTCTAGTGTCTTTCTCTGGGGCTGGAGAGATGGCTTAGCGGTCAAGAGCCTTTGCTGTTCTGGCTGAGGACACGAGTTCCTTTCTTAGCACTCGCATGTTGGCTCACAACTGTAATTCCAGGGGACCCAACTCTCTTCCATGCTCCTCAGGCACCGCATGCACATCATGCACAGTCACACATGCGGGCAAACACCCATACACACACACAAACAAGCAATTCGTTTAAAGATGTCTTCCTCTGAGTGGTCCCTTTAGCCGCTGCCCACCTTTTCTGCAAGAGTGTTTTCCTCTGAGGCCCATGAGGTCACACTCTCTCTTATTCCTTGGGTGTACACCACTTCGCTCTGTAATAGACTCTGTCTCTCGTCTGTGCCTTGTACGTCAAATCTGAATTCATTCAAAAACAACAAAAGGATGGAGGAGCCCTGGGGAAGACAGCATGGGATCCTGGTACCAACGTCACTGCCATAGGCCAGGCCGTGCTACCCTGACCTCTCTGCTGAGCTGCTGGGAGGATGGAGAGGTGGCCATGGGGAGGCCTTCAGTGAGCGACCCCACGGGACCAGCTCCTGGATAAAGAGAATGAGTACCTCCCACTTCCTTCTTGCTAGAATGGAGTTCCCGGTAGGTCACACACAGCCATTACAGCTGTGACTGTCAGAGTCGATTCCCACCGGCATCTTAGAACTGGGAAACCGAATCCGTTACCACAAGTTTTCTGAGAAAGAAGTATTTCTTTTTTGTACATTGGTCAAAAGTCAAATCATTAATTGCCAGCCAATAAAGGCAAAACCATTGGGAGAGATAATTATTAAGAGTTTTAATTGCCCTGGAATTCTACACAGAAAAATTTACATTCTGTTACATCTGAGAGAGCTGAAGAGCCTGGGGAACTGTGGACGCTCTTTGCCCAAACCAGACTTGAGCTTATTTTTTTTTTAAAAGATTTATTTTATTTCACGTATATGGGAATTTTGCCGGCATGTATGTATGTATGTATGTATGTATGTATGTATGCATGCATGCATGCATAGCACATGTGTGCTAGATGCCTGTGGAGGTGAGAAGAAGACAGCATATTCCCTAGAACTCAAGTTAGAGACAGTTGTAAGCCACCATGTGAGGGCCAGGAATGGAACCTGGGTCCTCTGGAAGAGCAGCCAGTGCTCTTAACTACTGAGCCATCCCTCCAGCCCCATCTTGTTTCTTTAACATTAGCTAAGAGTAGCTGACTGCCTGGGACTATTTCATTGTCAGTTATACAAAGATTTGCTCAGTTTAATCTTAGCTGGATTGTAATAAAATGAAAAATGTATATTTATATAAACATTAATTTGGTATATTAATCACAAGGTCCTGAGTTATTTTTTGGAAGGCCTACATTTTATGTGCTGGTGAAAGGCATCCATTAGTATATAGAATGCCAAAACCATTTTCTAAGTGTGTCGACATTTTGGGCTTACTGTATGCAGAACATAGCTTAATGGTATTATTAATAAATTAAAGGGGGGGAAAGCCCAGGACAGAGGATGATCAACTGGTAGAGTGTTTGCTTGGCAAGTGCAAGGGCCTGGGTTCAGTTCCCACCATTGCAACATCCGTGTGTGGTGACTAGGATGGAACTCAATTGGTAGTGCGCTTACCCAGCGTCCAGAAGGCTTAGTGCTTGGAATACACAGACATGAGGGTCATCCTCAGCTCAATCCTTACCAAAGAGAGCTCAGACTATGTGAGAGTCTGATTCAGAAAAACCAACAAATGAATGAGCCAGTAAACAAAACAATAAGAATGTTGGCCAACAGCACAGAAAGAGCCCGCTCAAGCATGAGTATAAGCTCTTTCCCATTTTCATGCAGTCAGGGACTTTCCTACATTACAAAACATGGGTGCTTTAAACTCTTTAATGACAACACCCATTGCAGTACAGTGGGATATTTTTATTATTTTTAATGTTTGTATTTTAAAAATCATAGTACAAGGTATTATAGATATTGTGGTGTTTATATATGCTCGACCCATGGGAAGTGGCACTATTAGGAGTTGTGACCTTGTTGGAGAAAGTGTGCCACTGTGGGGATGGGCTTTGAGGTCCTATGCTTAAGCCCCACCCAGGGTAGGAGAAACCCTCCTCCTGGATGCCTGCCGAGACAATCTTCTCTCCTGGCTACCTTGGGATGAAGATGTAGGACTCTCCGTTCCTCCGGCACCAAGTCCGCCTGCATGCTGCCACGTTTCCCACCATGATGATAACAGACTGAACCTCTGAACTGACTGTAAGCCAGCCCCAATTAGATGTTTGACCAAGAGTTGCCTTGGTCATGGTGTCACTTCAGAGCAATAAAACCCTAAGACGATATCGTTGTGGCGCTCTCCCACAAAGCATGCCTGTGATTCTTCCCCCCTATCTCTCCCACCCCCACTAACTCTAATCCCTCCTTGCTGTTCTTCCCCAGTCTCTTGAATCATAATTCTAGAGTGTGCATTAATAATTCCTTAGGAGCCAACAAGGTAGTCCATCAGGCAGCGGCTACACACGCATACACATTGTATGTGCAAATATACACAATCACAATACATAATTTAAAATAATAATGAATGATTTAAAATCTAAAACTATAGAATAACTTTTGGATTGCGATTCATAGAGTTTGACAGAATTATTTTGCAAGTCCCATATGTTTCTTTTTGGGAGATGGCTAAGTACAGAGAGAAAAAATGAGAAACACAGAGAAAGTGAGTACACACACAACTGAGAGAGTACACGCACAACTGAGAGAGTACACGCACAACTGAGAGAGTACACGCACAACTGAGAGAGTACACGCACAACTGAGAGAAAACACAAACAACTTAGTGCACACACAGCTTACTACAGTTGAGCTTATGATTTCTTAACTTCTTGATTAGGCAAAAACAATGTGTGTGGAAACCCTAGTTCTTATCTGATCTGTTTTGAGGTAGTAGTGTGGAGAACAAACAATACTGTCCCGTGATGTTGGGGAAAGGGAGTGAGCTAACAGGTCCCAAGTCTGCCATGTGACTATGAGTGCATACCCTATGCTGTATTGCTAAATGGTGTTATTAACCATTGTACTTTAATTAATTTTGACTGATAATATTATGGATTTACGATGTTCTCTTGGAGCATAACTCCACTAACTGATAGGGGGCATCTATTTATTTGTGTCTGTGTGTCTGTGTGTCTGGATGTGAGTGTATATGTGTGTGTAGCATGTCTCTGTGTGGTGGGTCTCTTGTGTGTGAGTGTGTCTGTGTATGAGTGTATGTCTGTGTGTGAGTGTGCATGCGTGTGTCTGTGGGGGGTATATGAGTGTCTCTGTGTGTGAGTGTGAGTGAGTGTGTGTGTGTGTGTGTGTGTGTGTGTGTAAGAGAGAGAGAAGCAGAGAGAAAAATATATGAAAAAATCCTTACTAAGCTTAGACATGGGTCTAAGGCAAAAGTGTAGAGAAAAATCCTGAAGTGATCTGACTTGGGACCAAAGATTACAACGTGGATAGCGTCAGAGGCTGGCTTTGATTTTCCTTTGTATCCTAAGTCCATTTCAGACACAGAGATTAGCAACTTGTCTTTCACAACCCAGGGTGAGCATGAGGTGGTTTGAATGAGAAATGTGCCCATTGGCTCGGCACACATTCGAACCCTCAGTTGGGGCTGTTGTGAAACTTTTAGGAAGTGCAGCCTGCTCCTGACACCTGCAGCCGTGTCCCCCACCACGATGGAGTCTCTGTCCCGCTGGAACTGTCAGTCGAAGTCACTCTTCCTTCTGTGAGCTGCTCTTGGGAGTGCATTTTATAACAGGGACAGGAGAGAGAGGAACTGGCGTGCAGCGTGCGAAGACACACCTCTCGTTGCATGCTGGCTCACACTGGGATGCTGCCGCAGCAGGCAGTGACAGGCCGTGTGGAAGACACCATGGCCGTCCGCATTGCTTTCCTCCTCACTGTGACAAAGGTGACTTAGGGAAGGTTTGTTTTGGCTTACGGTTTGCGGTTTGCTGGCCTCTGTCATGCAGGTGCAGTGTCGGGAGCCTGAGGGGACTGCAGCCAGGAAGCAGGGGAGGGGGGAGTGGAAGTAGATAGTTTGGCCCACTCTTCTTTTTATTCCATCCAGCTCACAGGATGGCACCACCCACATTTAGGTTAATTAACCTAATTAGGCCGGTTAATCCAATCAAGAGATTTCTTCTCTCGCTTACCCAGACATTTGTCTTCTAGGTAATTCTAGATCCCATAAAGGTGACAACTGATGTTCACCATCACGCCTTCCAACATTGTGGTGGCGGGAAAGAGAGCAGAGCCCTTGGCTTTCCAAACCAAGACCATATGTTCATTCATTCAGTCTTTCAATAAAATTTACTGAGTGTCTGTTACACCAGGATAGTCTCGGCAAGAGTGCGTCACAACGTGTGACCGATTAGTATTACTTGTTATGTTAGCAGGGAGATCTGATTATGGATCGATACGAGCAGTAGAAGGTAGCTCAGCGCTCTCTCTCCCTGAGGCCTGGTGTATAACCTGATGGTCTGAGAAGTAGAGGGGAAGGAACTTGGCCCTCTGGGCAGGTGGCTGCTCTCAAACTGCCACTCTGCATCTTGGAAGATGACTAGGTGAAGAAGTTCACCAGCAAAGGAGAAGCCTTCAAGACAAAGGAACCTTCCTCTGGGCGGTCTAGGCAAAAGTAGAATTGTTTATCGAGGGCTGGGAGCAGGAAAGAGCTTGACATTGAGATCAGGGGGTCGCAAGCTTGTGAGATTCATAAGGAGGTGAGCCGATGACTCAGACGGCGCAGAGTCGGCACAAGCCGAACGACCTGGTCTCGGTTCGGCAGATGTTTCCTGTGACTCATTAAAGATGCCTGTGAAAGTCAGGCAGCTAGGAAGGCTTACAGATGTGAGCAAATTAACCGCACACGAAGCAACACAATAGCAGCGCCCCGACATGGACCACGCAAAGGAAAACACGTCACGAGTTAGATTAGCTCCTGGAGAAGATCTCAGGGTTATGGCCTTGTAAATCCGTCGCTTGTACTCGCTGGAACTAGGTAAGGTGGGGACAGCTCTTAAAATGAAGATTTTCTTCTTTCATGGCTGAAGCCAAGCCGATGGAGACGTTATGAAAGTGCGTCGTCGTCGTTGTCGTCGTCGTCGTCGTCGTCGTCGTCGTCGTCGTCGTGAGTGTCCTCCAGTTAAAGTGCGATTTGAGTAAGGGAGAAGCATCTTGGGATTGGCAGGCTAGCCTGATCTTCAGTAAAGTAGGCGCTGACTGGATTTTTGCATTTATCACACTTAGTAAAAGTGGGGCCGGACCAAACGGTCTTGCTGGACGTTTAGGATCTAGTGGCTGTGGTCAGCGGGTAGAGGGGAGTGAGAACATATCAGGACTCTCGGGGACATCATCTCATTACAGACTGCACCTAACCATCCAGCTATATCTGCTCTAGTCCAAATGCAGCCTTACTGCCATGCAGGGGCGTGCACGGGAGGGAGCCCTTAGAACGTCTCCAGCCCCGGGGAGCCTCTGGGGAGGTGTGCCTGTGTGTTTTTGTGATTATTTATATTTTGGCTAAGACTATCCCTGTTTAGTTATTCCATTTCCTACTCTAAATATTGGATGCACGTCTGAGACGTCGAATTACCAAATATATACATAACAGAAACAAACACTGGATCCTGGTGGAGGTTATCGAGCAACCATAGGAGTGTATCCCTACAACAAACACTGTTGACAATATGAATAAATAATATGGTGCATACATTTGTACTGGTCTTTTATGTACATGTAGGTACTATGGTGACTAATAGACTATTTCAGAGGGTTCATAGCTCTTACCATTATGTTTTTCACTAAACTGAATATTAAAAGTATAATTAGCATAAAATGCAGAATCCTCAAAAAATTATTGACATTAGAAAGAAATTCTCAAATCTATCACTGGAAAAAAAATTGAGTTGTTAGAGGTGGAACGGCCTTCTTGCGTTTAAATATTTCCTATTTTTCCCAGGGGGACTATCAGTAGTAGACACAGCAGGAATGTTTTAGGATATTATAGATCACACTGCATCTGTTTCCACAAAAATTACATGCCTACATTCAATTGTGTAACCCTTAAATAGGGTAAATTATAATCCTATCAAATTGAGACTATATAATCCTTTAAAAACACATTTAAGATGTAAGCCATATGTTAAAGTGAATGGATCAGGTGCTGAAATAACGTGTTTTACTTTCCAATACTTTGCCCCAGTGTTTTGAAAGTTACAGAGGATAAGTAGCAGCCTGAGCGCACCGGGGTACACGGTCTGCCTCGCTGTTCCGTTGCTGGGGATGATGTTTAGACAGCTGCGCTTTGGCCAGTCGGAACCTGACAGGACGCGGAGACGTGATAGGTAACACTGACTGTCAACTTGCCTGCGTCCAGAATCGCCTAGGAGATAAAACTCTGGCTTTAGTCAAAATAAACTCTTCACTCCTCAGGCTGCCTTTGCCTCAACAGTTAGAAAAGCGCCGCCTTCGGGGAGAGCGGGGTCTTGCACTCAGCCTGGGATAGCGTAGGCTGCGATCTCTGCACCCACGGACAACACTTCCGGCCACTGCTTGGGAGCCAGAGGGGCCCAGCTTAACTGCTTGGGGGTGATCTTAAAATTCCAAGGGCTCAATCATTTGTTCCTTGGAGCACTGAAAATCGTTTTCGTCAAGTTTAATCTGCATCCCTTCTTCTCACCATGGTCATGAATAGACGCATGTTTTGATTGATACGTGAAAACGTTGTTTCTCGGATGCCAGGAGCCCCGTGCTAAATGCTCCCCGATGGAGGACACGATCAAGGAGGACTCGATCAGGGAGCTACACGGCACAGATATGATAAAGGATAGGGGCTATTATGGCGGCGAGAGTTAAAGCCGTGCTGGTGTAGCATGGCGGTGGACAGCGGGGAGCCCTGCACTCGGATGGGGAGTCAGGACGCTGACCACGGTACGCTTGATGAGAAGCCAATGCTGCGCTGGCTGTAATGGCGGCCGGTGAGCAGGCGTAATTGCTTAAGTTCATATCGATTCGGACTAAATACATAAAGATTCACTTCTTCGAGACGGCCTTTCATTGCTAGATGCTGCTGCACCCCGGAAATCATGGGCTTTGGAACAAGAAACCCGAGTACCAGATGTGAGATACCTCCCTATGAGTAGTTGTTGCGAGAGGTCTTAGAGGTCCCCCCCCTCAAAGAATACAGGCTGTTGGGGCTGAAGAGATGACTGAGCCGTTTAGAGCATTTGCTGGTCTTCCAGAAGACCTGAGTTCAGTTCCTGACCCTCACGCTGTTAACTCTCAACCGCCTGTTAACTCCAACTTCAGGGGATTTAATAATTTAAATACTCTCTTCTGACCTCCACAGGCATGTGTCACACACACACACACACACACACACACACACACACACCTCTCTCTGTCTCTCTCTCTCTCTCTCTCTCTCTCTCTCTCTCTCTCTCTCTCTCTTGCATGTGCATGTAACACATAAATAAGTTAAAATAAAAATCCTATTTTTTAAATGCTGTTGCGTGGCTGTTGGGTGCCCTCCGGCACTAGACGGGAAAGCCGTGCTCCAGAAAACGACACATGCCCTGGGTAGATGCTACCGAGAAATTAAGTTGGAAAACAGCTGGAAACTGCTCTCACAGTGCAGGAAGGCGGTATGTAAGCTACCGAGGGAGAGAACCCAGACCGGTCCTCCACCATGTGCCCCCCAGTACCTGCCTGCTGGGCAAGCTATGCCCACTGGTGCCATTGCGATGGGACTATTTCCAGGGTAACCGAGTGCTTTGTGATTGGATATCCTGCTTCTCCGGAGGGGATGCAAACCTGATGACTATAAACCTGGTCAAAAGCAGACGGCAGCAGAGAGCAAGGGCCAAGAGAGAGTGACACAACCATCGTTTCCCTACATGAACGTGTGGTTAAAGCGTCTTCCAACTGTTCCTGTTGATTCCCACAGACTCGCGCTGCTCTCGGTCTGGGGCAGAGAAGCTCCTCAGAAGAAGGCAGCAGCTGTGGCACAGACTCCCACGGGGTCAGAAGATGGAGAACGAGTGTGAGCCCTCAGCCTCGAATGGCTGTCATCATACACACCCAAGGCCCAGAGAACGGTGGCAGGAGAAGGGCAGAAAAACAAACAAACAAACAAGCAAACAAGCAGAAAGTCGTGTGCTGGAGGGTGGGGAAGGGCGTGGCGGACTGCTGCTGTGCAGGTCTGCATTGCTGTGGAAACCAAAGAGCACGGCTGTGATGGAGTCACCTGCAGAAGACTCGGCCACAGGAGCGCCCATCTCTGTGGAAGAACTAAAGGTCATGAATGGTGGCTTGTGTACGTGTGTGTGTGTGTGTGGGTGGGGAGGTATGTTACTTAATGGAATAGTCACTGGGAGTATGGGTAGGAGAAGAGGTTCGGGAGAGGGAGAGGAGATGCTAGAGGATGTGGGCATACATGTCCTGAAGGCAATGTAGGCAATACAATTCTAACACAGTTGCTATATGTATGCAATCATCAAAATACTAAAAATAAAAAAATAAAAAAATAAAAATAAAAATAAAAATAAAAACCAATTCCGGGCATCAATAGTGTCTCACTGCCCAAAGTCCCGATGAGCCCCATGGGTCCGTCTGCAGAGGTTTCTCGGTGGGAAAGACAACTTGCAAAGATCCAAGCAACACCCCGCCAGCCCCACCCCAGACAGCAAAGCAGCCCAGAGATGAGAGCTTGCGGGCGGGTAAGGCCTGCAAACAAATGGATTGACACTGGACTCAGAGGACAAGGTCCCCAAAACATAGCAGAATGAGTCTGGAAATGGAAATGGAGGAAAGAAGATATAATTCCTTCTCGAGACAAGATGTCACGTGTCCAGGCCACCCTTAAATTCCATCCGTAGCCGAGGATGGTCATAAACTGCTGGTGCTCCTGCTTCTACCTTCCAGCACTGGGGTTAGAGGTATGGTATTAGTCCGGGTTTCACGCGTGCTAGTGAAGATGAGCTACACTGCCCGCTAAGAGCGCCCAATCTGTGTTTAAAAACCCACACAAAGCAGCCTACATGATGAGCATCCATAAGGTCAAGCCCTCGGGAGGTGTAGAAAGCACAACTGCTGTAAGTCTGAGCGACCCAGTGAGTTCTAAGCCAGTCTGAGACCCTGTCTCAAAAAACTCCCAAGTGAAAAACAACAACAACAACACAATCAAAGGAAAAGAACAGCGAAAACACACGTAAGACCCCAGCACGGAGCAAACCGAGCTGATCCCAGATCACAATAACTGCTTTATTTTCAATCCCAGTATGAGAAGAGCTCCAGGAGGGGGGGGGGCACAGGAGAACGGTCCGCGGGAACAAGCCATACCGGATGGACAGGAAGATGAAGGGCTCTTGAGGCTGACGTGGATGAAGCATTCAAGACTCCTGAAAGTGGGGACTTGCTCCTATGGAGGGAGCTCTCGGGTTAATCCTCCTGCAGGACTGGTGCCCGAAGGAGTTCAGACTTAGGCGTTAAGTGCAGGAAAATAATCGGCATCCTGGGAGTGCCTAGTTGGCGCACTAGACTCATGGTGTGACTGTCCCTTCACGCTCACTCGCCACGGCCTGGAATCTTCTCGAGCCAGAAGTGGTGACTTCAAGCCTGGGCATCTTGGTGTAATGTTGGCGTCAAAGGCTTTGGCTTCATCACCTGGTGGCTCTCTCGGAGGCTGGGCGTTAAAAGTCCCCCAGAGAGCAGGAGCCCACCGGACACGCTAAGAGCCTCAAAGTCTAAGGGTTTTTTTTCATTTGTTTATTATTTATTTATTCACTTTACTTCCCTAAATCCACGCCCTTTCTCCTCCCAGTCCCCCCTTCATCAGTCCAGTCTTGGAGACTGACCAGGATGGTGGCAGCCCTGTAAACGACATCTCCATCATTAAAGTGGCTGGACAGGGTGGGTCCCAGGATGTGAGATTTTTCCAGCCATCCTGAGTCAAGAGCCTCCTCACCCGTGCCCGCCCGCCGGAGAGCAGGGTGTGATGGAGCCCCTGAGCTCAGGAGTGGAGGAACCCCTGCACAGCCTCGAGTCTCAACTGTGAGAACTTGTCAGCGCTGAAAGTGACAGCTGTTCCAAATTCAGTTCTGACAAAACACAGTGAAAGGTTCTGTCACAAGATTAATAAACACAAATGATTTGAGAGGTTATTTATTATTTCAGTTATATGGCTTTTCTCCCCCCACTGACAAAATCAATCAAAAATATAAAGACAGAATCAGTAAAAATGAACTGACTGCCAAGGTCCTAATTGTCAATATATACATGTCGTGTGTGTGCGTGTGCATGTGTGTGCGTGTGTGTGTGTGTGTGTGTGTGTCTGTGTCTGTGTGTGTGTGTGTGTACGCGTGCTTGCGTGTGTCCTAAAATGTCTTATAATCATTAAAGTCCCTACAAAATAGGTTAGTGAGGTAATCACTCAGTGGGCCACCCTCCAAAGCCCAGGATCTGCAGTAAACGAATACTAGCGATCACATCAAGCCCTCTTACTTCCAAGTGTGCAGACTGAGCATTTCCAGCGCCTTTAATCCCTACTGACAGCGTGTCAGCTGAGACTTTACTCAGAGAAAGGCAACAGCATCGTAAGCTTTAAATCTCTCGTGCTATGGAATCATTTATCTTAAGGCTTTACTATCGAGGAGTGTGGCCCAGCGTTGCAGGTCACTTGACAACAGCCCAGCAGACAGTCGCTGGCTTCCTGACCACCTCCCTCAGGTGGGTTTGGATCCCCCACGACACGTTGTGCTCCCAGTGTGGGGCTGGTGAATCCCAGCCACAGCACACTCCTCTCTAGGCTGAGCCCTGAGAGTGTCTGTCCGTTACGATTACGCTTACGCCAGCTCCCTTCCTCTGCAGCGAAAACCATCTGTAGCTCTCAGGACGAGATGTCACGCGCTGGGCAAAGGTGAAGTGACGAAAGAGGGCAGAGAACGACATGCTGGGGCTAATTATAGGCGCTTCAGGAATTGGGGCGGACCGTAGGTCACCAAGCACGAGCCTCGCAACCTTTGAGGTCAACACGTCCTCATTAGTCCTGGGTAGCAGACCAGCGGATTTTATGTAAAACAGAATCAGTAAAGCTCAAGAACTCTGTTCCCAGCTCAGCTGAAGATACTGAAAATAAATCAGTTGATAAACGAGGGAAATCAGGAGCCAGAGCATTAAGAGCGCAGGCTTACTTGAATATTAGCACAAACTGTGATCTGAGGTCCTGGTGTGAAGGCTCAGCAGCTGGGAGTAATGGCGGCGCTTACAGAAGATGCTCCACACGCCCACGTGGCCCCACTCCCCACGTCCTCAGGTGGCCCACATCTGCTCGTAACTCCAGCTCCAGGGTATCCTGCATCCTCCTCAAGCATCTGTGGACAAGTGCAATCATAGGTCTGTGTCCCCATGCAGATATGCACGAATACACATAACTGAAAAAAAAAAAACAAAACAAATCTCTTAAAAAAAAAAAAAAGACCGTGGTCTGAGATGTATAAAATAACATCAAACTTTATGATAGCATGTTGGACAAACATACAATACTATTCCAAACACTACAGCCTTGTCATTTTAAAAAATGCGATGAAGACGTTGGTGGTGCATTACTATAATCCCAGCACTCGGGAGGGAAGGGGAAGCAGGAGGATTGGGAGCTTGAGGGCAGCCTCTGCTGCATAGGAAGCTGGAGGCTAGCCTCATCTGCACAGTGAAAACCTGCCTCAGAGTACAGGTGAAATGAATAGAGGCTTCTCCGAAGAAAACACAACCAGCCAATAAGTACAGGAGGGATCGTCAACATCTTCAACCATCAGAGAAATGCAAATCAAAACTATCCTGAGGTTTCCTCTCATCCCTGTCAGAATGGCTATCCAAGAAAACAGTGGGGCTAGAGGAGCAGGAGAGGCTACAGGACACGGAGGACACGCCCCTGTGGGCTGCCGGTGGGAATGTCAAAATGGACCGGCCATTTATAAGCATAAAGGTGGAGATACAAAGTTTCCTCAAAAAAACAAAAAACTAAATTCAATCAATTTATACCACTCACATATAGATATGACCCATTTATACCACTCCTGGGCAGGATGCATGTCCATCCATCCAGAGTCAGTGCTGTGTTACCCACAATAGCAGAGAGAGGCACCCAGCCCAGATGCCCACCAGCAGTGGATAAAGAAAACACAGGGCATACACACAGAGTCTCACTCAGTGCTAAATGACTCGTGTCACTCGAAGGAAAGCGGGGACAACTGCAACCGTTGTGCAAAGCCAGAAAGACAAACACTGCGTGTTCTCTATGACAGGCAGAATCCCAGACACGAAAGCCGATGGGTGACCAATGTCGGGGAGGAATGGGACCCAGTCGTGGTGAGGAAGAGAAGGATATGGGGGCAGGTATGAGCAAAATACAATGATATTACACATCTGGGCATATGTACAAAATGTCACAATGAAACTCATTATATTTCGGGCTAGTTGTAAGAATGAAAAGAAAAACTTTGAGCTGGTGATGGAGCTCAGCGGTCGATAGAGTATTTGCTACATGCCTGAGGCTGTGGGTTCTATTCCCAGCAACACAAAATAAAGAGACAACAATAATAAAATAGTTAATTCCCATTTAATTCCACTCTCAGGAAATAATATCTTTGTCTATCTCGGCAAATATTAAAATTTCAGAAGGCCATTGATGTAGGAAGGTATTCTTAGCTAAAATTTGAATGTTACTTGATAAAACTACATATGTTTTATGGTCAATAGTTAGTGTAGTTAATATATCAACTTACTTTGATTTTTAATTTTAATTCGGTGGGGAGGCCCTTTTCTTTATGTCTTGAAAACCTAATACATGTGTGGAAGTTATTTAAATACCCACTAATGTATTTGTTCCCATGGATTCAAAGTGTAAAATTACTTATTTTCTAGACAGAGAAGCAGATGAATACACATATTTATCTGACAAATTTAGAGCCACTAAAGCTTTACTGATACGATGTTTCTTCAGAGACTGATTTACCAACAGACAGAAGTATTTTTAAAACATAGACTCGGAAATCAGAGACAAATGGATTTGAAATGGAGTTTTGTTTCTTACAAATTGCTTTGCGTCTGGTGGGATTTTCAAATTCTGACTCTAATGAGATTTGGCTCAATGTAAATTCTCTGTTAAAAGGCTCGGGCCGGTGGAGTCCTATAGACATTGACTCACCCACACATTACAAACCCTTTTGCCTGATGAGAAGGGAGAAAAACAGATCTTATTTATTAGACCGCCCATGGGAAGGGGGGGGTCGTCTATGGAAACCGCTTTCAGGAGTGTCTGCCATTTGTTTGTTAGGATGATAGCCACGTTGTACTTAAGAAGTGTGTGTTTATGTATGTTAAAATTAAATCTGGTAATTAGTTTACTCTCGACAATGACCGCTCAGTTTACTTAGAACCCGCTCCATGCCCGGCATCTGGCCAAGTATTTGAGAGGATACACGGTTTAAGAAATTCCCTTCCCAGTCTAAGGCAGCTGAAGCCCATGAAGGCCAACTCATGATGGCACCGCAGGCCAAAAGCGACACAGGAAATGATGCTACGATCTATGAACCTGTAACACCGAAAACTAAAACCCAAGTTCTCAGTGAGTGAAGACTTTGAAACTATGTGCACTAAACCTTACAGAAATTTGTGAAAAATTATTTTTTTAAAAAGGAAGCCAGAGGCCCAGCAGTTAAGGACACGTCCTGGTCTTGCAGACAATCTGCGTTCAGTTCTCAGCGCTGAGGATGGGCAGCTCACCACCTCCTGTAACTTCAGCTCCAGTGACAGCGACGCCTGACTCCCAGGGCACCAGCATTCATGGGCACATATCCAGATGCACTCACACAGGCACACACACACACACACACACACACACACACACACTCAAAGATAAATTTTTCAAAAAGTTATAAAAAAAAAAAAGACGGAATTAACTAACTCTTCCAAAAATCTCTTACTTTACATTTCATATTAAACAAGTCCATATTGTTTCTCTTTCTTGCTCTTGAGAGCACCTTGATTTTGACTAACATTTTTCTTGAGTCAGAGAAAGGCAGGTGGGTCTTTACAAGTTCAAAGCCAGCCTGGTCTACAAAGGGAGTTTCCAGGCCAATTAGGGATACGCGGTGACAATTTCTTTTCTTTTTTTTTTTCTTTTAATTCTCTAAAATTTGGTTTTAGACAATTGCATGGAAGAAATAATTTCAGAGGAACCTTGAAGGAGATGAGAACTTAAGGAGCTATATTATCCCCCAGGCCTCAGAATCTGCAGGCACAGTGATGCGGGGTTGGGGGGGTGGGGGGTAGGGTGCAGTAGGGTGCCACGCTAGGACCAGTGGGTGACACAGAACTGACTGACGAAGAGCTAGGAGGAGATGGCAGCAGATACAGCCGGAGCGATCTGTGGCAGGTGTCCTGGCTCTAGAAGTTACCTCAGGGCAGCTAAAAAAAAAAAAAAATAGAAAAGGGCTTTGTTGTGTTGTTTTATGCTTTTATTTGTAAATAATTTCAAACTTGCAGAAAAGTAGCAAAAATAGTGTAAGGCTCATCCTTTATCCAGCATGGCCTGTTGGTGATGTTTTGTCTTACTGTTTTTCCATTGGATCACGCGCGCGCGCGTGTGTGTGTGTGTGTGTGTGTGTGTGTGTGTGTGTGATGTATATGTATATTCATATAGCTAGACATGTGTATATAACATATGTATATAGTTCTACACATACATATCCCTTTTCTATACCGTTTGAAAGTAAATTGGATACGTCCTGGTAGTCCTCTTTTCCTATTCTTGGATGGTTCTCCCTGTAACTTTGTTACCCATTCTGAAATGCATGTGCCGATCCTGTCATGGGGGCTCTAGTCCTGTGCAGTCTTCTCTAGATTGCTGCCCTTCGCTGGGACGTTCATCTGTGGCTGAGATTTAGAGCATCGCCACGGCATTGCAGTGACTTCCACAGCATCAACGGTATCAGGTTTTTGGTCTACTTTTGTTTCGTTTTGTTTTGTTTCATTTTGCTTTGCTTTCTTTTGTTTTTCTAAGACAGGGTTTCTCTGGGTAGCCCTGGAGAGCAGGCTAGCCTCAGACTCAGAGATCTGCCTGCTTTTGTCTTCCAGTTGCTGAGATTAAAGGTGTGACACCCCCCTTCCCCTACACACACACACACACACACACACACACACACACACACACTGGCTATAGTTTTCAAACTTTATCTCTTTAACTCATGTGCATCTGTGTACCGGCATGAGTTTATGTACACCATGTGCGTCCAGGTGCCCACGGGGGCCACAGGGCGTCTGATGCTCTGGAGATGGAGACGCAGCAGTTGTGAGCCGCCTGCTGTGGGTGCTGGGAACCAAATCAGGGTTCCCTGCAAGAGCAGCACGGGCTCCTAACTGCAGAAGGCTCTCTCCAGCCCCAACAGTGACTTTTTAAAAAGAAAATATTTCATTCATTTTTCTTTTTATTAATAAAGTGCTGTTTGTTTGTTTGTTTGTTTATTTTTTTACTCTAGAGGCTTTATAAAGGGGATAATGTTCTCAGATCTGCATTTTAGAAAAAGTCACACTAGACACAGTATGGGGTGAAGCTGATACAAAGTGGGTGGTTGATATAAGGTCGGGAGCTAGAAGGGCGCTGCTGGGCACCGCTCCCTTGTGGTAAGGTGGAAGAACAGGGTTTGGGAAGTTGAGGCAAGTGGGGGAATGGAGGGACAGGGCGTGAGGCCTAGGCAAGCCCGCAATCAAAAGGAAGGGAAGAGTCTAGACACCCGAGCCCAGGAGGCCAGTGGGAAGCGTGGGTCTCAGAGGACACGTGAAATGTAAAGACAGCTCGCAGGTCCTCCTAGTGGGGGAAGGGGGAGGGACCTGTGTTGCAGAGACCACAGGAAAGTCAAATCTGCCCAGTGTGGCAGATGAAGAGAGAAGGAGACGCCATGTCTGGGCATTGGTTTGGCTCCTGAAAGTCCCCCACCCCTCCACCCCCCATTCCCCCCCCCCAGGCCCATGTATTAAGGGAGAGTCTTCAGGGGCAATGGGAGGAGTCTAGTTGGGTGTGGCTGGCGGGAAACTGCGGCTGTTCAACAGGTGAGTCTACACTGTGGTTTCCAGATCAGTTTAGGGACAGCAAAACCTTGAAGGGGGAGGTGGGACCTCAGTCATGTCCTCCACCCCTCCCTGCTCCCTCCCTTCGAGGAGAGGGGTCAGCTCTGCCACCCTTCCGGCTGAGGGCTGTAGCTGTGCCTCAGGACTCAAACGTCAAGGTCAAATGATACCTACGAAAGCGTGAGCTAGAAGACACTTTTTTCCGGTGGAAGGTAATTGCCTTGGGTATTTTGTTATGATAGTGAAAACTGACTGACACATTAGGCGTGGGTGATATTCCAGGGAATTTTCTGCTCTTAATGGGCGTGGACCTTGCAGCGGCCACGGCTGATTGACAAAGTTCCAGCACATGGCCATCGAGGGTCACAGTTCTCCTGCAGCCTGCTACTCTCGTCCTTGTTGATTCTCACTGTGTGTTCTAAGTGTCTCCTGGTACCTTTCTCCTTTGGGAAATTTTGTATGAGTTTTGGTAGAGGATGTGAATATACATATACATATACATATACATATACATATACATATACATATACATATACATATACAATGGCAGTCTCTCTAAACAAAATAAATCTTTGGGGAAAAAAAATCTGCCATCATGGAACCGTATAGCATGATAAGTCTGCCTGTTCCTATACAAGAACCTCTACTGTGTTCCCCTGTTAAAGGTTTATTAACCAAAAGAGGGTTCCAGAATGTCTGAGGTACCTATACCTGGTCCCGAGGATGAAAGCAGAAAATCTAGAGAAACAGTGGGCCCAGACCCAGAGCCCGAGTCCACGGCAGCTGAGGACAAGGGTTCAGTTAATAAGTACAGAACAGTGCCCACGATGGACTCCCTGGTCACATGACTCACAGGATGAATGGCGAGATCTGGTATGGGCCCCACCCCCACACTGTGAAGCAGATCCTGTTTAGAAGTTAGACTGGCTTGATCCCCCTCTGCTATGGCCAGGAGCATCCACGGAAGGAATTAGGAGGGCGTGGCGTAGTGGAAGATGAATAAGTGTATGAGGAGAACAGGCCCATATGGTAAGACTAAGGCACACAGGAGCACAGTTAGGACACAGCTCGGTGCTTGTTATGCTATGTGATACAAACGCTGCATCGTGCCCCTTGAGGAAGGAAACTTGCTTGTGTGAGTTCGTTTCTTAGGACTCAGTGTCTGACGCCTGAACGCAAAGGCCGAGAGGGTGCAGGGCGAAGTGTAAAGGGACACCTGGCGTGGTTACTGGGCCTTAGAAAACTAGAAAGGCGTGCTGCTTTTGCTTCCAAGAAAAGTACTGTCATAAAGTCAATTACATCTTTCATTCTGGGTATTGAAAAGCAGGACTAAAATGGGTTAGAAAAGAATCTGTGAGGTCGTTCATCTCTTGGAAGCGTTGTCTGCTTTCAACCTTACCTGTGAATGAGCTACTATGCAAATCTAGAGTATCAAGGGCGGAGCCTTCTTGTAATAACCAGCCAACTATCCTGATTTACCCTCAGATCTTGTCAGTCTGTTTCCCTCACTGACTTCACACCTCCTCTTTGGGACCTGAACCTCCCTGGAGCCAGACTCAGGCACTTAGTATCCGTTAAATTCGCGTGAATTCTTTGTGAATGCTTAGATGCTCCTGAGCATAGAGCCAGCTCAGCAGAGGTCTCCACCCCCTCCAAAAAATAATAAAATCTAGGATTTGGAGAAATTATAATCTTTGGATGGGTCATGGTGGTGGTGCTTATTGGGTGTTAGTTTGAATTTACACTGACTGAATGAAAATCAATACCCAAAAAAGTTGGTGGTACCCCACATTTGTCTGAACATAGTGGACGAAAACTTCTTTGGAAAGATGTAGCTTCATCATAATCCACGTAAGATTCCCACAGATTGAAACTTGCTGGGTATGAGCTCAAAGTATAAAAACGTGGCGTGGTGGTTTGAATATGCTTAGCCCAAGGGAAGTGGTGCTGTTAGGAGGCGGGGCCTGGTTGGAGGAAGTGTGTCGCTGTGCGGGTGGGCTTTGACCTCCCTATGCTCACGCTCTGCCCAGTGTGGAAGAGACCCTCCTCCCGGCTGCCTGTGGAGGACAGTCCCCTCCTGCTGATTGCTGATCAAGATGTAGACCTCTCGGCTTCTCCAGCACCATGTCTGCCTGGGTGCTGCCATGGTTCCCACCATGATGGTAAAGGACTGAAATTCTGGAACTCTAAGCCAGCCCCAATTAGATTTGCGTGTGTTGCCTTGGTCATGGTGTCTCTTTACAACAATAAAACCCCAACTAAAATGCATGGGGAAGAGAAATTTGTTTTAAGTAGAAATCTGTAAAAAAACAAAACAAAAGAAAAGAAAAAAAACAACCGAGCTAATTCCTAATAAGATCAAACAGAGGAACTGCCACCTCAGACTGTAAAACAAACCAGAGGACCCACAAATGGCTCAGCAGGAAAAGGCCTGCTGTCCAACCTCCACATGCACCTAGGCTCCTAGGAACTGGGATTTAAACAAACCTCATAACTCACTTAACCTTAAACTATATAAACCAAAATGGACAGAGTTGCAGGGCAGAGCTGGAGGGCCGGAGGTGTGTCGTCGGAGTGGCCCACAATGTGAAACATGAGCTATATCTGTAGCTGAAGCTTCCTGACTAGTATTTGCACATCATTTTGAGTTAACCCTACGCAATGGAAACCAAAGTAGGTAAGCCACAGATTGGGGCTAGAAGGTGGGCAGCGTGCCGCAAGCCTCCCAGTTAGGGATGCTAAAGGCAATAGCCCTGGGGTGAGAGATTACACAGAGAAGAGGGAAGACAAACAATAAGGGATCCCTGGGCTCCTCCATTTGGAAGTCAAATCACAAGGGCGGTTCCCCAGGAACCCAGAGAACACTCAGCTCAAGGGACAAGAGGAAATGGCTTCCTGGTTTCCTCCCAGCAACTTCAGCTCTTCCTTTTTTTTTTTTATTTGACACAAAACTGTATCCTATGACATTTTAAATTGTGTCTCTTCACAACAATAAAACCCTAACTAAGAGGTTCTGAGCCTGAGAGTATTTTTGTGAACCAGAAGAAGGATGCCTTCTTTACTGGGGAATCTTGTGTATGTGTGCATGGGCATGTGAGTGCCTGTGTGTGTGTGTGTGTGTGTGTGTGTGTGTGTGTGCAAATGAATAGGTATTCATTTCTTCTGTGTGTTCATGTACATGGTATATGTATGGTGTATGTATGTTTGCATGGTGTGTGTGCATGCAATGTGTGTGCCTGTGTATGTATGCATGTGCCTGTGCGCACACACACACACACACACACACACACGTGTGCGCGTGCACATGCACACACATGCATGGGCACACACACATGCATGCTGTGTGTGTGCTCCTGCACATGGCAGAACTCTACATTGGACATACCCACAAGCTATGTTGTTCCTCTTTGCATTTTATCTCCTAGCTTGGCTAACTGTCATCAACGTCTCTTCATTTACATAAAAACTGTTACCAAACCCGTTGCTAAACTGTTCCATTTTTACTCTCAATAAATAGACTTAGAAACAATGTAATTTTAAAACAGTTATTTTTATTTCATGCATCCCTGCTCCATCCATGCCTGGTGCCCGAGGACAGAAGAGGGTGTCAGATCCCCTGGAACTGCGATTACAGACGGTTATCAACCACCGCATAAATGCTAGGAACTGAACCCAGGTCCTCTGAAAGACCAGCCAGCGCTCGTAACCACTGAGCCATAGTTCAGCCCCACCATGTTTTGTTTTGTTTTTTTCTGGCTGAACCACTCAGTTTCCTGCCAATCCAATTGTCTCTGTTGCCCCATGACAAGCCTCCCTACCCGCTTCACACTCACACGGTGTCATGGCTGACAGTAAAGTTTGATAGCCTATAACAGGGATGGAGGCTGGGGCTCTCAGAGGGCTGCAGAGTTGTCCTCCAGCAGGGGCCACACAGGCTCGCCGCAGCACTGCTTCACAGACCTCGGGACTGGCTCTGTGATTCTAGGTTTGAGTCCCTCACGCTGCATTCCTTCTTTCTTCCAGAGAGGTGAGCTTTTTAAATCCTTAAGCAGTGTTCACACACGGCATGCTTTTGGATGGAGCCTGGTGCCTGCATATGAAACACACGAAGTATTGTTTCTGAATTTCGCCATATATGCCACGCGGAGACATTTAAATCGAGATAGAAACAGCAGGTGCGTCCTCCTTGTTCGGGAAGAACTTCGGGCCACAGCTCCGTCTCCTCACTGAATCACGCAAAGATGCATCGCCCAATTTGCTGACCTCAAAAAGTGCTGGCTCTGGTTGTGTCCAATTAAGAGCCCTGCTTACAGGTACATTCCCGCGGCGTTAATTTGACTGGAAAATTCTTCACGTAACCCCTCTTTAGCATGTACCTAAACATAATATGAATATTTAAAGCCTTGAGACTCGCTCTATAAAATATAAAGATCATTGCCTGTTTACTCAGCTCCAGCTTCTCATAATAAAATATTAAAATTTGACGGTAAATACGGAGACAGCGGAAAGGTGAATCCATGCACTGACCTAGCGCGCTGGTCTCACTGTAAGTCACTGCAAG
Source organism: Apodemus agrarius (assembly GCA_964023405.1). Classification (NCBI taxonomy): domain Eukaryota; kingdom Metazoa; phylum Chordata; class Mammalia; order Rodentia; family Muridae; genus Apodemus; species Apodemus agrarius. The sequence goes on along the minus strand of OZ030007.1, from coordinate 126,966,950 downwards.
CAAATCTTCAGTAGATAAAGGAAACTCTTGCTTATGAAAAGCTTCATTGATTACAGCTTGAAATTGCTTTTCATGTGCCCTCTTCCAGAGCCAAGGAGAGAACAGAGACGATGTGTGCTGTGGGATAGCTGAGCGCCCCTTTTCCTCCTCCTCTTGGGAAGAAAGGTGAACCGCACACAGCGGGAACGCAGGGAGGGTTCAGCACCACAGCTGTCAGGATCCCGACAGGACAGCAGCGGCTGCTGTAGCTTTAAAAATGTATAGCAAGTTCCAATGCAATGAGCAACTTTGCTGGCCATGATAAAATTATGCAAGACGCAATGCTAATAAGCCATATGAATATAGGAGGGAAATGACAGGTCTAGTCCTTTCCAGACAAAACAGAGATACAAGCAGATTGAAATAATCAGATGAACATCCATATAGAGGACAGCCAGATGGCATGTAGGGGAGTAAGGGCACTTGCAGTCAAGCCTGACTTCCTGAGTTCAGTTACTGGGAACAACATTGTAGGAGAAAAAAACCATGTCCTGCAAGTTGTCCTTTGACCTGTGCACATGCTGCCATAACACACACACACACACACACACACACACACAAATTAGTGTGTAAAAGAATCCAGGTAGTCGTTACCTCCTACCCCCACTGCAGCCAAGAGCTTTCAAGGACCTACAGATATTATTTACTCATTGCTTTATCAGTGGTGACATTGACAGGACAAATGGAAACACAGGGGTGGCAAGCTACTCTACTGAGCAGACACACACTTTGGGAAGCCATTTTATAAGGTGCGAGAAACTCCCAGGACTTCCTGTTTGCTTCGCGTTTCCTCACGAGCTTCCGTCTCTTTCCTGCTTGGCGCCAGGCCTCACCCAGACATTGTCCAATGATTGCTGTCAGTCACACTGTGCACACGGGCCTGCGACTTCCTGTTAGAGGGCAAAGCAGGGCTGTCTACCTGCTCAAATTAGGAGCACCGGTCTTCCCTCGCCTTCTTCTACACCTCTGAAGCAAGCTGGATTGCCCCTGGGTGCTTTTCCCTTTCCACGGGGAAGATCGGGACAAATGGAATGGTTGGGAAATATTGAAGAATTAAAAGTTGCATCAGGCAGCCGGGCGTGGTGGCGCACGCCTGTAGTCCCAGCACTTGGGAGGCAGAGGCAGGCGGATTTCTGAGTTCGAGGCCAGCCTGGTCTACAGAGTGAGTTCCAGGACAGCCAGGACTACACAGAGAAACCCTGTCTCAAAAAACCACAAAAAAAAAAAAAAAAAAAAAAAGTTGCATCAGGCAAGCCACTCCCTGAGGACGGGAGTGCAGGAGAGCTGGCCCTGCCCCTCATGAGTGGTGACATGGGCCAGGGATAAATGCTTCCCCCTCAGCCCCTCACTGCCTGTGGCAGGTGAGAGAGCTGGCTGCAAGGGCCTGAGAGTGGTTGGGCCAACCCAACACTTGGGTGAGCCAGCGTGGGGCAGTGCTGGAGATCTTGCCCTGGTGGTGTGGGTGTGGGAGAGTTGGTGGACTGACCAATTCAGCTACCACCCAAGTCCAGATCCAGGGCTTTGAGTTGGCCCAACATCCACCCCATCTATGAACTGTTGAAACACATGAAGGGACCATGTGCAGATCCATGACACAGGATACTGAAGAGGAGATCCGGTGGGTGAGGATCCAGTACTGGCAGTGGCCTCAAACCATACCCAAGTCATTGCAATGAACATTTGCAAGTAAAGACGTTTGGACAAAACTGTATACCGTGAGACACACTGCATCTTCCATGGGGAGATGAGTTTGTTTGTTTGTTTGTTCTTTCCTTTCTTTTATTTTTATTTTTTGTTTTCTTTTCAGTAGAAGGTTGCAAGGGTTGAGGGCAAATCCAATCGGAGGGGAAAGGAGTGGGATTGGGGTGTGTGATATGAATCAAAAAAAAACGTTAAAAAAAGTTGCAACTGGCAAGCTTAGTATTACTAGTGAAAATTCAAACATTGTCAAATACAATTTTTTAAAAATAAACATATTGAGTGTGTTAAAATAACGGTCGGCAATAAGCAATTCAGTTTCATCAAAGCCAAAGCAGTTGTCCTGTGACATACAGCATAGGTTCGCGTTTGCAGATGGTATTGCCTGGTAGAAGAGAAAAAGCTCAGCAAACCTAGGTCTGGATTTGCGGTTTATCACCGATTGGTTACTGCTGGGGTTGAGTACCCTTCTGTGCGCGTCGGTACCGTCCCACAAGGCAAAAAAGGGTCTAAAACAGAGCCTGACACACAGGGACATTACTTATCACGTGAGCACACGACTCTCACGAAAGCGGCAGGCAGGCAGCCCCTTTAACACTATAAATACTGAAGAAGGAGCTGTGGTGGCTGAGAGAGAGAGAGCTTGCTAGTACTCACGAAGCCCTGGGCCCTATCATCAGCACCACATAAAGCCCCTTGTGTGGCTCATGGCTGTAACTCCAGCCCCGACAGCTAGAGGCAGGAGGATCAGAGGTTCAAGGCCATCTTGAGCTACATGGTAAGTTTGAGGCCGGTCTCGTCTAAATGAGAACTTGTTTGTTTCTTTTGTTTTGTTTTGTTTTGTAAAGAAAGTAATAAAATGGTTACAAGGAGCTGGCAGAAGCAGTGAACTGTATGCCCCCGGGGAGGTCTCAGACCATCCAGTCCACTCCACCAGTCCCATCACATGGACAAGGTCAAGACGTTTTGAGGCGGCAGCAGTGGCTAGAAGGTGAACGTCTGATGATCTGAGGTCAGTTCCTGCAGGTACTGACTCCCTCCCCGCGCTCTGATCTCCACACAGGTGCCCTGCTCACGCACTTGTGCACGCGCACACACACTCAAAGTCAGGCACACTTTCGCACACATGTTCACCAATAAGCAAAATGTACTTTTAAAAAATAAAGACTTTTTTATTTTAATGAGCAATTTGCACGGAAGCAAAATATTAGGCGAAGATGTGCGCTTCTCAAAGATAATTTTGCCCACTTTGCTCAGAATCAGCCCAGGGGCGTCTGCCACCCCTAGCCTCTCGCAAGCTCAGGAAAGGACGGATTTCTTCAAGGTTGCAGAAATGTCAGGCTCGAATGCCTCCCCTCTCCTCCTGGATTGCAAACCTTTCTCCTCTATTGCCTCATTCCCAACGTTCCTCTTACCGAGTTTGCCTAAGATTTTCTTCTCCACTCTCCCTGTGTGGCCACGTGGCTGGGTGGAGCATATGCTTGCCAGGATGCAGGCAAGCAGTCATGTGACCTGCTCGCCCCCCCACCCCCACCGCAGCTTTGACTCTACCACGTGTGCGGTTTCCATGACGCACCTGCTGCCGTCACACCGGCTCCCTTGTAAATAAAGAGTCAAACCTTTTCTGAAAGTGACTTTGACAAAGAGCACCTTAAATCGCCAAAGAGTGGGGGAATGACCTGTTATCCAGGAGAAGGAGTAAAACAACTGCAGATAAGCAGCCCCGCCCCCACCTCCGCCCCCACCTCCGCCCCAACCCTGTCCCGCACCCCACGCACCCCACGTCCTTTCCTCTTCTACTGACCACTTCTGCTGAGACAAAGGGACAGGATCTTTAGCGATCACTCTGGCTTGATTAGCATGCTGATCTGGGAGGCAGGCTTCTGGGTTCTCACCCAACTTTTTGGCTGAGAGTCAAAGGATTTAACAGTGCTCTTTGTCAATAGTACAGTGTACAAAGCCCATCTAAAAATAGAACATTTCCAGGGTCTGGATCGCGTGTGTGGCTTGAGTGGCAATGGCTGTATTGTACAAGACAGATTACAGGCAAGTTACTCCCCGGCACTTTATATGCAGGGCTGTTCACACGCTTCCTCTGGTTTGGTTAAATAATGCAAACACATTTACCAGTGTACATGGTTGTTTATTTGTGCTCTGGAGAGAGAGAGAGTGTGTGTGTGTGTGTGTGTGTGTATGTGTGTGTTTATGATGGAGAGATCTACATGTTCTGTTCTGTGATAATCAAACAAAGCTGTCCCCAATGCGGCCAGCAGCAGAGTTAGGCAGTGTGGCCCACACTCCTGCGAGCCACCGACTGACACCCCGGTGGCTGTTAAGGGCAGGTTCCTGCTGTGCCTGCTGCCTTAGAGGATTTTTGCTGGGGGTGGGAGTCAAAAGGAGTCTCTGACCACCAGTGGGCCTCTTAGATCTGGATGGAGCCTCTGTGATCCACGTGTGGGAAAGTTCTGCCTGATGGAGAGTTTCTCACCCTGAGACAGAAGACTTGCTCGTCCCCTCCCCCCTTCCTTAGGCTGGGTGGGCTTGCCCCGCCCCCACACTGAGGCGGTTGTCCTTGGAGAGTGTGGAAGAAGCAAGGGTCACTGAAACTCAGAGCCAACAGAGGGAAGCACTCAGAGGGACATAAAGTCAGAAAATTATTTTCCGAACCAAAGACGCTAGGAACGCGTGCTTGAGAGCCCAAGCAACACCTTCTTCTGTTTTGATCTATAACTGGAGGGTGTTTCTGTATTTTGGGGAGAGAGGAATTCTTGCATGCCAAAACACAGTGCAATGATCTTTTACACACATAACCTTTAATGCACTTGGAGAGTCACCCTCGATGGAGGCCTCACTCGGTCTTTCTGGCAGGTGGATTTCCTTCTAGGATACGGAAGCTCCGAACAGGGACAATTCTTGGAGGAGTCGGGCCAGGAAATACGATATACAAGATTTTAAAAAAACCCAGCCTGTCATTTTGGCAAACTCTTCTCCTACCCAGATTTTATGGCTTTAAATTGATACACGTTGGGTGAATTGGGTCTGACAGTCTAGCGGCAGTCCATATTGATTCCCTCTCTCCCCTGCTTATGTGGGGTGACTTTGGAAGAGTCGTGCAAAGTTCCTGCTTCCCCGCCCCAACCCTGCGCGCCGCCCTTATCTACAGAACAGGGAGAACAGCTTAAGCAAAGCATTTGATGCTTGGGAATAGAGTCACCATGTCGCCAAGGGTCTCTGCAGCCTCCCGAGGCGTAGTCTCTGTTTGGTCTCTCTCAAAATAGGTGTCTTGATAGTTGACACTGAGTGTCATCTGGAGAGGACAGAGGGGTGGAGCCTCCGGGCACACCTGTGGGGGATTATCTAGATTAGTCTAAGGAAGGTGGGAAGACCCTCCCTGACCATGGGAGGCGCCATTTTCTAGGCAGAGGTCCTGAATTGAGTAAGAAGCAGCTTCACCCTGGCAGTCCTCTCTCTGCTTCCTGAGGGTTGAAGCAGTGTGACTCCTTGACAGCCTCCTCTCCAGCCAAGTTGGAGTATAACCTGCCCAACTGTGAGCCAGAGTAAGCCCTTCCTTCTTTTAACTGCTTCTTGCCAGGTATTTTGTTATAGCCACAAAAGAGTAGCTAACTCGGGTGTCACGGCATTTGCTGAATCCAGAGCAGATGTCTGAATCCTAGGGATCTCGTTTGTAATGACTGCATGAAAATGCAAGTCTTGTGCCACCATGCTACATGGGTGGAGGTCAGAGTATGGCTTTCCGGGGTCAGTTACTTCTTCCCGCCGTGGATTCTGGGCATTGAATTCTAGCCAATAGGCTTACGTAGAAGTCGTTTACCTACTGAGCTCTCTCCCCAGCCCTTTGACATACTGCCACCGTCATCATTATTGTTATCCTGACTGTTGAAGAACGAGCCCTCCGAAAGCACGAAATCAGTCAGTCCTTTATCGCCAGCTCTATCATAATGAGGGCTAATTTCTCTTTGGAACTGACTTGAAAGATAACGCAAACCATTATCTTGGTCATTATGGCATTTCCTCAGTCTGGATTTTATTTTTCATTTTGCAAAAGGAATTACGGTTTTTCTTCAATAAGGCAGATTTGGGTTACTTCCCTAAAGAGCCGGGAGAACAATGGGAATTTCATCTCTTGTCTGAGATGGAGCATTCAACCCAACGAAGGAACAAAGCCAAGCAGAGTGAGCTCGGAAGGAGCCTTGCACGGGTTGTGCCGTTTGAACGGCCAAATGGCTTCCTAAAGTGACCGGTACAGCACAAGGTGTACCGGTGCTTCTAAAGTTAGGGAGGAGCGTGGAACAGTGCTACAAGAGGACGATCAGAGACTCACGGCAAGATGGAGGGTGACACTTGTCAAGGTTTGCTTCCAGCACTGGGTTCTAAACCCACTCTGCAAAGAATTGCTGTTACTAAGCCTTACTTTTAATGATTCCACCTGGAGTTAACCAAATCCCCACGTTAGACCATGGCTCTGACCAAGCACTTGAGCAAAAGCACTTTAAGAAAACTCACGGTTAAAGATACAGTTTGTCATGGCAGAGAAAGCACGGCCGTTAGAGCACAAAGCAGGTTAGCGCACGGCAGACCAGGAATGGTGGGCTGGCTAGATGACATCCCAAGAGTTAAGTTGCTTGCCGCCAACCCTAACAGCCTGAGTTCAAGGCCCAGGGTCCACATCATAAGAGACAAATGACTCCCGCAAGCTGTCCCCTAACTTCCACAAATGGGCTAAGGCACGCATATGCACATGTGCACACACACGCAAACACACACACACACACACACACACACACACACTCAAATACAATTTGAAAGATGAATGCTGGTGCTTGTTGTGATCATAAGAATAGAAATAGGTAAAAGATATGTTTTAAGGCATGTGTTGAAGTATTGGGGAAAGGGGTGGCCCAGCGGTCCCAAGCCAAGGCACCCCTTCCCTCTGAGGGACCAGCCACACGACAGAAGAGCATAGAATAGAGTCTACTCAGGGCATGGGGAGGGAAGTTAAGAGGGTGGTAGAGGCAGAGAAAGGCAGAGAGAGGAAGAGAGTAGAAAAGTAGAGGCCACCCATGCCCATGCGGAGAGGGGAAAGGGACGAGGGAAGGGAAGAGCCCAAGAGGGCAAGAGAGAACAAGAGAGCAAGAGAGCCAAGAGAGGGAGGAGCGGCCAGAAGCCCCTCTTAGAGTGGGCCAGGCCTACCTGGCTGTTGCTAGGTAACTGTGGGCGGAGCATACCTGGCTGTTGCCAGGTAACTGTGGGGAGGAGCATACCTGGCTGTTGCCAGGTAACTGTGGGGAGGAGCATACCTTGCTGTTGCCAGGTAACTGTGGGGGTGGAGTCCAGAAGGAGCACCAACAGTCCTCATCTTGCTTTCTCCTTTCTTCCCCCTTCTATTCAGTGTGGAATCCCAGTCAGTGGGAAGTGCTTCCCAAATTCAGGACGGATCTTTCCTTCTCTCTTAAACCTCTCCAAAAACACCTTCAGAGCCACTAGAGGTCTGTCTGTAGGTGACTAAAATTTAGTCAAGTTGATAAAAAAGGGCTCTATATGATCCCTATATGAGTCTCTGCCAAATGTATAAATATTTTGGAACAGATCTATTTATGAATCTTTCACATCAATTCACTTTAAAAATCGTATTGAGTCAGGCCATGGCAGTGTATGCCTTAAATCTCAGCAATTGGGAGACAGAGGCGGAGGCAGAAGCGGAGGCAGAGGCAGAGGCAGAGACAGAGGCAGAGGCAGAGGCAGAGGCAGAGGCAGAGGCAGAGGCAGAGGCAGTCCAATATCTGAGTTTGAGGCTAGCATAATCTACAAAGCAAGTTCCAGGACAGCCAATGCTACTCAAAGAAATCCTGTCTCTAAAAAATAAAAATAAATCCATATTGAAAAGGCAATGAATTTTGAAAATTGCCATAATTTTGTTTTTGCTTGTCAGATAATAATTTTTTGCTTTCCTCATATGGGAAATGCAAACAAAATGCACCATCGTTTCTATCAAAGGGTTAAATAAGACAAAACCACATATTACAAAACTGTAAAGGAGCTCCTTGGCAGGAATTCAAATTCCCTCAGGGTCAGCACTTCTTAAACTATGACTATGTGCTCAGGGTCGCTTGCTCTTCTCGAGAGCTGCGTCCTGCCTTTCAGCCAAGCCATTGGGGCAGCCAACCGAGGGAACGCGTGAGGCCAAGCTGAGGCCTCTCAGAGCGAGGCGCAGAGCCCCTCTGCACACAAATGGAAGGCCATGGGGAGACGGGGAAGGTAGATAACCATCCCAAAGCTCTCCAGTGAGAGGGCTAGGCTGATTCCATGACAGACTTACGAAGACTAGGCCTCAAACTAGGCAAGCCCAAGCAAGTCAATTACTAATAGAAAAGAGCCCAGGCTCCAGCCTTCACCCCCAGGGAATGGAATGTCCCAGACACCTGGCCGGAGGCAAGGACAATGGGTCAGCAGCAGTTCCCAGACTTCCTCAGCTGCCTCCTCAGTAGCAGTCCCCAGACCTCCTCAGCGAGGTTCCAGCCACCACACCCGCGTAATAGAATGTCCTTAGAGATGGACACAACCGAGTAACATGGAGGTCACCCACCCCAGAATTCCCTAATGTGCTTTAAATCAGGCCTGCAAGCCCACTTGGGTGTCTGTCGTTGTAGTGGGGAGACCCCAGCATGCTGGACTTCTGCAGAATAAAACACTCTGAGTTTATATCCTATTTGAGTCCAGGGTGTTGTTCTTCCTCAAATCACGGACCCTGACAAGAGCAGCTGCCTCAGACACTAACCTTGTTACTTTTTTTTCTTTTTTAATTTTTTTATTCTCTGTGTGCATGTGGTTATGTTGTATATGTGTTCATGTGTGTGGCATATGCACAGACATGTGGAGGCTAGGCATTGATATCATGTGTCTCCCTCAACTTTTCTCCTTATTTTCTGAGAGTTTTGTGTACGAGCAGCACTAGATCTACAACATGCTAGCGCCTCCGTCCATCTTCCAACTCCTCCCACGCAACTCCTCCTACGTACCCTGCCTCCTAAATTCACTTAATTCACATCGTCTTCGTTAGTGGTGATCAGTGTGTGTGTGTGTGTGTGTGTGTGTGTGTGTGTGTGTTAGTCAGGGTTCTCTTGAGTCACAGAACTTATGGGTAGTCTCTATATAGTAAGGGAATTTGTTGATGACTGACAGTCTGTAGTCCAATTCCCAACAGTAGTCAGCAGCAGCTGTGGATGGAAATCCAAGGATCTAGCAGTTGCTCAATCCCACAAGGCAAGTGGGTGAAGAAGAGAGTGAATCTTCCTTCTTCCAATGTCCTTATGTAGGTCTCCAGGAGAAGATGTGGCCCAGATTAAAGGTATATGCCACCATGCCTGGATCTGGGACTTGCTTTGTCCCAGATGACCTTGAATTCAGAATTCTGAATTCAGAATCCCTTCTGGGATTCATAGCCACTATACCTCAACATCTCCAAGCCAAGATCCAGGTCAAAAACTTGAATCTCCCAGCCTCCAGATTAGGATCACAAGTGAGCCTTCCAATTCTGGATTGTAGTTCATTCCAGCTATAATCAGGTTGACAACCAGGAATAGCCACTACAGTGTGTGTGTGTGTGTGTGTGTGTGTGTGTGTGTGTGTGGTGTACATATGTGTATGTGTGAATGTGTGTGAGTGTATTCAACCTACTATACAACCTATTGGGTCTGTTCACCATTGCCATATGTGCGTGTGTCTTGGCTGACTACTTGGATAGGACCACCCATTGGGAGCTCCTCCTTGGAGGCAGTCGGTTCTTCTTCTCTGAGAAGCCACTGGCCACATGTAGTTCTTCGTCTAGGGCTAAATCATTGAAACACAGGTCTCTCACTGAACCTGGGGCTCCCTCGTCAGCTAGACCGGCTGTCCAGAGAGCTCTGGGATCCATCTGTCTCTGTCTCCCTTGCATCACGGCCACAGACATGCACAACCACACCTGGGTTTTCAATGTGGGTGCTGGGCTCTGAACCCACATGAAACTCATAGTTAGCTAACGGACACTTTACCAGTGAGTTATCTCTTCAGACTCTGGGCTTTCTTTACATCTAGCTTCCAGAATTATAAGACAGTAAGTTTCTGTTGTTAAAGTCACAAGGCACTTGGCTGTGGCAGCCCTTGCAGATGATCATGGTGGCCTTGACCAAGATGCAGGGTTTGTGGAAGGTAGAGAGAGCGAGTGTGTGCTGTAGTCCTCTCTCCTGTCAGGAAATACATACTTTTGCTTGCATGCTGGTCTTCTCTTCTGTGTTGTTGGGCGTGAGGTGAGGTGTGAAGAGCTGAGAAGGGGTGGGAAGATGGGAAAGGAGAAAGGAATTCAGGAAGGGAGAGGAAGAAGCAGCGGAGGGAGGTTGATTCTGTTCTAGCATTTTACGAACACACAGTAGAAGCAGGAGAAGCGTCAGGGAGGGGGAAGCAGCCACCACAAGAGCAGGGAGCCGTTGAAAACTGAGGAATAACATTAAGAAAGGCAACTACAGAATATTTAACAAGATCATCCAAAATCTTTAATTTAACTGTTTCCAATAAGGAAGACTTTATTGCACACTTGTGGCCTCTTGATAAACTCAACCTTTATCTTCTGAAGATAAATTTGAATATTATCATTATAGTTATGACTTACAGGGTATTTATAACCCCTAGGCTCATCTTCCTGCCACATTATTTTTGCAGTGGGGAAATACTGTTGTTATTTTTTTTCCACAGTGGAGCTAAGTATTGTAAATGCGTTTATATCGTCAGTAATGATACGGCTGAGCTAGTTAGCCAAATAGGACTTGTCACTCAAGTGAGTCTCCTCACGAATTATTGTAATAAATATTTCCAGTGACTGTGGTTTTGAATTGATTGGGAAATACAATAGGAGCAGATGCCATTATAGGAAAATAATTTTTGCCTCAAATATAAGCTGCTTAGATCTTATCACATGTGTGTGTGTGTGTGTGTGTGTGTGTGTGTGTGTTGGTTTGGGTTTTATGTGTTAGCAGGATCTCTTGTAGCCCAGACTCACAATAAACTTGCTCTGTAGCTAAGACTAACCTTGAACTTCTGATCTCCCTAGCTCTACTTCCCAAGTGCTGGAATTACTGGTGTGCACCACCTTAACCAGTTCGTGCATTGCTAGGGATGGAATCCAAGGCTTTGTGAGTGTTAGGCGCACACCCTACCAACCAAACTAAACCTCCATCCCTACCATTTGTTTTTAATGATGCTATAAATCAACCCATGGTTATACGGCCTGGTGGCTACTGTTGTTACTTAGAGCGTTTGCTCTTAGCCTCTGGGATTTTCTAGCCTCGATAGTGAATTTAGAGTAGTGACTGTCAACCTTCTTAATGGCCCAGCTTTAATACAGTTCTTCACGTTGTTGTGATCCTCCCCAACCATAAAATTATTCTTGATGCTACTTCATAACTATAATATTGCTACTGTTATGAGTCGTAATATAAATATCTGAAATTTCCGATGGTCTTAGTTAGGCAGCCCCTATGAAAGAGTCATTTGACCCCCAAAGGGGTCTCGACCCACAGGTTGAGAACCACTGCTTTAGAGAAACCCATTTCTTTTGTTACAATTTTTGTAGGTTGTATTGGGGATGTGTTGGTTAATCTCCATTATCAACTTGATGAATCTCATGTCACCTGGGAGACAGGCCTCTGAGCACATTTGTGAGGAATTGTCTTGATTAGGCTGATTGAGATGGAAAGCGGAGCCATTAGCTCTGTCTCTGATCTGGGACCCTGAACTATATAAAGAGGAGAAAGTATAAGCATCCAGCCTCTTTCCTTCCTGACTGGAAACAATGTAACCAGCTACCTCCAGCTTTTCAGCCGAGCAGCTGTGGCCATGAGCTAGAAGCAAGCCCTTTGTCCCCCAAGTTGCTTTTTGGCCAGTGACTTTTATCACAGTGACAGGGGTGAGTGGGGAATATAATTTCCTCTCTTTAATATTAGAAAAATATCTGGCCGGACGGTGGTGGCACACGCCTTTAATCCCAGCACTTGGGAGGCAGAGGCAGGTGGATTTCTGAGTTCAAGGCCAGCCTGGTCTACAGAGTGAGTTCCACGACAGCCAGGGGTACACAGGGAAATCCTGTCTCAAAAAAAAAACAAAACAAACATATATCTGGCATGAGAACTCTCTTCGGTCAGAACTCTGCTTTTCAGTACCATTAGGCCTGACACCAACAGAGGTGCCCTCATCCCCACCTCAGGGAAGGTCTTCAGGCTTCCTCTGGGAAGCTCTTGGTTTGCTGGCTTGTGGTATGTGGAAAGCTTACGGGATCCTACCCCAGCCCACCCCAGCCCACCCCAGCCCCGAACATCCCTGGGGCTGACCCTTCCGTTCAAGTTCAATGCTTCTCACCCAGCGCCTCGATGCTTTTGCCTCCCTGGTTCCCAGCTGTTTCCTGGGTGCCACTGGGTTCTGAACCAGCTCCTTGCCAAATGTGGACTGTCACATGCACCACTCAAGCTCCCAGAACCCACGTGGAAAGGGAGAGGGAGCAGTGAGGGAGGAGGGAGAGCAGGAGGGAGGGGAGGCAGGGCGAGGAAGAATGTATTTTATACCCAGTTGCCACATCTTAGCAATATGTTCTAAAACCAAGAAGAACCGCAGCTAAGCAGCAGGTCTGTTTTGCCCGTCCCTAAGCACTCATCTGACCTCTAGCCCTAACTGTTGCCTGAAACCCCGAGACTCGGTTATGACCACGCCCACTCACGGAAGGGCCGCTCCGGTAGGGAATGGTTCTCGAGAAATGGAATTTTCCAAGGACATGGTGCCACTGCTCAGAGAACAAGGTCAGATTGCAGATCAAAGATGGTCTAAGGGCCGGTTGTCCAGCTAACTTGTTCTTCTGATGTCACTGCTGCGGGATCCCACGTGATCCTACGATTTCCTGTGCCCCGTGAGTGCTTGCTTACTATAGAACAGTCTGGTCGGCTGCCTCTGAGTCCGCCTTTCTGCTCCTTCACCCAGTTCCATGGAATGAGTAAGCAGGACTGACTGAATCCCCCTAGGTGACAGATGTAACCTCCGCACCCGTAGCTCAACTGTTTGTCCCAGGGGTGAGCCCTCGGGTAGAGTCTGCAGGGCCTTGTGATCTCTCTGGTTCGCTCACAGCCGCAGAAAACACGCTTCTCACGGCCACCGGGAACACGTCATAAGCAGCGAACGCATCACAAGATGAAGAATCTAGCTCTTGTGAGGCGCTGGGTCAGGGTCACGCGATTCCAGTTCCCTCTGGGTCAGCTTTGGAAAAAGAAGACATAAAATCAAGAGTTTTATGCATATTCTGTCAGCACTGCTATCTTAGAAGGAAAAAAAAAAAGAAAAGAAAAGCCAGTCCTTACTAAACGATATCCCAAGAGAAGCAGAAACAATCTCCAGTGACCTCTGCGTTGGGATTCTAGGCTCTGAATGAGCCTTAGCAGAATTTCCGACATCAAGAATGATGGGCCATTCACTGGGGGAAAGAAAAGACATAAAGGTTGATTTATGGGCACTGAGTTACATTAGATAAGGGCAGAGTTTCTGGCATTACTATAGCGACAATAGATAACAATCTGTACTGAATACTGCAGAAAGTTCCAGGAATTGGGTTTGAACATTTGCACCACCCTGGAATGACAAATACCCTAGAAGCTTGATAGTTAAAACATGCGTTCAAACACCAAATGCTACCCCATTCATGTTACAATGTTTCTTACGTATCAGTTAAAAAAATAATTTAAAAAAAGATAACGAGTTTGGGCATAGAGGCATGTCCCTGTAATCATAACCCTTGAAAGGCAGAGGCAGGAGGATTGCTGCAAGTGTGAGGGCTGCCTGGCTTTAGTTAGTTCAGGGCGTCCAGGACTACGGAAGAACACCTGGTCTCAGGGCCACTGCACTCGGGAACTCAACAGCAGCTGCAGGTGCCTGCAGAAGACCTGAAGCCAGCCGACCCGCTCAGCACGGGTAGGGGAGAGCTTCAGGTGGTCCCAGCCTTAGCTAAAAAAGTACTGACTGTTGATTGCTGCTAGAGAGGAGAAAGGGCGTGGTCCCTTGTGAGGCTCACAGGCATGCGTATTTGGGAAGTACAAAACTGGAAGCTGGGCAGGGTGGGTTATTTAAAAACCCCCCAAAAAATAAAGCAAGAGGACATGAAAATGGAGGTGGTGGATCCAGGAGGAGTCAGGGAGAGGTGTGTGGGTCAATGTGACCAAAATTTGCAGTATGTATGTTTTCTCAATAATTTAATATATATATGTGTGTGTGTGTGTGTGTGTGTATGTATATGTATATGTATATGTATATGTATATGTATATGTATATGTATATATAGGTTTTTTTCAAGGCAGGTTTCTCTCTCCTGGAACATGGTCTGTAGACCAGGCTGGCCTTGAACTCAAACATCCAACAGCCTTTGTCACATGACCCCATTTCAAAAACAAATCACCGTAACCTTGACTCTCTCTCTCTGACTCTGTCTCTGCCATCTCTGTCTCTGTCTCTGTCCCCGTATCTTTGTGTGTTGTGTCACCACTGCCACCACCTCTCTTTCTCTCCCAGGCTCGTTTATGTTACCTGGAATGAAAGGCATCCCGTATAACACACACACTTTAACAGCACGTCTCAGAGCATGTCTGTGAAACATTCCTTATCTCGAGTTTACAGATGACGCAGTCTGTATTAATTGCCAAGGCCTTGGCCCTCATACGTTTCAGGCAATAGCATTTAACCTTGAGTGCTTTGCTCTCTAAATCCTGGACTTTTTCCTGTAGTCCATGACAGGACAGTAGGATGGATGTTCTCCCTGGGCCTCAGAGACGCACAGAATTGCAAAAATCTGAGGACAACAGAAGTTCTAGATACCGTGAGCCGCACTGACCACTGAGCCCTCCTGCCGACAGGTCACCAGGTTCTGTGTTCCCGTTGGGAGCACACACTGTATCTTCTTCCCGGGGTTGTAAGTCTCCAAGAAGAACAGAAACTCCTTGAAAGGAATGTGTGTGCATTCCTGGGCAGTGTTTTCCGACTGTTGCTGGCTGCGATCTGAAGCACCAGCCTCACCACAGTGCGCAATGTCTTCTCTGACACAGAACTCAGAACAGGACCTCCTCCGCGGGAGGACCTGACCGGACACGTCAGTCTCTTCTTTTCCCAAACAGCGATTTCCTAGCTCTGTATTCAGCTGACTCCTTTGCGGTTCCCCCAAGGCTGCGGACATGCTGCTCAGCGGGGCGTGACCTCCAGTGGGGGAGCACGCTTCCCCCTCCCATCTGGCCCAGGGACCAGCCCCTTGATATTTAAGCACAAAAGCCTGTCACAGGATCTGAACACGCTTCCCAGGTCTTCCTAGTGACCAGTGGCCATTAAAGACTCACTTGGGGCTTGCAGTAAAATAAAGAGCTGTGATCTTACATGATCCCTCAGTCTTGGGGGCGGCAGGGCCCCTCCAACACAGCAACAGGCTATCTCCCCCCCTCCCCACCCCCGACAACTCAATAATCCGGCCATTGCTGTCTCCCGGAGCCACCAGGGCCTGATCAGTAACTCCAGCTTGGAATTCTCCCTCCAGTCCCATCTCCATCCTCGAGCCCATCCCACCTGAGAAAGCCCTGAGCTGAGTGGTACTTGGGTTCAAGTGTTTGAGATGCCTTCCTGTCTCACTGATGGTGATGTCTTCCTAATTTTTTTTTAAACAGGGCAAGATGAGAGAAAGGGGGCTTAATGTTCGGCTAATGTCACTTCAGTAGTAGGTGCAGAGCAGTGTCCAAATAAGAGTTCTGAAAGAATTAGTTCCAAGGCTGCCGGAGATCTCTCAGCAGGGAAAAAGACGTGCAAGTGTGCGGCCTGCTTTTCTATCCCCGGGAAGCCCTGAGAGGCTGGATGGACAGTGGGGGTTATGTGTCTGTAATCCCAGAGCTCCTGCGGGAAGATGGGAGGTGGAGTGAGGTCTGGATAAGCTAGCCTGGCTTATCCAGCGGAAGAACAGTAAAGAGGTCCCCGTCTCAAACAAGGAGGAAGGGGAAATGGTCCCGTGACCTCCACAGCTGTGCCACGACAGGACACGTGTGTGCCTGCATGTGTACACACGTAAGCTGACACACCCATAACATATGCAAGGATGAGTTTGGAGAAGAGATGATAGAAAGGTGAGTAAAACTCTGTATGCTGCAGTGGGAGGGGAGTGGGAAGAAGGGGGAGTGGCTTCTCTATAGACCGACGGCAGCTAATAAAGCTGACAGCACACCCAACCCTCACCACTGGCTCACCGCGCCCAAGGCAACGACGGGTCAGCTGAGGGACAGGACGGGCTAATGCCGGCTGTGAAAGATGGCTGGGAAAACAAGTCATTCACACGTCTTAGATTTTCAAACAGCAAAGGAACTTTGGTGTGTAACTTGTGGATGGCGTGTCTCCCAAGTATAGATGAGGCTCTGGGTTTAATCCCCAGCACTGCCATCAAATAAACAAACTAATTAATCAATTTAAAAATCAGTTACCAGGTCAGTCAACATCCACTTATCAAGAGGAAACTGCTTTTGTAATAGGCAAACATCTTAACTCTGGCAGTACTGAATATAAATATCGCCAATGAGACCCAGTGACAAAATCAGTGCCCCTGTTATGATGCACTGTAAAATATACAACAATGTCCCTTATTAACATTCTAACCCCAAACTAAAACAGCTATAATTATGAGAAAATAATCGTACAAACGAAAATAATTGGTATTTCCACCAAATAAATGGCTTGGACATTTCACTAAGGAAGGAAAGATGATGACGAAATGCAAGCAAGCCGGGGAGGGCTGTCCTGGGAGCACGGAGTGCATCACTAAGTGTGCTGTGCAAGCCCTCCCTGGGTCCTGGGTTCGAAAAAACATACAAGACAGAGGATGCCACATCCTATAGTAATAGATACGATGAAATTTGATTTTGAAAGAACGTAATTTCAAAAATACTTATTAAGTGCCGGTAAGGCATCTGAGGGTAAAAAGTATTTGCTGCCAAGTTTGATGACGTGAGTTCGGTCCCCAAGGGCCTCGTGGCAGAAGGGTGAAGAGAAACTGCCAGGCTGCTATCTGACCTCCACACGCGTGCCACAGTGCACATGTGCACACGGGCACACAGAAAGAGTCCACAGAAATAAGTTAAAGTACTCACGAATAGCTTTTTTAATTATTAAATATCTAAATGATCGTGCTTTGACTATATTACATGCAATAAAATATTGTTAAAATGTCTAGTAGTCTGGGTGTGATGGTACATGCCTTTAACCCCAGTCCTTGAAAGGCAGATGCATGCAGATCTCTGAAAAGTCTAGTTCAGCCTGATCTAAATAACAAGTTCCAGGCCAGCCGGGACTACATGTAAGACCTTATCACAAACTAACAAACCAAGATTTGTCAGGGTATGAACAGCCAGGCGTGAGTGACAGAGGACTGTTATCCTAGCATTTGGAAGGTGGATTCTGGAAGGTCAGGATTTAAAGACCAGCCGGGGATACTGAGACCCTGTCTCAAGGAAAACAAACAGAGAGACAAACCCACCAGGAAAAAAAATGTAAAGAGAACATCTTGGTGTCAGTTGGGGAGAGTGACCTGCATGTCTTAAAGGTGGTACCACGAGGCCGGGAGCTCAGTTCCACTCAAGGAGTTTATTTGCACATGGTTCCGAAATCAAACCGTGCCAATAGCTCATATAAAGTATGTGGCGCCGGGCGGTGGTGGCGCATGCCTTTAATCCTAGCACTTGGGAGGCAGAGGCAGGCGGATTTCTGAGTTCGAGGCCAGCCTGGTCTACAGAGTGAGTTCCAGGACAGCCAGGGCTACATAGAGAAACCCTGTCTCGAAAAACCAAAAAAAAAAAAAAAAACAACAACAAAGTATGTGTGTGTGCACGAGGAGGGAGTCACGGGCTAACCTAAGGAAAGAGTTTATGATGGTTGCGGTAAGTGTAGCACATTCACACCCACAGCCTTCCACGGGGCTTGGAATCCTTCAAAATAAAAGTGTCGCAGGAAAGACAACCGGAATAAAGGAAGGAAAGAGAGGCGAACACGCTGAATCCCACCGCTTGTTTAAATTAAGCGCCTGGGCGGTTCTCCTGAAACAGTGGGAGGAGCGGCGTACGCGGACAGAATAATCGGGTAGTGAGCGGACTCCAGGGTGTGTGGCGGTAAAGGGGGTTACAACCTCATGTTTCGACACCCGAGAAGCATGCCACGAGAAAGCCGTGGGTGCGTGCTGATGGAGAGAGGGTCCAGTAGGCGTGTAGGGAGTCCGAATCCTCAGGAACGTGCACGCAGACCCCCCCCCACCCG
Source organism: Apodemus agrarius (assembly GCA_964023405.1). Lineage (NCBI taxonomy): Eukaryota > Metazoa > Chordata > Mammalia > Rodentia > Muridae > Apodemus > Apodemus agrarius. The sequence goes on along the minus strand of OZ030007.1, from coordinate 126,948,860 downwards.
AGTTTACAAGCACCATCGGGTGGAGGCTGCAGCCGGGCGCTGGCGGCCAGGGCGCTGGCGGCCAGGCCGCTACCTGGTCAGTGATATAGATACCTTGTCTCTGGAATACAGTAATGGAGTTCCAATAGCACATACATACATACATACATACATACATGTAAAGGAAAATAAGTTATTGGGGAAAACGACTTAGGGGGGTGATGTGTATGGCCTTTAGTTATTGTAAAATGACAATAAATATTATTAGCACGCTCCTCCTAAGAGGGAGGAAATGCACTGAATTTTGTTTCCTGAATTTGTTTGATCAGAGGATCTGATTTCAGGAAAATTATGTCCACTATGCTCCCATTTCTTCCTTTTTATTCTTTGTCATTCTGTTTTTATTGGTTATTTTATTTGTTTACATTTGAAATGTCATCCTCTTTCACGGCTCCCTCCTCCCCCTGTTTCTATGAGGGTGCTCCCCCACCCATCCACCCTCTGCCACCTCACCGCGCTGGCATTCCCCTACACTGGGGTGCCTAGTGAGCCTTCACAGTACAAGCCCCCTGATTCAATCCAGCTCCACACCCTCCGCCTTGCCTTTTTCTTATTATTTCTTTTGCCTTCATTTTTTTAAAAGTAGAAGCAGGTTCAGACTTGCCCGAGACTTGCAGTCTCTTGCCTCAACCTTTGTTGATACAGGTGTGTTTTACCGCACCCAGTGACAGAATCCTGGAGTCCTTGACTTTCTCAAGGTCACAGGGGACGTCGGGACTGAGCTCCGGCAGGCATATATACCCAGCAGCGGTGAGCAGGTGACTCCAACTTGCATTTACAGAGAAAGAGAGTCTGTCCTTAGGAAGACTGGCAATCGCTCACAACACCTCAACCAATGGAAATCCACATTGCAGTCCATTTATAGACTTTCTGCATACAGGGGCCTGTTTTGCAAACATGACACCTTTGTTTATAACCATGGAGACATATGTTGTTTGCTGCTGATGTCCTACAGTGCTCGAGAGAATGGAGCGCCTTCCCCATGTGCTACCAACTTGGGTTTTATCCTGTGGCTCGGACCAAATACTCCATGGGAATTGTGATGGAGTCTGGCCGTCCTAAGGGCACTGTTTACTCTAGCCCTTGCGATAGGCTGAGAAGGGGAAATCACATTTTATTGCCTTACAAGCCAGCCCCACTAAGAACACACATCTGCTTTAGAACCACTAGATTTCTTCTCTAGTGCCCAGGCAGATTAGCGCCCGCCCGGGCTCGGGCGGTTATTAAAGGCAGCTCTGCCTCTGATCCTGCAGTTCGCATTCCCAGCAGGAGCTGCAGCCTGGGTGCAGGGCTCAGTTAACAGATGTCTGTGCCCGCCCGCCCGCCTGCTGTCAGCTCAGCCTGCTCCGCCCCACAACTGGCAATGAGAACTGGAGTTCCCTCCTGGCTCTGTAGCTTTTATCTTGCTGGTTGATAGGGATGGGTGCTAAAGGGAGGCCATTCCTGAGCAATAAATCCAGAGAGCAAATAAAACAAGAGGGGCGAGAAGAAAAAGACAATGCAGGAGGTTCCCTTTGTTTACTATATTTAACTGGGATTCCACACGAGAATGACAGAGGGGAGAGGTTTTCTCCCAGGATGACCAAGAAGGGGCAAGGGCCTTCCTGGGTGTGTGGGCATTTCACTTTTAAGACAAAATCTCCCGTAGACCAGGCTTGACCTTGAACTTCTGAACTTCCTGGCTCTGCCCTTCCAGTGTGGGGATGACTGGTATGTGCCACCAGGCCTGGCTTATGTGGTGCTGGAGGTCAACCTCAAGGCCTGCGCACGTGTGTGGCTTGTACTCTACAGACAGAGCCACATCCCGGCCCCTGTCTGTTGGCTCTCTGGTGTGCAAATTAGTTGGAGTCTACTGTCGCTTAGGAAAGTTTCCCCAGCCGCCCCCGTACAAGATCTGTGTCTCGGGGACACTCAAAAGTCAATAGTCGTCAAAGACAATCCCCCGTACAAGATCTGTGTCTCGGGGACACTCAAAAGTCAATAGTCGTCAAAGACAATGGTTGTGCTTTGGGATGGGTCTAATCACGTTCGCTGGGGCACCTGCACCACAGCCACTCTTCACCTGACAGAGACACTTCTCAAGCAAATGGGAAGAGTCAGCTCTGTGTGTGCCTCCCACCCACCACACCCACAGCTCTCGCCAACCCACCTGCACCCAGGCTAGCGAGCGAGAGCGAAATAGGGATGGGGCGGGGCACAGCTTCTGGGACGACTGTTGGAGCATGGGGGAGGGGGTAGTCCTCTGTGGGAGTCTGCGAGTGCTCTTCTGAGGCAGGACTAGGGCGCCTGGCCTGGGAGGTGGCTGGGCGGGGAAGGCAGGGTCTGGGGAGGCAGGGCTGGGTGTCTGGGGCGTGGCTGGAGGAGTCTGCAGAGGAATGGGGCGAGGCGGGACTGCTGAAGCAAGCACCTCCAGTGGAGTCCCCTCTTCCTTTGGAGAACAGGACAATGTGTCCTGCCTCCTCCTCGGGAGCCTTGTGCAGCCTTTGCATCTTTGACCTCTGGTCCAGTTCACTTCCTCTGGGTGACTGGTCAGGCTCCATCCACCCAGAGCTTTAGAAGGCCCCCGTCATCTGACCAGCCCTCTGTGCTGTTCTCTCTTTGATGTGTCCGGAAGAGGAATGGGGAAGACACGGACTCAGCACAATTCTCCTCGCTCCAGATCCCGGACAGGCCTTTGTAGTTGTAACTGGGATTTTTCCTTATAGCAACAGCACTGACTTGAACTGCAGAAGCCCAGCACCCATCTCTACACAGCAAGCTGCAGTGAACATGAAAGGTGTCCAGGCAGCCCTGGCCTCGGCTGTTTGACCCTGCCCTAGAGAGCGCAGTCTCATGAGGTAGCACCTGCCAAGCAAGGCCTTTTCCGCCAACCCTAGAGAAAGCTTAGAGACACTCCTGAAAGGCGTACAGCCTTTCCTTCTCTGGTCAGCCGTTAGGTTAACGTAGGCCCTCTTCCAACCCTGAACAGACCAGGGTCCTTCTGAGAGGAGGGACCCATGGGGAAACAGCCTGATGATGTGGCGTCCTAACCAGACTCCCTCGCAGTGACACAACCAAAAGGAAGAAGGCTGACTCACCTGGGCTTGTGTGTCCGAGGTATGAACCCAAGGCTACTTGGCCCTGGTGCTCTTGAGCTCCTGGCCACACCGAGCGCTGTGTCAGAGGCTCGGGGGAGAGGATGGCTGCTTACCTAAGGGCAGCAGCAAAGCAAAGAGAGAGGAAGGAAGGGGGCCAGAGTCCTAATGTCCCCTGAAAGGATGCATCACTCTTCCAAAACTGCAGATTCCTCTCACTAGGCCCCTACCTCTTACAGGTCCCCCAACTCCATAAGTCACGAGCCTTCATCACATGGCCTGGGGGAAACATTTAAGGTCCAAACCAAAACACGTGAATAAATTTGACTGGTTCTGTACATTGACCTGATGCCTAAATCGTAACTACATACTTAGACACAAACTTAATGTTTATATAAGCTACAGCTAAAGTATAAACTTAGACCCACACTCCCAAGAGAGACCAGGCACCTAGCAAAGCATTCATGTGCTGAGTTTGGTGATGGCTTTGTGTCCTAGCCCTCAGGGATCCCTACTTGTTGGGTGAGGTAGGCTCCAGGATTTCAGGAAGACAGTTCTACGTGCAAACGGTGACTCTCACAGCCCAGCCTCCTTTAGAAGAAGCTCTCTGGCTTTAAAATCCTCGCCTCGTTGTGAGGTTTACATTAAACCGATAGATCTTGATTGTCGTCATAGAGTGAGGAATCCCCACCAAACAGATGATCGTAACCGACCCGAGAGCGGAAGTAACTGTGAACTTTCAAAATATGCTAATGCCCATCCCTGTGCAGAAATATTAGCCTATGCTCCTTCTGTGACATATGCGTATGTGTTTGGAGTCTATTTTTGTAATAGAGTGAAAAACTCAGCTCCAAAAATATCACTCTCCCCTTTGACATTTATCAGCGACAGCCATCGTGTCAGGGAGCGTGAAGAAACAGAAGACACGCTGGGTACTTTCCTCAAGCCCAGCTTCGGGTTTCGTTTTTAAAACAATATGTTAAACATTCTGGTCCCTGGGCCTAATTGTAATGATATTCCAGATCAAATTCCTATTACTGGGTGGTGATTGGGTTCACCCAATCTTATACATCCTTGTAGACCCAGAGTCTTAGACTAGAGAGAAACGAAGTTGGTAAGGCTCTTGCCATGCAGGCCCAGAACCCGGATTCAAGCTTCAGAAGCCACTTAAAGAGTCCGGCGCGGTAGTGCGTGTTTATGACCCCAGGGCTGAGTGGGTGAAGCAGATGAGTCCCTGCGGTTTGTTGGCTGGACAGTCAGGACCCCTTCCTTAGCTCCAGGGCAGTGTGAGACGCTCCATCTCAAAGAACAAGGCGGAAAGCACTGGAAGGCAGGTACTCAGGGCTGACCATGCCCTCCACACTTGCCCGTACCTGTCAACAAGCCCGTATTTGTAGGGAGGAATGTATTGTTTTCATGTTTGAATCTATCAAAGAATTAATAAATAATTTTATGCACACATGTATAAACACACACACAGAGAGAGAGAGAGAGAGAGAGAGAGAGAGAGAGAGAGAGAGAATGTATGTATGTATGATGTATGATGGACACACTGCAATCCCAGTACTGGGGAAGCTGGGACAGGAGGATTACTACAAGTTCAGTGCTAACAGACTACAGTGTGAGATCCTGCCAGAAAAAGAAAAAAAAAAGAAAGAAAGAGAAAAGAAAGAAAGAAAGAAAGATAGATAGATAGATAGATAGATAGATAGATAGATAGGGAAAAGAAAAAGCAGTACAAAAATCCATACAAGGGCTTTAAAAATGATTTGGGAGAGCAGAGATCTAAGCAGGAAGAGGAACAGAGAGGAACGTGGGTAGATAGATCAGCTCTCCTCTCTCCAAAAATAGAATGAGTAAATAAAAATACGTACTCGTTTCTGTGTGGATATTAGTTAATCTGCTAAAAAGAAGGCCCATTTTACATCCGTATAAATATGAACTGTATAAATATAAAAAGTATGAATGAGCTCAAATCCAATCATGATAACCGTTACTACGGCAGCAGTAAGTCAGAACAGTTGATGACCTGCTGAAGCATGGGAAGTTTGTGTTCCATTTCTCAGCCCTTTTTCTACGAGAAGCAGGCCAATCTGACTCAGAATGCAGCTTTCCTGGTGAGATATGATGGGGTCAGATGTTCTAACTGGAGGTTGGATTCCTGTATCTCGGGTTTTTATCAACAATTTGTTTGAAAATAAGAACTCTTGCCAGGCAATGGTGGTACATGTCCTTAATTCCAGCGCTTAGGAGGCAGAGGCAGGGGGATTTCTGTCAATTTGCAGCCAGCTTAGATACAGGATCATGCTCCGGGACAGCCAAGGCTATACAGAGAAACTGTCTTGAAAAAACAAAAAAGGAGGAGGTGAAGAAGGAGAAGGAGGAGAAGGAAAAGGAGGAGAAGGAGGAAAAGGAGAAGGAGGAGAAGGAGAAGGAAGAGGTTAAGGAAAGGAGGAAGAGGAAGAAGATGAGGAAGAGGAGGAAGAGGAGGAGGAAATAAAAAAGTAACAAAGAAATAAAGAAATAAAGAGAAGAAAGTGAGAGCTCTTGAAGCAAACTGTGCTTCTTTCCTTTGTCCTGTGTCCCCCGAGCTGTCTCCCTCTGTCCCCCAGAGCTGTCTCCCTCTGTCCCCCAGAGCTGTCTCCCTGTGTCCCCCAGAACTGTCTCCCTGTGTCCCCCAGAGCCGTCTCCCTGTGTCCCCCAGAGCTGTCTCCCTGTGTCCCCCAGAGCCGTCTCCCTGTGTCCCCCAGAGCTGTCTCCCTGTGTCCCCAGAGCTGTCTCCCTGTGTCCCCCAGAGCCATCTCCCTGTGTCCCCCAGAGCTGTCTCCCTGTGTCCCCCAGAGCTGTCTCCCTGTGTCCCCCAGAGCTGTCTCCCTGTGTCCCCCAGAGCTGTCTCCCTGTGTCCCCCAGAGCTGTCTCCCTGTGTCCCCAGAGCTGTCTCCCTGTGTCCCCCAGAGCTGTCTCCCTGTGTCCCCCAGAGCTGTCTCCCTGTGTCCCCCAGAGCTGTCTCCCTGTGTCCCCCAGAGCCGTCTCCCTGTGTCCCCCAGAGCTGTCTCCCTGCTGCTCTTCAGGTTGACCCCACTCACCACTCTCACCATCTGGAGCCTGACCCCGCCTGTGGCTTCTGTCACCCGCGTGCTCTCTCCCTCTCTCTCCAGTCATTCTTTCTCAGAGCCCTGCACTAGGATCCCTCTGCCCTCCAGCTCTCAAATGGTGACTTCCTTCCGGGTTTGTCCTCACCCTGGGCAAGTCTCTCTCCTCACCTGTGCTGCCCTCACCCACTCCATGGTTAAACCCCCGACTCTGTGTCTCCCGTTTCCTCCCCGTGCCACACATAGTTTTGCATGCCTCTGTCTCAGATGCCCACGTCCCTGTTGAAATCCTTATGTGCATCCTGTATAGCGGACAGCTGGTCCATACAGTGCCTAGGGCGTGAAAGCAAGCCCCAGCCTGAGCCAATAAACAGCCTATAGCAATATAGCAAACGTCTTAGTGCTTTCGTCAAGACACCTGAGGGGGGGTGGTCTGGAGGGAAGAAAAGGGCTTTTCCCACAGTGAAGAAGCCTGCATTGCAAGATGGAAGAGATAAGCAAGCGGCCAAGCCAAAGGGAGGAAATGAAGCTAGGGGAGGAGTGACAGGGAGGAAGGGGAGCACTGAGTGGAGGCTTCATGAGGCAGCATCAGAAGATGAGAAACTCTTCAGTACAAGGGGGAGGGAGAGGGGGAAGGGAGATGTGCATAGGACAGAGAAAGTATGAGGACAGCACAGGTAACTGTATAACTCATTCATTCATTCATTCATTCATTCATTTATTCATTCACCTAATTAAAAGTTAGAAATTACTCTAAACCCAGCCAAAAGAATAGTGAATATGTTAGTTTTCTTGCTCTCTCTGTCTGTGTCTGTCTCTGTCTCCGTCTCTGTCTCCTTTTCTCTTGCCCTCTCCCTCCCTCCTTCCTTCCCTCCCCCCACTCCATGTGTGTAAATGGGGCATATAGTAGGAGAAGAAATTAGGAAAATGAGTTGGAGCAGCCACTCCTGAAAGCAGATGTTTGCTTCTTTCAACTTCAATAACACGTACTCTCTACTTCCTGCGGAAATGACGGACCGCTAAGTTTCAGGGCCTGAGAGTCACTTACGTATTTACAAACTAATGCAAGTTGACGTTGAGTTTAAAATCAACTGCCACGTGACTTCCTGCCATACACCAAAGGAATTCACAGCAATAAAGTGGGTATTCAGAGAGCCAACGTGTACTGGATCCTTTTCCATGACAGTTCTGGGCAAGAAGACAAGACAGGTTGAGAAGGAAGATGGAGAGGGGAAAGTGGGGAAAGGATAGCGAGGGAGGGAGAAGGAGAAGGGTAAGAACAAGAAAGCCAACACTCGGCCTTGCCTGCTGGGAAAACACATCATTCCCGAGAGTTCAACCCCAGCCCGGGCTATGTACACAGCAGGACCTCGTCTCCAAATAAGTAAGAAGAAGACCAGTAAGCTAAGCCCTACGTTCATATACACTGAAACCATTTTATCCAGAAAGGGTATGCGGACTGATAAATCTGGTCTCAACAGGTGTTACATACATTCGAACTCAAGAAATGCTTGAGATCTGAGATCTGAGGTTAGAGGTTAGAAGTAAGTGGCTTTACTCCCTTAATGGAACAGGGGAGCATGGCCACCCGTTCTCTAAGATAGACCGTGGCTGAGTGCCAAGGAGACGGGATGCTGTGAAATCCGGCTCTCCTTCAGCTTTTGGATAAAGAAATACACAAAACAAGTGGGGGTTGTCCCTGAGGAAGAGTACCAGAATCAACCCATACACCGAACAGAGATCTGAAAGTAGATTTAAACGCAGAACTTGGGGACCACTGAGTCAGAGGCTCCTTACCACCCCCCTCCCCCAAAGAATGGTGATATACAATGTCTGGGACAATCGTGAGGGGAGAAGGTTGAGTGGAACCTGTGTGGCAAGCATTTGGGCGGACACAAGAGAGCCTGGTGAGACTGTTGTCACCGAAGAGCAGGAAGACTTCTGGCGTCGGCTTTCCAGACTGGAGATCACATCTGGGTGACACGGCTGCTGGTGAGCAGCAGAGCTCCTGGTTCCTCTCTCACGCTCATTATCCGTGCAGCAACAGGAGCCTCCGACGGTCTATCTATAGGACGAGAGTTGGTTCCTCTCAACGACTTGTTAATGTGTCTGAGATGAAAATGGCATTGCACGTCTAAGGGTGATGCATGAGTGCGCGTGCACCTCAGAGGGGCCATCGAGGTTAGGAGCGAGGCCGGAGCGCTCCAGCGGCAGCAGCTCCAGCTCCTCTAAGGGCTCCAAAGGCTGAGGGAATCTGCCAAATTTGCAAGGAACCACTCTGAGCCCTATCCAAGCCGAGCATTCCATTTGCACAAGGGCTCCTTTGTTGTTGTGTTTATACACAGGCTAATAAATGCTTGACCTTTTTTTTTTTAACTGATGAAGGAACAGTCTGTGCCTGGGGAGCGTATTATTTCAAGAAGCACAAATGAAGAGAAAGGCCAGACCCTCTGGGACAGATGGACGGAATATTTTGATATTGGAACCACATGGGGGAAAGGCAGAGGTTGGCAAACAACAATGGGGGTTTGATAACAGACCTGGAAGCAGTGTCCCTGTGCTTAGAGCATCCCAGGACCTCCAGGGACATAAGGATCAGGCATCCAACCAGCTCACGGGAGCAGGGGTTTAGAGGGAGAGAGGCGCTCATCCCGATGTGCTGGACATGAGCGGCCTGGTGAGTGTGTGGGTTTTGTAACTTTGGAGGTCTGTTTCAAAATGACTAACATCTTCCAGCATTTGCTTTCTACCTAGATCTTGGGTGATTTTCTAAAATCAGTCATTGGTCATCATATCAACCTACAGGACAATAGTGTGTTACTGACTAGGCCATTTTTATGGTTTTTATTTTTCAACAGAGAGGTTTTAAACAAAAAAGGCTATAGATCTCCAAGAGTCACAGTGCTGGAGAGACGTTCAGCCCATTTCTTTGGTCCCGATCCTGACCCTACGCTAAGCCACCACTGGACTCGCATCTGTGCCCCCTGCATTATTCTCTCACCCCTTATAGCTGAGAGGGGGGCTGCTTTAGTCTGTTTGAAGTCAGGAGTATCTGAATAACCTGCGTGGCTGCACACCATGCACCCCAAACTCTTGAGTGTCCGTGTTTGCTTTCTATGTCTGTAATAAAACTTCTGATAAAACCAGTTTGGGGAGGAAAAGGTTTGATTGGCTTGCACTTCCTTGTTCCAGTCCATCACTGAGGGACACTGGGTGGGAACTGATGCAGAGATCATGGAGAAACACCACTTCCTGCCTTGCTCCCCTCAGTCTGCGTTCTTATACTACCCAGGACCACCTGCCTAGGGGATGACGCTGCCCGTAGTGGGATGGGTCTTCCCACATCAATCATTAATCAAGAAGATGACCACCCTCCCCCCACACAGACCAGTGGCGTTTTCTCAGTTGAGGGGCCCCCTTCCCAGATGATCCCAGCTTGTGTCGAACTGATCAAAAAACTATCTAACTAGCACAAACTGATAACCCCCCTGGTCGCCATTAGAGTAGCCCTGCTGAATTCCTCAGAACCATTTTGTAGTGACTTAGGAGATGCTGTTTCTAACACACCGTTGGGCCATTCACATCACGCGGAATAATAACTGATGATACTGATGACAGCATGTATTTAAAACTCTGAGAATAATCCTGACTCCTGATTTAAAAAAAAAAAAAAAAAAAAAAAGCCTTTACTTTGGAGATTAGTGGCCAGTGCTAAGCATGGATTCCCAGCATGGAATTGAAGCTACAGGTACCTAAAATGCCATGGACAGGCAAGGGAAAGGGGAAGGCCCTGGCTCATGGCGTCCCTCTGTGCTCTGAGATGAAGGTGTATGGCCCTTCTGAGGCTCCATAAAGAGAGTCCACTCGGCGGCGGGACTGGAGAGAGTCAGGTGGTGTGGTCGGGTAGGGGATGAGAGGTCTGACCACTGTGCTTCCCTCCCGGGAGGCGTCTAAGTGGAGACCGTTTTAATCCTTTTGCACACCTCACTCTCCACAGCGGCCTTGTTTTTGTGAGGAATCAGATAAGCTAGCTCTGAAATGCCCTGTGCAACTCTTGCAGGCAGAGTCATTGTAAAAGGGGTCTTGGAACAATTTAACTCGTTGTGTTCGGGACTGTGAAATGGGCAGCTTTATTTCCCACAAAAGAACCAATATTGCTTCTCCCGTGCCAGGTGCTATGGGGAAAAAGTCACGCAGATGCGGTTGAACTCCATCTCAGCCACCTCAGTCCAAGAGAGCTCTGCTCTAAATTAGTACAGCATGTGTGTCCTATCCGTTGTCTGTGGCTTTTCTACGAAGTTATCGAGTCTGGTGCTATAAGGAAGCGAGCATCGATGATCCTGCAGCTCCGTAGCACAGAAATCCAGAGTGGGACGCCGTGAACTAAGATCTCAATGCCGTCGAGACCGTGTCTGTCTCAACGCTGGGGACCCGGAGTCCTTCGCACTTTCTGGACTTTGAGAATGGACCACCTCCCTGCCCTCCTAACCTGCAGAGTGGTGAGGTCCTCGCGTCCCTTCCCTCAGACTCAGCTCTCCCGTATTCAAGGACTCTTATGGTGACATTGGCCTGCCAAGATAATCCCAGATAAACACCTAGTTTGGAGTCTGTTAATTAGTAACCCTAATCCCACCTGCATTCGCAGTGGCCTCTGCTCTCCTGGACGCCCCGGAGGCGCTTTCACAGGTTGCTGAGCCTCGGATGTTGTTTGACTTTCCTTTCCTGTTGGTGTAAGAAAATACCCACAGAGCTGGGCGTTGGTGGCGCACGCCTTTAATCCCAGCACTTGGGAGGCAGAGGCAGGCAGATTTCTGAGTTCAAGGCCAGCCTGGTCTACAGAGTGAGTTCCAGGACAGCCAGGGCTACACAGAGAAACCCTGTCTCGAAAAACCAAAAAAAAAAAAAAAAAAAGAAAAGAAAATACCCACAGAAGAAACTTAAGAAAAAGGCTTACAATTCAAGGCTACACCACACACACACACACACACACACACACACACACACACACACAGAGAGAGAGAGAGAGAGAGAGAGAGAGAGAGAGAGAGAGAGAGAGAGAGTAGTATAGGTGTATACTTTCCACAAAGACAGAATAACTCAATAAATTATTTCTTGGCGTAGTTCTCTGTTGTTAAGTGACGGGTGATCGTAGTATTATCCTTTTGTGATATATAAATTGACTATCTCAAAGCATAATGGCTTAAGTCAACAATGCCTTAACTATTGAAATGACAGTCGGTTTCAGTGGGTTAATGTGACTGTAGGTTGACTGGGGAGGGATGTCCGTTCCTGCCCTGTGAGGTAGAGCTGAAGTTACTGTATGGCTGTATTCAGACGGGAGCTTAGAAAAATAGCCTATCAGCCTGCATGGTCCCCGTCCTCATATCCCTCCATCATTCAGGAGTGTCCCTTGAATGTCGGTACAACGTGGCAACAGCTTTAACAAGAATAAGAGTAAAGGCTGCAGGCTGGGTCCTCACACCGGCACAGTTCCATTCTTGCTGAAATCAAAACAGACGCAGGGTCAGTCAGATCCAAGGGAAGGAGGATGGATTGCCTGCCTCTGTAAGAGAGGCGTAGGCATATATATGTGTGTGTGTGTGTGTGTGTGACACACACACACACACACACACACACACACACATATATATATATATATATGCATGTATGAAGGTCATGGGCCATCAAACGAAGCTGAAGAACACTAATTTGGTCTTTTCCAACTTACTGTGCTGCAAACCATTTTTAATCGGCTAAGTACTTGTTGGTCCTAGAGGACCCACCGTACAGGGCAGTTGGGCACAGCTTGCCTGCTAATAAGTTATAGAAAGAAACTGTTTCCTATTTCGAAGAGTGCAGGGTGACCTCTCTTTTTTCTCTACAATTTCAGGACAGAAGATCAATGCGAGCCAGCATGCCTGACGGCTTGATCCTCACAGTCTTCCAGGACACCGGGACGTCCCTCTTCCCCCTCTCTATCAGACAGCAGCTTTTCTCATATTGTAACTAATTTACAGAAAGAATTTGTCTAGACTAGGGTTGTGGCTCAATGGCAGAGACTGCGCTTAGCATCTGTGAGGCTGTGGGTTCAATCCCCAGCAACACCCACCCCCCTAAAAGTAGCATATGCCTAGTCTATCACTTAGGGTGCTGGGGAAAATAATGGGCAAATATGGAGATTACAAACAAAAAAAAATGCTTAGTATTTTCAAAAAGTACTCTCTCCAGAGAAAAAGGAGCCTTAGGCCGGGGATGGGGCTCCGCTGCAGCGTGTCTGCCTGCCCTGCACAAGGCCCCGAGTCCCAGCGCTGACACCACACGGGCCGGGGGCAGAGGTGTGCACTGTAATTCAGCATTTGATGACTCTGCAAAGAGAGACAGAGGGACCAGGAGGTGAAGTTCAGCTTCAGCTACAGAGCAAGTCCAAAGCTGCCCTATTGTAACAGGATTTTTTTTTGTCTCCTAAAAATTTAGATATTGAAAAAGGAATTTTAAAAAAGAACCTCTAGTTAGGGTCGAAACATCAGTCATTCAGGCCAGTAGACAGGAAGACACCTTAGACTCTAGGGCCTAACGTCTTCTACACTGCAGCTGCGGGAGTCATTTCTTTAGAGCACCCATGAAACCTCAACAGGAGCCGAGTGAGCTCACACATCCTACCTGAAACACACACACACACACACACACACACACACACACACTCAGAATGTTCCAGGCACCTGTACCTTCCAGGGAGCAGTCACCTGGCCTGCTCTCTGGGCTTCCCAAGGGTCTGTCCTTCCTTGCAAGGGGCTCTACCTGCTTCATACCCCGCCTATCCTTTTGTGCTGTTCCAACAGAATGATGGAGACTGGTAATATATAAGGAAGAGAGACCATTTGTTCACTCTGGAGGCTGGGAATTCCAAAGCCTGGGACCAGCATCTGGCAAGAGCTTTCTTGCTGGAGATCCTGAGGTAGACAGTTAAAGAGGAAAAGTTTAAGACTGATGGGTGCTTGCTTTTTTTTTTTTTTTTTGGTTTTTCCGAGACAGGATTTCTCTGTGTAGTTCCAGCTGTCCTGGAACTCACTCTGTAGACCAGGCTGGCCTCGAACTCAGAAATCCGCCTGCCTCTGCCTCCCAAGTGCTGGGATTACGCCCGGCTTGGGTGCTTGCTTTTATATCTTCGTCTTGTGACAATGAACCTATTTCTGTGACAGTGGCATTAACCCAGTCCTAAGGCGGGGCTTCAGGGCCAAAGCATCTCTTCAAGGTCTCCCTTCTCAACCCCAAGGCACTGGAGACTAAGTTTCCGAACATGACATCTTTAGGACACATTTGTGCAGGAACCCAGCCCCAGAGAGCCGCATACAGACCAGACAGACGCAAGCAGCGCCCTCTCGGCTTCATCGCTCTGTCGCTGTCTGAGTTGGGAAATTCATGACTGGAGACATATACTCTATGGCTGAGTAATTTAAATATGTCTACAACCAGTGTCCTATATATGCATGTTTTTCATGGGAAACATGCACATTTGAAAAGAAATGAGACAAGATTTATACTAATGTGGAATGTCATCTGCCCCAGCACTTAGATCATTCCAGGACATTTTAAACTTAGGAGTCACATGTTGCAAAAAGGATCCATGCATGGTGTCTCATGACTGTAACTTTAGCATCCTGGAGGCCGAAGCAGGAGAATACCATAACCTCAAGGCCATCCAGGACAATTCAGTGACACCTTGTCTCAAAATACAATGTAAAGAAAGAGCTGGAGATGTAGTTCAGTGGTAGTCCTTGCTGTATATGCGTGCGTGCATGAGTGTGTGTGTGTGTGTGTGTGTGTGTGTGTGTGTGTGTGTGTTTGTGTGTGTGTGTGTGTGTGTAGCAGGGAGAGGGGACTAATTAAAAGCTAAAGTTTAATGAGTACTACAAAATACCTGGAATGCCAGACTGAGTCTAGATATCCTGCCCAGAACCAACACAGCCTCACAATTAGTGTTGATTTAGAAGGTTGGGTTTCCCTTGGTTCTCCTGGAGCCTACAGATTTGAGGACAAGCTTGGATACAGGGATACAGAGGTCTGTGCAGCCTTAACTCCCTGGTGATAAACGAACAAGTGGGTCCAGATCAAACAAACAATGGAACCCTAACAGACATCTATGCTCAGTTTAGCTGAGATGAGGAAATACAGTGCTCTGGTGAGAACCATGGGCCAGAGGTCAGGACACACGGGTTTACTTAAGCTCTGGTTCTGCCACTAACACTTACGTAGCCTTGAGTGACTCAGTCTCTCCAAGGCCCACTCCACTTATCTCTGAAAAGAGAGAGGCCCTTCGTGGTCTGAAGCTTTCTTTGGCTGCTTTGAGACATAGTGGAACATCCATTAGGGTGCAAATGCTGGTTTTCTTGCTCGACAGTGCCTAGAGAGTGGTTCTGCTTGTTCTGCAGGAGGCTGGGCTGCTGTCCTTTGAGAACAATGGCTCAGACCTTCAAAGGCTCGGGGAGGTCACACATATACAGTGGGATCTAGGGACGAAGCGTGCTGAGTCAGGCACAGAACACACCCCGAAGCGGAGGGGGTGGGGGGCAGCTGCTCCCACAGAAAAGTCTGTGGAAGCTGGAACTGAGGCTTCTAGTCTCAGAGGCAGGAAGCTGCCAAGAGAAAAACCCAGAGGACCTGAACTAGTGTTCCCGGTGTCACCATATTCCATAGTTGGGATAAATAGTCTCCTCTCATCCATCCCCACATGTGATATTTACATATCTCATAACTGTGACAAAAACCCATGGGAAAGGCAACTTAAGAAAGGAAGGGTCTATTTGGGCTTAAAGGTCAAGGGGGTGTGGTCCAGAAAGGCGGGAGGTCAAGGGGGTGTGGTCCAGAAAGGCAGGAGGTCAGGGGGTGTGGTCCAGAAAGGCAGGAGGTCAAGGGGGTGTGGTCCAGAAAGGCGGGAGCTTGAGACACTGCTAGAGGAATAGCAATACTAGCCCATGTTCTCCTGTTGATCCAGTCAGAAATCCAATCCCCAGGATATTACCACTCATACTTGGGGCAGGTCTTCTATCTCATTAGCCCAATCTAGACACTCTTCCTCAGACATGCCCAGAGATTCGCTTCCTAGAAGAGTCTAGATCCCATGGAGGTGACCATGTAAACGGCACACCGTGACAGCCTGTTTGGGCTGCCCTAACAAAATAATTTGTTTCCAGAGGATTCAATGCCCTCTTCTAGACTCCACAGGTACCCATGCTCATGTACGCATAAACACACAGATGCCCGTGCACAAACACACACACGCATAATAAAACAATAATTAAAAAAATAAAAAACTCCCATTTTGGAAACCCAAACTTCCAGAGGATGAGGATGTGAAATGTCTTTTGGTTTTTTTGTTTGTTTGTTTGTTTGTTTTCTGAATGTGTCGATGTTTAAAAGTGGAGCCTGAATGTGACCATGACAGGCGGGGAGCACGGGGTGGGGTGGGGTGGTGGTGGTCTCCGAGGCGCCGTTGAATACCAGTCCACAGCGACTGAAGAACCGTCCTGAAGGTCCCTGACGCACTCTGCCCTTGCCCGGGTGCCTTCTGAGAAGCTGGAAGTCCATAAAAAAGGACTGTGAGGTTTCATTATACATGGCCCTCGCTCAAAGCAAGCAATATCTAAAACACAATATCCTGAATTAGACATAGATTAATTACAAAGGAAGGAGAAACCGAAGAGGGTCAATATTTATTGAGTATCATCTGTTTGCCAAGAACTATACCGGGTACTTTATACACATGAATTAACCTTTGCAGTGAGTTAACCTTTATGGTGACATTAACCCTAAAGTATCCCTCAGAATGACTTCCTTATAGAGATAAATGTACTGAGGCTTAGAGAGATTAAGCCAATTGTCAATTATCAGTTACCACAAGGCAGAACCAGGTCTACCTAGGACTCAGGTCTTACAGCAATGTCTTCTCTCTCTCTCTCTCTCTCTCTCTCTCTCTCTCTCTCTCTCTCTCTCTCGTGTGTGTGTGTGTGTGTGTGTGTGTGTGTGTGTGTGTGTGTGTCTGTGTGTGTCTGTGTGTGTCTGTGTGTGTCTGTGTGTCTGTGTGGTATGCATATACTAAACAGTGAACATAAGCTCTTGAGTATGCTGGGAAATTGTTTGACTGACGGACTCTACTCCCTTCCTGTCTCTCTGTCCTATAACACTTGGAACAGAAGTCAGGGGGAAAGAAGCCGTAGCCTTGAGGAAGTGTACTCAGACCTGTTATACGAAGTAATAGACAAGGCGGAACAAAGTATGAGCGAGTCCTCTCACGCCCTGTTCAGAATCGATGTTGACGGGTCAGGATGTACCAGCAGCAGCTGTGATGGTGCCTGGACCATGTTCACAGGAGGAGCCATGAAGATGGAGGGTGTGCTAGGAGCCGGGATGGGGGTTCCCACGGACGGACTCTGGGAAAGCTGATCCGAAGCCAGGGACGGCTGGACTGAGAGGACCAGGAAGCCCGTCCAGCCCTGGCTGAGTGGAGGGCAACTGGAAGAAAGGCGGTGTCTTCCCAGAGCGAGGTGAGCCTGGTCCAGCGAAGGGCACGGGGCCATGGGATGCTGAGACGCGCTCTGTAAGATCGGAGGGCGTGGGCGTACAGCTCAGTCAGCAAAGTGACTGGCTCTTCAGCAGCAAGACCTGAGTTCTAACCCCAGAAGCCGGGGCTAGAGACGAAGCTCCAAGAGCGCTGACTGCTCTTCCGAAGGTTCTGAGTTCAAATCCCAGCAAACGGGGGGGGGGGCGGGAGGGGGCGCCTCACATCCATGCGTAATGAGAACTGACGCCCTCTTCTGGAGTGTCTGAAGACAGCTACGGAGTAGTCACCTATAATAAATAAATACATCTTAAAAACAAAACAAAACAAAACAGGAGCCACCTAAAAAGGCTGGGTATGACTGTGCCCATTTTTAAGCCCTCTCCTGCAGAGGCCGAGATGGGAAAGCTACCCACGGCAAGCCAGCCTAGCTACTTGGCATATGGATAGCACTCGAGGAATGACAGTCAGAGTTCACCTCTGGCCTCCACACACACATGCACATATGTACACAAGTGCAGAGTACACACACACACACACACACACACACACACACTGCAGCTAAAGACAAGTCCCGGCTCCTCCCCCTCCTCACTGTGGAAAGGACTCTCCTGTTAACACAGTTGGGATCCATTACAATGAATATGGGCTCCAAATGAATATGTCTAAATTAGTAGCTCACCAATCCGCATTGTCAGAAAAAGTGAGTTTTCTAAGGAACTGACGCTTATAGTATTTAAGCATTAAACTTTTGAAGTTTAGCCATTTTCATGGAAACTGTAATAAAGTGAATCCCTGTCTGCTCAGCCTCATTAAACAGAATACATTGACCATCTTTTAACCAGAGCGGGGTGACTCTGCGTCCTTGCTGTGAACATCAGCCACTACTGGGCAATGGCATACTGCACCCTCAGGCACTGTGAAAATACACAGGGCTTCTTTGTACCCCTGCGGGCCATCTTTCCCGCACTCAGGGGTGGGAACCACCCAACCTTCCAGCGTCTCCAAGGTGGCTTGTACCATAGTTCTCCTAACAAATCACCCAAAACATCTGCACTGCTTTCTGCGCGTACCGTAGTTCTCCTAACAAACAGATGACCGTAACCTTTGCATGAAATGACAGCTGCTACAGAAGTAAAACCTGCTAGCTTCTAAAACTGTCTCCATCTGGATCTGCAGTTCTCTGTCACTGAGTTAAAATACTAATGGTTGAGAAGGAACCCTGGGTTTACGCCCTGACAGGGAGTTTCCTTGGGCTCTAGCTGGCTTTTGTATTCACGTTCACCTGCATTACAGCTGGGTGCGGCGCCCACACTTACCATCTTCACAGTCTGGCTGTGGGGTGGACCGGACAGCGCTTCCTTCACCAGGTTTGTCCTTCATTTTCTAAGATGATGTCACTCAGCACTCTGGTCTCATCCTATTATTTCAGAATTATTTGTCTACAAAAGACACAGAAAGGTGGACTCTTCTGTTTGAATGGCTTGTCCTTTAGCAAACCCCAGAGTGCGGCGGCGGCGGCTCCTGATTAGGAACACGAGCATTCTCGATGCCCTGTGACTCAGTAGGAAATACTCCTGGGCTGGGCAGGTTCAGCCAGTGCTCACCCCGCCCAGCCCACCCACACCCTCCTCGGATTTATGTGGTTACAGCTGAAAGCCTTGGCCTTCTCTCCATCTTCTCCCAGTATCCAGCAGACAAGCAAGTTTGTTGCAAGGTGGCCATGAGAAAATGAATCACACTGTGAAACAACGTTGAAACTTCTCCTTGGGCTGGCAAGATGGCTGGGTGGGTAAAAGCACTGGCCGCCAAGCCTGACCACCTGAGCTCAGTTCCCAGGATCCACATGGTGGAAGGAGAGATGAACAACTCTAACTAGTTGTTCCCTGACTTCCATATACATGCTGTGATATATGTGTACACTTAAGTGAATACATAAATAAACACAGTTTTCAATCATTCAAAGTTTCTGCTTGTGTCACGTTTGTTAATGTTTCCACATCCAAAGTCAGTGACATCATCGAAGGCAAATGTAAGGGAGAGACAAGCTTCTGTATCTCAGTGAGAAAGTCTACAAAGTCAGTGCAAAGGGCACGCATACAAGATAGGAGGACTGTCTTAGGCCTCTCTAAAGGATCAGAACCAATCAAAGCGGGTGTGTTATATTGGGTGGGTGGTTCAACAGTGGCTGCACCCTGGAGAGGCTGAGAAACTGTAGATGTTTAGTCTACCAGCTTGGATGGTCAGCGGTCCCAATCTAGAAGTGATAGTCTAAAGGGCTCCGGAGAGCTGCTGATCTTCAATCCACATCAGATGGTTCAAGAATCTGGGGTTCCAGTGTCAGTGAAGGATGGCAGCAGAAGCAGCAGCAGCAGAAGAGATGCATTCACCAGCAAGAAGTGAAAGCAGGCAGGCGAAGCCAGCACTCCTGTCCCTTGGAAGTCTTTACATATGGGCTGCCACCTGAAGGTGATGCCTATTCTAGGCTACTGTTTTCCTTCGGTTAATTCTTCCAGAAAGATGTCCTCCCAAACCTGCACGTTGAGAGGTGTGTCTGCTCTCTGCAGTCAACTTGACACAGAGGTTAACCATCACAAGGGCACACATATTTTGCAACCAACCACATGCAGACAGGTGCATCACCTCTCAGCGTGGGTGCAACCAGGAAGCTGGGTGCTGATCTCATTCAATCCATGGAGATAAAGCTTATCTTCCCAACAGAGCTCTGGTGGTAGGAATGGTTGAATTTAGCAAATGTTGGCCCTGCACTGTCTTCCTCCGCCTCCTCACCTTCCTTCATTTGAAGGGAAATGTGACATTGAGACTCTGAGGACAGCACACAGTCCTGCCGCCGTCTTCTCAGCACGTAGTCAGTGTGGTGTTCATTACAACTCTAGATTAGATATTCAGGTGGAAATATTACCTGGGCCTTTTGAAAACTGAAGTTATACTCTGAGAACAAATCTAGGAACCAGGGGGTTTGACTGAAATAATTTGCCGTTAAGTTTATCGGGAGCTGTGCTGGCTTTGTGTCAACTTTGACACATATGTAGAATTTTGGAAGAGGCAACAGCAATTAAGAAAATATCCTCCCACCAGACTGGTAAGCTAGTGGTGCATTTTCCTGATTGGTGATTAATACAGGAGGACCACTGTGGGTGGGGCTACTCCTGGGTCCAAAGAACAAGGTATATAGAAACGTATACCACGTTCAGGGGCACCAAGAGGGGACTCTTCAGATCCCTTCCTTAGTAACTTTGCTCAAGATAGCAGCCCTCTTCACTTTTCTAATAAAGCTACTCTTAACCTTAAAAACAAACAAACAAAACAGAGTTACTAAGTGAATCCAGGATGAAAAAGTAGAGATACTTTACTTCAAGCCGCCATTTTCCACCTTTCCCAGAGCCAGAGCTCTGTTGGGAAGAAAAACTTTATCTCCATGGATTGAATGAGATCAGCACCCAGCTTCCTAGGTTAAGAGGATCAAGAGGATCAAGATCCCCCAGAACTGCTTTCAAAGAACGTATACAGGACCAATCAGATGTTCTCATGGGATCTGTCGGGATAGAGTGTCAGAGAGAGACTAGTGACCCTGCAGGGACACCCAAGGAGATGAGGTATGTGCGTGCCCAGTTAGCCTCGTGCAGTGACGCCCAGAGAGACAAGGTTTGTGCACGCCTATGAGGGAAGGGTGCGGGAACAGGCAAAGGGTCGAGGTGTGCGTGTGACGGCTGTAATGTACAAGGAGATGTCTGAAAGCCTTAAGTGGCTGTAATAAAGGTATCCTGGGTTAACAAACAGAAGCACTCTTTCCCCCGAGAGTCCGAGAAACGAGGTGTGCAGAGATGGCTCAGTGGTGAGAGTACTGGCTACTCTTGCAAGAGAGTTCAGGGTTGACTTTCAGCGCCCACACCAGGTGACTTACAACTGCCTGTGATTCCAGTTAGTTCCAAAGGCTCCAGTGCTCTCCGGTCGCCATGGGCACACACATATACATAAATAAAAATATATAGATCTTAAGGAGAAAGGGTCCGATAAATGGGTTACAAAATAGAATCAGGACCCTCCTTTTCTCGCTCTCAGCACAGAGCCCAGAGACCCCTAGAACCCAGGGTAAGCTCCCAGAACATTTACTGTTTCAAGAGCAAATTTCTTCCATCGAAAGTGACAGTTCTCATTTTGTCAGTACACTTCACTCCGTAAAAATGATGAGTGATCATGAGAGAATTTACCCAACTGTATGTTTCCAGCCAAACATGGTAGCCCAGCTTAAGTCTTCTGAGGGACTCTGGATAGCAGAATCAATCAGCTCATCTGACTAGACGTGGGCCAGTTCCGAGCACAGCCTGAAGGGGGCTGAGGCCTTCGTTCCCTTTCCTCTCAGGATGAGGATTTTCCAGAACACAGGCCCCGGGGCCCACTAGGCAAGGGTTCTACCACCTAGAGCGACCTCGGCCTTCATGGCGTGCATGGGGCTCTCAGTGTTTTCTAGGGTAATTTCCACAAATGTCCCCGAGTCTTTCCTTAAACATACAGGATAAAGCTCCCTCTGCTCTGCTGTATTTTCACGTTGATAATGTACGCAGAGGGCCCCAGATCCCAGCATGGAATGCGATGGGAATGAAGGCAAGCTGGCGAGAGAGAGCGAAGCCCCGTTCTCGAAGAAGCATCCCATTAGCTCGCCATATGGCCAGATGCTATTAGCTTATCTTTCTAATTTTAGTAGGGTTGGGGAGGAATACCTGCCTCATACTGATTCTTTTTGCTTCCCCCCCACCCCCCAGTATTTTTCATATTGTTGGGGATCCTCTTGTGAAGAAGCAGCCAGGCCTCTTCTCCCGGATGGTGTTCTCCAGGGGCTCGTTCTAGAAGACCGCCATTTAAGAACCCTGGGTGGAATGTGAGCTCTCCTGTGTTGTTTGTGGCTCTTGCCGCCATGCCCTTCTTATTGTCAGGATCCGTAAGTGCCGCTGTTAGTGAATTTGGCTAGCGGCGTTTGAAGCAGATGAGATTTTAGCTCACGCCTTGATAGCTGCATTGGCTCGGTCTAAGCGAAAGCCTTATTTTCATTAAAGGGAGCAGACATGCTGAGGAGGAAGGTGCTATTTTTACATAGGGTCTTTTTTTTTTTTTTTTTTTTTTTTTTTTACTGAAACCACATGATAACACTGTGCTGTTAAAATGATCTCCAGCATGCTGAGTTAGCTGAAGAAACAATATGCATGTTGCCAAAATCAAGGCGGTACTATTCTGAGCCTCCTCCGCTCCAACCTCTAGCTCTCCTTGGTGGTCATGGAGAGGAGACCAGGGCAGAGCTGGCAAGGAAGCAGATGTCACAGGCAGGACGGAGGGCACCTACAGCCACCAGCAGGAGACTGTATACATTTTCACTATTTAATTATTGACATGAGAAGTGGTTTTAATTGGAGATTTGCATATTGCTGATATTTATTGAGGACTCACTTTATCACACACAGTGTGATTCTCTATCACCTATCATCTATCTATCTCTAACTCACTATATAGAACAGTCTCTCTATCCATCTATCCCTAAGTCACTATGTAGAACAGGCTCGTCTCTAAATTACGGAGATCTGCCTGCTTCTGACTCCTGAACTCTGGGATCAAAGGCATGCCCCATCATGCCCTGCCTTAGATACCGTTGTTTAAGTAAAGGCAGTATAAAACAGAACTCCGACTAACTTTAGAACTTTGCTAATAGAGGAAGTTTAAGTAAATCTCCTCCTGCTTTGTTTTTTTTTCCTTAAAGTTATTGTTACATTTATATTGTTATTATAAATGCCATGATTGAATATATACGACAGGAACCTCACTAAGCAATCGCTAAAGCCTTTATTGGTCCCCACAGCAGTCTTATCCGGTAACTCTTATCTCCGATTGCAGAAGACAAGAAGTCAGGATCCCCTAGGAATCAAGCTTACATGGGGCTGTCCAGCGCTAAAGCCTCCGGATCTCACCAGGCCATAATGCAGCTCTGTGTTATACACTGTCCAGCCCTCCACCGCGTACGGCTCGGCCTTTGTTCTCACCGCCACTCCATCCCCGAAACTCAAAAAGGACCAACGAGAGCAACTTAGTACAAACAAACAACCGAAAGACAAAGGTCTTCTCTCTTCATGGTCTTCGTGCACGCAAAGCATCACAGTATTGTTTCCCTTGCTCGTAAGTACCACGGAGACTCCCCCCCACCCCCACCCCCCCCAGTGCACACCAGAATTTGAGTCAAGTACCTGTTCACAGACAGGCTTGTACTTGACAGAGAAAATAATTGGAGTGCCTGTCGAGCAGACAGACGCTCACATGGAGGACGGCTTATTGCTTCTCGGCCCTGTCTCGGAAGCAAAATTGCTTTTGTGGCCTCCATATTCCCCAGGACCTTGTCCAGATTCGGGGTTTGCAGTAAGGAGAACACCACAGCTGCCAGGCTCAGGAAGCCAAAGCTCGTAAACACACAACAGCCACTCGGAAATGTGACAGAGTAGCTAAGAAGAGATCGAGACTACGATGCCCCAGATTTGGGAGGAAATTAAGGGAATCTGTAGAAAGAGAAAACAAGTGATTTGGGAAGGTTCTTCATAGAAATAAAGAGGTATGGAGAAGAGTTTTAAAGACAGGTAACGGAGCATTATTAATACAATCTCAATTCCTCTCTTTTTTTTTTCTAAAAATATATAGAGGTGTTAACTAGTTAATTACTCATTAATATTCAATGCCTCTTATA
This sequence comes from Apodemus agrarius, assembly GCA_964023405.1. Lineage (NCBI taxonomy): Eukaryota > Metazoa > Chordata > Mammalia > Rodentia > Muridae > Apodemus > Apodemus agrarius. Next base: position 126,925,358 of record OZ030007.1, on the reverse strand, counting down.
GACTATACCGTTTCCTTGAGAAGACTCTGCTGCTCGGCCAATAAACTCCATGAAGGTTACACTCTGAGTATGGCTGACATATGAAAATGTGCATAAATGTACCCACGGGGTAAAGGCAACCAGAGAGACCCTGCCTCAAACAAGAAGGAAGGGAAATGCGAACTGACCTCCAGTGCTGTCCTCTGACCTCCACGCTCACGCCATAGCACAAACCCCGCCACACACAGAGATGAAAATACTGTAAAAAATAATGTTCCAAATACATGATTGCAATTACGTTTCTTTTATCTGTTCTTTTGGTCCCACATTATTGATTCTGGGCCAGTTGGGCCAAGGATCAGCCATCAGATTTCAGAAAGTTATCATCTTCCAGACCAAAGGGGACAAAAATCCAAGGCCCGGAAGCCTTGACTTCGTCTCTTAGTACAGCCTAGATGTTGTCTAAAGTTGTCAGCTTAGACGCTCATACTAAGAGGTGGTGTCTGTTCCTTTAAGTATCAGTTGTTAAGAGTACCCAGCATCCAGGTTGTGGTAATGGACAGCTTTTTAGTCCCAGCACTTGGGAGGCAGAGAGAGGTGGATCTCTTAAAGTCAAGGCCAGCCTGGTCTATGTAGTGAGGCTAGCCTGGTCTACATAGTGAGAATAATCTCAAACAAAAACAAAAAAGAGTCCCAGCACTGTTCTCTTGTGAGTCTCTGAGACTCCTGTTGAAAGTCCGGTGTCTGGCTTAGATCTCACAGCCGCGCCTCTGGCAGGGTTGGCAGATGCCTGGCTGCCGGCCTGCTGCGTTTCTCCACTCTTTCCCTCAATGGGGAGAACACTCGATGAGCAGAAGGAGTGACACATTGTTTAGGACTTGATTCTCTCCAATGGGAACAACCTCTGAACTGTGTTTGTCACTAACTACCACACAAACGTGTCCTGGGGCGGGGTGGGTGGTCCCTCTGTTCGACAGCTCCTCCCACACGCCTGTTAACTACACTGTTGATTTTTGTATTTTTAACATATTAAACTACTCGTCCCTAATAATTCCTTCACCATTAAGGTCAAAAAGCAAATCCTTGCAATGTGCCAGGGGCTCTCGGGGAATCTTCAAGGTATACTCAGGTAGTATGAGTCTAGAGACAGGCTGGAGAGATGGCTCAGTGGTTAAGAGCACTGATTGTTCTTCCAAAGGTCCTGAGTTCAGATCCCAGCAACCACATGGTGGCTCACAACCATCCATAATGAGATCTGACGCCCTGTTCTGGGGTATTTGAAGCCAGCTACAATGTACTTACATATAATAAAAAATAAATGTTTAAAAAATGAGTCTAGAGACATTTTTATCCTAATGTAGATCTTAGAAGACTTAGAATGCAAAAAGAGAAGACAAAAGCAGATATTAGGTTAGGTCAGATAGCAAGTGCCTGGGGCGGGGGTGGGGGGGAGGGGGGATTAGGGAAGGCTATCATGTGTCTGTTAAAGCAACAATACTACATTTCCGTAAGTGTCAAAGTAAGTAAAATTATGTTATTTTTATATATTGAAGTGTGTGTGAAAATGTTTGTGGAGGTGCACTCAGAGGCCAAGCAGATGGCATCAGATCCCCTGGAGCTGGAGTTTCAGGTAGTTATGAATCACCTGCCGTGGGGCTGGGAGCAGAGCTTCTGTCCTCCACAGAGGCAGGAAGTACTCTTAACCCCGATCCACCTCTTCAGTCTCAGTAAAACAATTCCAAAGACTCTTCGATGTGTAGGAGGTCAGAGATTGGCTCTTTCCAAGCACAAACGGACATAATGAAACCAACTGAACTAGTCAGTCTCTACCCTCTACAGGAGCATGGCGGGGGACTGAAGCCTGTCCCTTGCTGAAAGACTTGGGGATTTTAACAGAGGGAAAGTTAATTTTTGTTTTGCAGTTAATTCAATATTTGGTAGTAAAGGATCCAAGTTCTTCTTCTTCTCTCTCTCTCTCTTTTTTAATCTTTGAATAAGATCATGAAAACTACCAAAATGTCAACATATTTTATTGTTTTGTTTTGAAAAGCAAAGACAAAAATGCTCTACTTTTTTGAGATGGAAAAATGTCTACAGTTTTCCATGCCCACTTATGTTTTGTCTTTCTTGTCAATTTCATTTTCTGAAACAGCATTTTCTTTTACAACAAACTCGTCTCTTTTCCCTTGAAAACAACAACTCTAGAGGATGGAAAATGACTCAGTGGCTGAGGACACTTGCTGCTCCCGCAGAGGATCCCAGGTCGGTTCCCAGCACCCACACGGCAGCTCACAACCACCCGTAACTCCGATCTGACACCTTCTTCCGACTTTGGTGGGCACCACACACACATGGCACTCACATGCAGGCATTCACACATACACGCCAATGTTTAAAGTTTTTAAATAGATTTGTATAAACCTATATTTTCTTTATTTTGACTGTGTTGTACCTCTCTTCACTTCACACATGAAGTTCTGCATTGCTGGTCTTTCTTTGGTCTTAATCACTTACTCACAAGAAGCACAGTTGTATCCTGTTCTGTCTGAGTACTCGATGGTAGGGAATAGACATCTTCAATATGATAGGCAGGTAGGATCGCTGGTCTACAGCCCCAGCCCACGTGAGCATAACTTTAAGCAAACTTACTGTCTTAGTTAAAGTTTTATGGCTGTGAAGAGACAACATGACCGTGACAACTCTTATAAAGAAACACATTTAATTGAAGCTGGCTTACAGTCTTGAGGTTTAGTCCATTGTCATCACCATGGCATGAAACATGAGGACACTCAGGCAGAAATGGTGCTGGAGAAGTACCTGGGAGTTCTACATCTGGATCCACCAGCAGCAGAAAAAGGGTGTGGCCTGGTTCGAGCTTCTGAGACCTTAAAGTCCACCCCCAAGTGACACACCCCTTCAACAAGGCCTCACCTCCTAATAGTGCCACTTCCTGTGAGTCCATGGGGCCATTTTCATTCAAACTACAGCATTTTCCAACCTCTGTTTTACAGAGGAACCTAGATAAACGGTTAATTACTGAGCGCTATATATAAGCAAAAGTGAATATGTTTGGTAATATGTCCAAAGAATGTCACTGTAGCACAGTTCGGCAGAAAACAGTGTGTTTACATGTTTATAATTATGTGTAGGGTTTTATATTCTATTGGAAATTTTCTAGGATTGCAAAGAGTTCCCACTACTTGCATGAATATTAGTCCAAGACTTTAAAGTGAACCTTAGAAATTATGATTATGTTAATATACTACAGAGATTGATTATTGATACTAAAAGATTATCTGTGCTGGTTTTTTTTTGTTTTTATTCTACATATTTGGGGTCTATGAACCACATGTGTGTCTGGTGCCCACAGGGACCGGAATAGAACATTGAATCACCTAGAGCTAGAGTTTCAGACAGTCGTGATTTGACATGTGGGTGCTGGGAACAGCACCAGAACCCTCTGGAAGAGCAGCATTATGAACCTGTGAACCATCGCTACAGTACAAATTGTCAAAACTCTGATTTAGTTTAATTAGTTACACAATGTTGTTATTATTGTTACTTTTTGTAACAACAGGGCATTGTGTATACCATACAAATGCTACACTTCTGAGTTCTACTCCAGCTCTAGACATAACTCACATGTGTCTCACGTTCCTCACCATTAAGAAATAATGCTAGCTTATGTCACCAACAACTCAGTGTGCAAAACGAGAACATTCAAAAAGTTAACAAAAATATTATGAAAAGCAAAATGTACAAATGCACTTTATTTAACACACTAAGATTCAACCTTCTGTCTTCAACCCAAAGTATAAACTAGACTGATTTACCCAAAGATTTCCTACGAATACACCAGACAGATTTAGATTATCATATAAAATGCGTGTGTTAGCACTTTCTGAAATAATTCTTACTAAAAGGCTATGTTTGTTGTATTTAGCTTATTTTACAGCAATTCTAGAGCTATGGGTTTTATGTAAACATTCATTACTGTCCGGAGGTCAGCTAGAACAAAATTTCTTTAACTTCAAAGATCTCACGGCGCTGTATTCATCCTCTCCCCGTGTGAGGCACCGGGGCACACACAGTGCAAGGCTCCGGCATTTCTCAGCTGCAGAGCGCTGACTGGCTTCCGAGCAGCAACCTCAGCTCCAGGTCAGCAGTGGGCAGGGAGACAGAGGAAGAACCAGATATTCCAGTTCCCGAAGGGCTGTTATGCTTTCTAGTGGGTATAAAATGCTTTCCTAATTGATTTGATCTTGCCAGTGGACGAATAGACAAATAAAAAGATGGACGAACTGGATTAGCTCTCATCTCTCTCCAGGCAGATGGAGAAACAGGCCCCACTGTTCACCTTACGGAGAGCGCCACATTATCCTAGCACACAAGCCACGGCTCCCATAGCACAGGCGCTGGCCACAGCAGAAGGACGTGAGAACACACGGCGTCTCTTAGCCAGCGATGCAAGCCCAGACCTGCACAGCAGCCCTGAAGTTTAAAACGCTCTAATTTTACAATCTTTAGATTGATACAGTTGATTTGAAAGAAAAATGTGGACTCACTAGGGCTGGACCCAGCAGACTCTTGGTGTCAACACAATGCTCCACCCTAATCTGTAGCGCTTGCCCCTTTCTGCCGTGTAAACTCTGCCATGATGGTTACCTTCCATCTGTCAGCACCTTGTCATGGGTGCAGTATAGACCAGGATCAGACCCCATCTGAAGATGTCAGCACACGTGCCAGAGTGGTCCAGACCTCGGCGTGTGCACAGGCAGCTCGTCATCCGACTCCTACTTTTCGTTACAGTGAGCCAGAAGTCTGTTTCCTTACAGCTCCCCACTGCAGGACTTACCCCCACTCTGTGTAAGTTTGCAAAACAAAGCCACTCACTGGGCCAGTGAATGGTCAGAGCCAAGTGCACTATCGTGGAACCAGAAGAGCTAGGGTCGTCCACTGTACAGATAAAGACACTGACTGTCTCCCTTTAATCCCAGCACTCAGGAGGCCCAGGCGGGTGGATCTCTGAGTTCAAGGTCAGCCTGGTCTACAGACTGAGTTCCAGGATAGCCAGTGAAACCCTGTCTCAAAACAAAACAAAAAAGAAAAAGAAAGGGGAAAAGAAAACAAAAATCTGAGTCTCGAAGAATCTAATGATTTCCCTGCTTCTATAACGATGCACTTTGTCACGTTTGAGGAAAACAAGGATAAAATTTTCATACCACATGCCCTCTGAGTCTGTGTCCTTTGTGTTGCAAACTCATCTAACATTAAAAAAAATGATTTTTTGTCATGTACACATACATGTATGTGTGCAGGAACAAACAAGCTAAATGTCAGGTGTTCTCTGTCACTATCTGCCTTATTCTCCAGAAACAGGACCTTTCACTTCACCAGAGCTGGGCTGGCATCCAGCAGGCTCCAGGGAGTGCTGGTCTACCCTTCTCTGGCCTCCCTAGCACTGAGGGGCCATAGTTTTTATGTGGGTGGAGGAGATTTGAACTCAGGTCCTCACACTTGCAAAGCAAGCTCTCTCACACACGGAGCCGTCTCCCCACCCCAGACACGTGTTTTATATCCTCTTGTCTTAGTCCGGCCTCACCTTGTAGGTCCCTGTTTAGATGGCATCTTTATAGAAACCAGGTTCCCTGTAGCTAGTCCGCCGCAGATGCTAAGGGTAGGAGTCTACACTCCAAACAATCAATATATTATAATTTTTTGAACAATTAACTGCTACACTTTTCAAAAGTTAAAAGGATAATTTCAGAGAAATGCAGAAAGAGGCAGAGGTTTACTAACTTGGGCAAGGAGCACACTCCTCGGCGGGCACTTGCCTAGCGGGTGAAGAATGGGCCTAGACTCCCAGCACCACATACAAGAAGTTTACCTCATGAACGAAGACACTGGTTTTAAAACATTTGAGGAACTAGGGTTTTATGAACTGGGAAAAAAAGAAAGAAACAACCACACAATTTTTGCAGAGCATTAAAGCTACCTTTTTTTTTTTTTTTTTTTTGAAGCTATCTTTCCACCGAAAAGAAAGCTGAAAATTAGCAGGTATCTTCCTGCGCTCTAACCAGTAACTAATCCCAAAGTCAAACAGGACACACCCTCCTATAAACTAAATGCTCCCTAGGAAACCTTACACAATACCCCAGTAGAATCTTGAAAAAAACGTACAGTTAACTCCCCTGCTTTGTCTTCAAATATCACCACGGTCCTTGGCATCTTCTAAATTATGAACCATGGTCTCTCCGGCCTTCAGAACCACTAAAGTAAAGCAAAGTAGACTTTACACTTATCTCTATGGTCTTCCTTACTCTCCCCCCTCCCTCACTCCCTCCCTCCCTCCCACTCTTTTCCTTTCAGCCCCGCCCTTCCCCCCCACACCCAACCACACAGCCCACGCCTCAAGTCTTCTGCATTCCAAGTTGGATGGCCTCCTGGCCTCAAACACACTGTGTACCTGAAGAAAACCTCAGGGGTCCCCATCACCACCTCCATTTTTTTTTGCAGGGCTGAAGGTCCAGCCTGGAGCTCCGTGCCTGGAGCACCAGCACTCTACCCACATTCCCAGCCTTCCAGTTCTTTCTGGAAGCCCAGTTTATTTTTCTTTCCAGCACAAGATGGATTTCTCTATACCCGTAATCAGTAACGCTCGATTGAGAAACCCCCTGTGTAGCAGGGTGGCCGGCAAGTAACAATGACTCACCGGAGCTCTGGGCTGAGACGGGCGGACCAGACAGCTGGCTGAACAGTAAGGGAGAAAGGAATATCAAAATATCACCAAAATCGGTTGTAACGCGGGCCAGGTAATGCATTTCTGGCCACCATACCTCACATAATCAAGAATTACCTGAACGGGTTTTACCAAGTGGAAACGGGGAATGCTTTTAAGGAGAAAAAAATAAAATAAAATAAAGGACTCTCCATCTGTACCACAGCTTCTCTGTTGAGTGTTCCCAGGAGGCAAACAAAACCCTAAACAGACCTCAGTGGCTAAGAGCTACATTTTAAACCTTGATTCTTGTCCCTGGAGCCTGAAGACAAGCTCATCTGAAATTCCAAAGCTCAGTAAGCAATCCAGGGCCGTTCACCAAGAACAGTAGTTTATTTAGTTACTTAAACCATAAACCCCTCAGCAGCCTGTCTTTCCCCATCAGAAAACCATAAAACAAACCAAGAAGATGATCACAAGTGAGGATGAAAAGTCTGGTATCGGGATGGAAGTCTTAAGGACAACCCAGGAGGGTCACCTTTGTCCTCACTTACGCCCAAGTGCTCTGAGCCATCCCATTAAGGAGTGACACAAAGACTGGAAACATTTTCAAAATATCAAAACTTTATTGTTGTGTTACCACATGTAACAAAACCTTTATTTTAGCATAAAGAATTGCAGACATTTTATTAGCAGAAAAAATATAATTTTCCCCAACCATTGTCAGATTCGTGTTTAAGACATACTAAAGGGATGTGGGTTTGTACTGTTGCCAAATTCCGAGCCACATCGGCTCTGGCTCCGGTGACTGGTTCTAACATCTGGAACCACGCAAAAAAACAAGTGGAGCAGTTTCCATATGGCTGATCTTCAGATCGCCCCGCAGGCGTCTCGTCTCCGCTGAAACGAGCACGCCCTCGATGAAAATGGCCTCAAGGTCGGGCTGTTACCTTCTGGGGGGGGGGCGTAGTCCAGCTTACTAGTGTGTCTGAGTGTGACTCCCAGCACCAGACACAACCTAAGAAATGTCTGGGGCTAGAGAAATGGTTCCGATGGTAAGAGCCTGCTGTGGTTAGAATAGGTGTGGGGGCCCATAGATTCATGCCTTTGAAATCTTGGCCCATAGGGAGGGAGTAGCACTATTAGGAGGTATGGTCTTGTTGGAGTAGGTGTGGCCTTGTTGGAGTAGGCGTGGCCCTGTTGGAGTGGGCGTGGCCTTGTTGGGGTGGGCGTGGCCTTGTTGGAAGAAGTGTGTTTCTGGGGTGAGGGCGAAGAGGAGGACTTTGAAGTCTCTTATATAATCTCAAGCTACATCCAGGGTAGAATATAGTCTTTTCCTGGCTGCTTTCAGAATAGTGTCTCCTCCTGGCTGCCTGTGAAGGACAGTCCCTCCTGCTCCCTACAGATCAAGATGTAGAACTTCCGGCTCTTCCAGCGCCGTGTTTACCTGCACACTGCCATATTTCCCACCATGACAATAATGGGCTAAACATCTGAAACTGTAAGCCAGCCAAAATTAAAAGATGTTTTCCTTTATGAGCGTTGCGTTGGTCCTGGTGTTTCTTCCCAGCAAGGAAACCCCAACGAAGACAGGGCCCTGGCTGTGCACGCAGGAGGTTCCAGCCCCTGTGTAAAGAGCGAGGCTTAGCTGCACTCACGCTTGTGATCCCAGTGCGGAGAGACAGAGTTGGAGACAGGAGGATTTGGGGGGCTTGCTGGCAACTAGCCCAGTTCTAGATTCAGTGGAAGGTCCTTCCTCAAGAGAAACAGAAGAGGGGCAGAACAGGGCACCTGATGTTCTCCTCTGGCCTTGTGTGAATTTGTGGGCTCACATGAAAATACACATATGCATACACACACACATACCCCACAGGCATACTCATATACGGAAAGAGAAGGAGGGGAAGGAAGAGAGGAGGAGGGAGGGGAGGAGGGAGGAAGTGAAGAAGGGGAGGGGACGGGAGGAGAGGGGAGGGGAAGGGAGGGGAGGAGGAAATGCAATGGAGAGAAGGAGGAAAAGAAATACCTGATACCACGTTTATAGCAGACAGTCATGTTGGTCAACCTGTTTTGCCAAGTCCATGGTCAAACAAGAAGGCAGAGGAACATGACACCAAACAACTTTAAAGGACAGATTCAGTGTCTCAAGCTTTCTGGAGACACTGAGGATTCTTGCCAGGCTAAGGGCAGCCAGTCAAGTCCAGTCCAGGGGCAGAAGTGCCACACCATTCAAAGAGAGAATCCCAACGAAAAGGTGTGTGGTGCGCAGGTGAATAGGAGGGCACAGGGGGACACCAGAGCTGCACAGAGAATACTTAATGGACGTTGCTGCCCCGGAATGTGCCTGGTAGTGGTGGAGCTCCGGACAGCGGTAGCTATTGCCTGGGAGAGGGGGGGCGGGACTTCAGCATCTAAGGCACGTTCAGCAGGGGAATGTCACTGAGCTGAGACTGATCTCAAGGGAATTCCACATCTCTCCTGAATCGGCCTCCGCACCAAGGTATTGCCAAGGGCAGAAATGTGTGAGGGCCAGGCCTCAGAGCACAGGGCCCAGTGAACGGGAGGTTTCAGGAGCAGCAGGGAGCTGGGCCGCTTGCCAGCTAAGCTTGGGGTCCCCAGGAAAGAGAGGACACTCAGATATAGTTGAATTTCAAATAAACAATAACTAACATGTTAGTTTATGTCTCAAATATCACATAGGATATGCTTCTAAAAGCATGATTTGCTGTGTGAATACAATCAGAATCTTTCCTGTTTTCTGTTGTTTGCTTGTTTTTAATTTCCTCACTCTCGTAATTCTAAGGACACTCTTTCCAGACGGAGGTCTGTGAGGTGCCTCTGCATGACCACACACTCCTTGGACTCTGAGGAGAAATGTAGGAGTGGCTCCCTTGGTTATCACGGCCTTTCCTAGCCCATCTTCCTCAGGACGCTTTCTTGACAAAGCCTAACAAGGAGCCATTGGCAGTGCGGAAATGCAGATACAGGAAAGTGGATCTGGGTTCGGGAGAAACCTTAAGTTGGGCTGGAGACAGCAGCTCGGTGGTGCGCTAACTAATACTTCACAACTGGATGGACCTAAACGGTTGCCCCTGGTCCCAGCCAGCCTACAAAGTGCTTAGGAATAAGTGGCTCTTGGCTTCACGTGGTCTCAACCTGACCCCTAAACTTGCAGAATTTACGGTTTGGTTGTTTGTAGAAAGGCGCCATTGACCAATTGCTCTCCATCATCTCACACTAATTCCCTCAGACAACAACAGGATGAGGGAAGATTGGCCTTTGCTCTGGATAGGAACTTCTGGAAACAAGACCTGAGTCAGGATCTCCAGGTCATCACTGAGACCCGCGGAGTTATAGGAAAGAGCACACCACCCTGTGCCATGGAGAAAAGGCTGTCGGATACCTTATCACCAAGGAAACAGGGCCAGTGAGCCCAGGTCAGCAGTGGACTCTGCTCATTAAGAACAGGAGCCATCCATGAAGTGGCCTAAGCAAGAGGCGGACGCTAAGCAAGAGGAGGACCCGCCCTTGCCTGTGATTTCCAGTTGATGAACTGTTCTCTTGATGTCTTCAGAATCCCATACGCCAAGCTCTCACAACTGAAGTTTTTATACTAATATATAAAATAGGTATAGAAGTAAAATATTGCTTATTATGAATCAGAATTTTGTCTTAAAACAATTCTTTGGTAGATATATAATTTTACCAATTACTGAGGATAAAAGAAAGTGTACACACTAATGAGACGGATGTGCCTTTTTGGCTTACTAAATTAAATCTCAGCTAAATATCTGGTAATGCATGAAGTGAACAATTTCCATGTTTTTCAGAGTCGATCAATATTTTGATTTTTATAATTGTCAATGATGGGAAAGCTATTTCAGATAAATATATAGTACAAAATGCCAGAAACATGTTTAGGGCCATGTTGGAAATTCTGTCCTAATCCCAAGCCAAAATTCGTTGATTTTTTTTTTTTAAATGGAATTGTAATTAGCAACTCGAAGACCAATTTGGTATATCTAGGTGTGTGTGTGTGTGAGTGTGTGTGTGTGTGTGTGTGTGTGTGTGTGTACAAGCTCAGGACAGAGGTTAGCCTCTGGTCTTGTCCCTCAGGTACCGTCCTGAGGGTCTCCCTGGCCTTGCACCAGTAGACCGGACTGGCAGGCCAGTGAGCTCCAGCCACAGGCCAGTGTCTACCCCTCCAGCACTGGGGTTACGGACGAGAGCCCTGTGCCCATCTGTTTAAATGATTGGTGCTGAGGCTTGCGCTCGGGTCCTGGAGCTTGGTAGCAAACTGTTTTATCAACTGCACTGCTTCCCTGGTCCCCAAACAGCAATTTTTAAAACCTAACATTCTACACAATACACATTACACAACACACATCCCAAGATATACAACTATTTTGATACTTACATGCTGAGGTCTGACAGCAGGAAACTATTAAAGATCTCTGTTTTCCATAATTAAACCATTATATTTCTATAAGCACAGGAAGCGCTGTGTGTACAGTGAAAACACTGCAGATTCATAGCACCTGATCATCTCAAATCTGAGCTGAGGTGTTCTAGGAAGTGTTGGTTGTGTGCCTCGCCAAAGGCTAGTGTGCACAGCAGGACTACCGTGAAGTCACGTGATCTAACTCGGACCGTGCTGCCGGAAATACCTCACATCTGATGTACATTTGATTTTTGAACCGCTGCTCGGCCAGAAAGCGGTTCCTGTTGCCAAGGTTTTTCAGAGCTTCCGCATTCGGTTGTGCTGCCCTCATGGGCTCGCCACCCCACAGCACAAGAAGCTGCTCGTCGAAGCTGTATGGGACGATGTCCTAGTTAGGGCGACTATAGCTGTGAGGAAACGCCATTTCCGGCACTCGCTTCCAGGTAGCAGTCGATCGATCCCTGGGGGAAACCAGGGCAGGGACTCGAGCAGGGCAGGGACCTGGAGGCCAAAGCTGATGCAGACAGAGGCTAGCCACCGTCGCCACGGCAGGGAGCGTGGAGGCACAAAGGCTCACATGGCACTGGAGAAGCATGTGTGAGTTCTACATCTCCATCTATGGCAGGACAGAAGTGTGCCTGGTATCTGCTTTTGAAACTGCATGGTCCAGCCCCAGGGACACACTTTCTCCAACAAGGCCACACATCCCAATCCTTCTCAAGGAATGCCAACCCCTGATGGCTAAGCATTCAAATATATGAGCCTGTGAGGATCGTTCTTATTTAAACAGCCACAGGTGGGGTGAGGAGGAGATGACCAGACAATCTCAGCCTTTTCAAAACTAAGAATATTTGTATTAATTATTGAGGCTTTCATGCATGTATATAATATATTTTGAGCACTCACCCCTTGGTCCTCCCCTAACTCCTCCCAGATCCACCCCCCCCCCTTCCCACTGCCTCCCAACTTTGGATCCTTCTTTCCCTTTTATAAACTACTCAGTCCAGTTTGTACTAGCGCATGGTTGATCAATGTTTATCGAAAACAAATCTCCCTCCTTGAGGAGCCATCAAATGTCAAAAGCTCCTGAGTTAAGGGTGGGCGCTCATGATCCACCCCCCCCCCACACACACACACACATACACACTCCATTCTAGAATGCTGTTGGGCTTGATCTCGTGCAGGTCCTACTCAGGCAACTACAGCTGTTTATGAGGTCAGGGGTACAGCCGTCCTGTCATGCCCAGAAGACACTGTTTCAAACCACGCCTCATTGGATTCTGACTCTTTATCATCTTTCTGCCTCCTCTTCTGTGAGGCTCCCTGATCCTTGGGGAGGCCGAGTGATACTCATGTTCCGTTCACATGACAGCACCCGCTAGCACTTATCATCTGAACTTTGGACCAGTGATGAATCCAGTGAGCTACCTTCAAAGGTTGTTTTCAGCTGGCCAGCAGTAAAGTCTGATCTATGCCTTCAAAAATATACGTATCCTTCAAAAACACGCTTGTCACAGAGTCATTCAAAAGATAAGCCCTTCAATGCAGCTAGCAGTTGGACTGGAGCAAACACTGATGCAAATGTAATTTGCATGTAATTTCTCCAGGCCAAAAGAGGGGTCTGGAGGGTGCGAAGGAGACGGAGTGTGGTGTGTAAAATAGTCCAGGATAGCAAAGGAAGGCACTTAGTGCTCAGTCTCCTTAACCTTTCCCGGCATGTGTGCCCGCCACACTCATGCCCTCCAACACAAATTGTGCATGACGACCTGCAGCTGTGAGCAGGGGAGGACCAGTGGAGAGTCCCAGCATTTTTGGTGAGGCTCCTGCAATCCGAATGAATGAGAATAAAATGGAAATGGCCGAAGGGAAGAATCCTCTGATTCTACAATAATTATTATTTTCCCTTCAGGGTTTTCAGGCTGGAACAGCATCTCCTGCTAACTGCTTCCTGAATTAGCCACGTATTACTGCACAATAAATCCCCCCAAATTTAGTGGCTTAATGATAATAAACATCCATTAGCTCTGATGCCTTGTGCGGGCCATGTGTTCAGTCAGGAGACGCTTGGAGAAGTAGTTCTGACTTTCATGAGACAAGAGGCAAGCTATCAGCTGAAGCCGCCGGTGAGGGCTCTGTGGGGTGAGAAGACACCCTTGCCAAGGGGCTCACTCACGGGATTTGGACTTGGGAGGAAGGATCGAGTTTTCCACACAGCCCTCTCTCAGGAATGCTAGAGTGTTGTTGTGACACGGCAGTAGCTTTCCTCAAACCAAGCCATCTAGGGGAGTGAAAGGCAGTCAGAAAAATTACTTTCATGAATTGTGTTGGATACAAGTTGCATTAATTCTACCACGTTCTTTTCATTAGAAGAACTTGGCTAATCTTAGCTCTAATCCATCCAGGGGGAAAGGAATTCCTGGACTCCATCTTTTAAATGAATGGTGTATACCTGATCTGGATCCTGATGCTATAAGAAAATGCCTGAGAGTGGGTGTTTCGCTAAAAACAGGAAAAAACAAACAAACAAACAAACAAACAAACAACAAAAAAAAAAACCCTTTGCTTCAAACTGTTCTGGAGCCTGAAAGGCTAAGATGAAAGCACTGCTGTGTGATAAAGACCTTGTCTCTTCTTCTAAAGTGGTACTAACTGCAGCACCTTTGGAGATGGAGGTCATGTCTTCTCACAGGGCGTGAAAGAACACACAGCCCAAAAGGGTGCATCTCCTCTTTCAAGCCTTCCTTAATTTCACTGAAGACAGAGCCGTCTCACCATTTAATGACCTTTAAAGAACTCACCTAACACTATGGCATTGGGAATCACAATTCAATGTCAAATTTGGAGGAAACACAAACATTCGATCTATAGCAATGTGTCAAGGATTCTGTGAACATAATGTTTTTTCTTTTTTCTTTTCTTTTTCTTTCTTTTCTGTTTGTTTTTTCAAGACAGGGTTTCTCTGTATAGCCCTAGCTATCCTGGAAGTCACTCTGTAGACCAGGCTGGCCTCAAACTCAGAAATCTGCCTGCCTCTGCCTCCCAGGTGCTAGGATTAAAGGCGTGCGCTACCACTGCCCGGCGAGAACATAATTTCTAATGCTTGACTCACAAACAGAATTTTTTCCTTCATGTGCCAAATAAAAACCTCAACTCACTATACAGTGTCACAGAAATAAGGTTTCGTGGAGACTGGCAATTCCAGCGACAAAGTCACAAAAAGCTGTCAGTGCAGGCTGGGAGCTGTGGTCACAGGTCGGGGAAACCGTCGGCTTTATGACTTGAGCCAACAGTGGTGGCAGCACCCAAACATCCCAACACGTCTGGCCATGCGAGTCCGTGTCCTTGGATTTCCAGTGCAAAGGAGAGTCTTGACATTGGGAAAGCCAAACCTACTTTCTGCCATTATATTAAAAAAAAATAGATATATATCTGGAATCGGGAATGATGACTTTGCCTATGAAATGGGATCATTGTTGTAGCCACACCACAATCATGTCCGCTCTAACAGAGGGGAGGGAAAACCCCTCAGGACTGTGACTCCGATGCCTGGGAGCGGAACCTGAGACCAGAGTCCTGATGGCTTTGGTGACTTCTCATTGCCGTGAGTGTGGCAGTTCACCCCGGAGCCTTGATTCGTTTTCTTGACTTGGAAAGACCCCCACATTGCCTTTCAGGTCTAGAGCAGTAACCGTTATCTTCTGACTCTTGGTTTGATTCTGGGCTCTCAGGCTTTCTGAAATTGTCAGCCCACTTCAGAGGACAGCCTTCAGGAAGCAAGGCCAACTCTAGTCAGAAAGCGAAACCCTGTGTCACAACAATCTGCTACCTGGCTTCAGTGCCCATCATCAGGAGTAGAGAGTAAAACACAGAACCCAATGCCCACTGCTCTCCTAAGAGAAAGGTGAGACAGTGTATGCTAGTTAGGGAGGAAAGGGTATATCTTGGGGACCCGAAAAGGAAGAATGAAGTTCCTGTAGAGAAAGGCAATCATGGTTACAAACGCCTGAGCAACTACTTATACATACTGGGACCTGGGTGAAACACTTAGGCATTTGGTGGGAACTTAAGGGACAGAGTCAGAGAGCCCGGAAACAGAGCAGGGCTGCAGACGTTAAGAGCTTCGGCGTGTTGAGGGGTCCAGAGGCATATGCTCCCACTTGGCCTCTCCACCTGAATTTGTTCTAGAAGAATAAAGATAGTGGTGATCCCAGTCACATTAATCTTTTCCCTCCCCAGACGAGGGCTGATTTATAACTTTATACCATCTGTTGGTGTTAGCGGTGTGACTCTGGCTAATTAACAGCTCATAAAGGACTCTGCCTACAGCTGAGGCAGACAGGCAAGGCAAGGACCTCATCGTGTACTCTGGCAGTTCCCACTCAGAAGAAATTAAGATTTCATCTGGATCTAAACACGTGTCCTTTGACTTGTGGCCAAACTCTTGGGGCCTCTTCCCGACCTCGCTGAAAACCCTCGCCTATGCTACTGTCTTCCTGGTAGAGGATTCTGGGCAAGTCTGAGATCTGAGCCCTGGTGCCAAACATTCAGCAAAGACTTTGACCTCTGATGGCTTTAGTTAAGAGGATCTTGGCTTTGTGAGGTTCGTTTGTACTAGTAAGGGAACTTGATAGTTTTTTTTTTTTTAATACAGTATAGGAAGAGGAGAAAAAATTTAAAAACAAGAAATGTTACTTTTGGAATAACTATTTCAAGATGTGATGCAATGACCATAAAAATCAAAGACTGGATGCATGGCTGATACGTGCGTAATCTCAGGAAATTCACTTCTTGAGTCTAACTTCCCTTAGCTGTCCAGTTGGTGAGAAGTGTATGAAGGTGTGTTGTAATTCTCAGGTGCTGATCAGGCAATATTTATCAATGGCCATAAAGGTCTATCAAATGGTGTTCTGTGCATGGACATGAAATAACCAGAGGGCAGATGTCTATTACGTCGACATTGTCCTTCCTAACAGTCTTACTCTGTTCCTCCTAGACCCGCCCTTTCTGTCTCTTTCTAAATCCCCACCCCCAGTACTTCCTAATACCCCTTGAGGCTCCACTGTCACAGAGAGAGTTCCAGTTCTCCAGAGCCATCAGACAGCCTCGCCTGTGCCCTTTGCCTTTTGACAGGTGGAGCTACAGAAATGTATCCACAGGAGAAAAGTAAGGCTTTCCTGCAGGAGAGGTAAAGATTGTTTTTGAACATATTTAGTTAGTCCCTTTTGCTTCTCAAAATAAACATCGTTGTGCTCAGTTACAAGCCTTCCAAGATGTTACAAGGGGAAGGGAGACTCTTGCCAAAAGCTTAAGCCCAGCCAGACAGGAATACGAACATTTTGCTGCCTGTGGAAACACGTGACCAGGCAGGACTTTGGCATACAAAACTGTCGTGTGTGCTTAAATAACCGCAGCAGAGTCTTGGGGTGGCTCAGGGCACACAGGCACAGTGCGGCTCACGCAGCTTCTTTGATGGGCCCATTCAGTGACAGCTCACCGCACATTCTCAACTATTTATAGAATGTTCACAGCCAACTGGACAAACTTCAGTTTTGATAATGGAAGGGGAAAAGAGAGGCTTTCATCTCTCTCTTCTCCTGTTTTCATTCTGTTTCCAGTTAACACTTGAAAAATGCTCTAGGAAATCAGGTCCTAAGAGTCTGAGTGCAGTTTTACAGGACTGCGACCTTCCAGGAGGCGTCCTCCTCTTCAGCACAGCAACTGCCTCCTCCACCAAACAGTGATAATAATGCTGCCTCGACCTCCACCACGTTAGCTTTCCATCACCATAACGAACACTCAAGATAAGACATTTTAAAGGAAAAAAAAAAAGGTTAAATATGAAAGTATTGGCAGACTTCTGTAATCCCAGCACAAGAGGATCAGAAGTTCAAGGTTATCTTTAGTTACAGCTAGTTCAAGCCATCCTGGGCTATAAGAGACCTTGTCTTCAAACAACAACAACAACCACACACACACACACAGAGAGAGAGAGAGCACTCGCGTACACACACACACACACACACACACAGAGAGAGAGAGAGAGAGAGAGAGAGAGAGAGAGAGAGAGAGAGAGAGAGGTGTGAAGAAAGGGAAAAGGTGCATTTTGACACAGGTGTCAAGGGATCACCGTATGTGGTAATGGGCTGCAGCTTGTGCTGAGGCATTGCTATCATGGTGAGAACATGTTACAGAACAAAGCTTCCCACCATGAAGAAGAAATCAAATAAAAGAGGAGAACAGAAAACAGGGTCCCCAAATCCCTGCAGGAGGCATAGCTCCAATGACCTAAAGACCTCCCACATCTTAGAGATTCCCCACCTTTTAGTAGCAACCCAGAGTGGCTTCCAAGTATTTAATACATGGGTCTTTGGGGGACTATGCAAAAGACCCAAACTAAGACACTTTACAAGAATGTTGAGACAATCAAATGGGATAACATCAGTGAAAACCCTTTGTATGTTAAATGGTGCCATGTAAAATACAAGTTATGTTTAATTATCCATGGTTTCTCTTTCTTTGTCCTCACTGGCTTCCATGTCCTTTAGGAATCTTCTTCTTCTTCTTCTTCTTCTTCTTCTTCTTCTTCTTCTTCTTCTTCTTCTTCTTCTTCTTCTTCTTCTTCTTCCTCTTCCTCTCCTTCTCCTCCTCCTCTTCCTCCTCCTTCCTTTTTCTCCTCCTCCTTCTCCTCCTCCTCCTTCTCCTCCTCCTCCTTTTTTATCCAAGATTATCAGTATTGTCCATGATTAGTTTCTTACACATGGGCTGTCTATCAACCATTCAAATCTGTATCTACAGATGATCCACATACCATCTCATTCTGAGACCAATCAGTAGCCTTTAGTATAGCCTGATCTACACCAGCTCTTGTGTACAGAGGACTGGAGGGCTCTGGGTTCTGTGCTGGAGATACAGGGCATACCATCACATCTAAGCCTGTCACAACTGTCAGCTACATAAACCAGGTCTAGCTAAGCTGCTGCCCCCAGAGTCAGCTTGCCCAGGGAGGAAATTCTGTTTCTGAGTTCAGATACATTGGGACACTTTGAGGGAAAAGATGAGATTTGGTGTTCTTTAACCCTGCCTTTGTGAAGAAGACAGGTATCTCATCCTTGCTTTAACCCTAAGGTTACTGGGATATCCCTTTGTTGACTTCTCCCCTCCTCCCTAATTCAGTTCCTAATTTGAGGTTGAGGCGCTGCCGGTCTTGGATTCCATATTAGGCAGACAGCTGGCTCCATTTATATTCACACAGCTTGACTCTTAAGGTGATGAGCTGAAGCCCCCTGTAGCAACATGACTTACTACTTGTTCTTGAAAAATCTTGCCCAGGAAGATAAACTTGTAGCACAATAAATAATTTCACTGTTCCCATCAGGAAACTCCTGAAAACCAATTTATTTGAACAATAAATCTGCTCATGTGGTCAAACAGCCTCTTCTCAGGACAACAACTCACTCACCTGGGCAGCTGGTTTACTTCTTAAGAGACTGTTCACCTATCAGAGACTGTTTTGAGGGCAAGCAAGCAATGTAGCTCAATTGGTAGAGACCCCGGGCCTTAGTTGGGGTCTCCATTGCTGTGAGGGGACACCGCAACAAAGGCAGCTCTTACAGAGGCCAGTTTTAACCGGGGCTGGCTTACAGGTTCAGAGGTTCCGCCTATGATCATCCAGGCCAGAGGTGTGGAAGCATCCGGGCAGACATGGTGCTAGAGAAGGAGCTGAGAGTTCCACATCCTGAACCAACTGTAAACAGCAGAAGACTGGCTCCCAGGTAGCTAGCGGAGCGTCTCGAAGCCCACCCCCACTGACACACTTCCTCCAACAAGCCACGCCTCCTAATCCTGCCACTCCCTAGGCCAAGCATATTCAAACCACCACACCCTGCCATTTCTAAATCTATTAACACCAAACTTGTACAAGCTCTCGAAACTCTTCCAAGGTCCCCACTTCAAACCGCTCACACCCCATGCCCTGCACATGTTTGCATTCTGCTTCTGAGAGACTCTGTGAAGGAAGCAGCTCCCCTGTCTTGTAGATTTAGTAAATTTAACCATGGACAACCTCTGCTTATTCTGTTGTGAAAAGGGCAGGCAGCTTAGCCTTGACATACTCTTTTTTTTTCTTTTTTTTTTTTAAAGATTTCTTTATTTATTTTATATGAGTACATGCAGCAGTCTTCAGACATACCAGAATAGGGGATTGGATCCCATTATAGATAGTTGTGAGCCACCATGTGGTTGCTGGGATTTGAACTCAGGACCTCTGGAAGAGCAGTCAGTGCTCTTAACCACTGAGCCATCTCCCCACCCCAGCCTTGATATACTCTTAATATTACCTTGTTAGCTTCATAGTTTGCAGCTAAGAGCTTAGTGTATCAATCAATAAAGAAAAGCAAAGCAAAATTGCTTTAAATTTAAAATTTTTTTTGTCCAAAAAGGCTTCGGAAATCTGAAATTGTGTTAAAATAACAGAATTTTTTTTTGTTTTAGTTTCTTATATGATTTGGAAGCATGTAAGATTTTTATTTTTAATTACACTGTATGTGATATATTTGTAATATTCTTATTGTTCGGAGCTTCCAGAAGATTCCACTTAGTCCTATGTAAATCTAAAGGTTTTTCTGTAAAAAAAAAAAAAGTGGTTATTAGCTAGTTGTGTTTGCTAATATTTTAGGAATTTAACTGAAAGTCTCGGGCAATTGGGTCAGGGTTATATCTGAGCTGGTTTGCTGTTCATAGTACTCAAATTCAGTCTACACCTTGGCTCTTGTGTTTGCTTTGAAAGCTGGAAATTTATCAAAATGTCATACATGGAAAAGAACACTTGTGGCATTTGTTTAAATTCATGAAACAGCAGTCATTTAAAACATTGAGTTAGAAAGCAGACTCTCTTTTTTCTATCTTTGTTTTTATTTCTTTTATTGAAAATAGATTCCTTTCTCATATAATATATCCTGATTACCTTTTCCCCTCTTTTGACCCCTCCCAGGCCTCCTCCCCTCCCCTTCTCTCAGGATCCACTCCCTTTCTGACTCTCATTAGAAAAAAAGAGATTAAAAACTTTCAAAAGATTAAAAAAAACAAACATGACAAAATAAAATAAATAGAAAAATAATACGATAAAACAAAAACTGTTACATCAAGGCAGAACAAGGCAATTTAACGAAAGGAAAAGAGCCCCCAAGCAGGCGCAAGAATCAGAGACCCACTCGCTTACACACTCAGGAGTATCATACGACTACTAAGCTGAAAGCTATAATACACACACAGATGACCTGGGGCAGACACGCTTGCGGTTTCAGTCTCTGTGAGCTCATATGAGCCCTGCTTGGTTGGTTCAGAGGGCCTTGTTCTCCACCCCCTCTGGGTTTTACTTTCTTTCCATCTCGTTTTCTGAGGGGCTGTCTGAATGCTCAGGGGAAGGATTTGACAACGGGGACATCCCATTTAGAACTATCTATGAGTATAGGAGAATATCAGTAAGAATCATTTTATTAATTTTTAAGCCACTAGTATTAGGCTCTACCCTAGTCCCTCCGGGCTATCTAGTCTCTTTGTCACCCACGCAATGCTGGGTATGGGTTTCCCTTTGTGGCGCAGGCCTTACGTCAAATCGGACCGTTCTGTGCACCACCATTACTGGAGCATATCTTGCAAAGAGGACAGATGGTAAGTCAAAGGCCTTGTGGCTGGGCTGGTGCTTACATTTCTCTTCTGATAGCCTGAGGAGTTCCTTCCCACAACAAAGATACTAGGACTTAAGGAAGGTTCCATGCAAGCGCTGTGTGGGTGTTGTCTTCCACAAGGATGCCCCAGAGTAATTTTACAGAGAGCAACCTGTTCTGGCAACAGCCAGGGTTATTTTAGGTTTTCCACGTGACTCACTTGGGCAATAACTCAACTGAATGCAACCAAGTCCTAGTACTGGAAGCTTCATTTGGTGACAAGAGATGGCTAGTTCCCCATTAGTGGCCATTCCCCATTATCAGGAGACTTCCTTAGAGCTGTCTTCATATATTGTAGGAAGTGTCTGTTGTACCAGATTTCTATACATCCCTCAATTCCAGCTGTCTCTCCAAGGACTCCCTCTCTCAGTGGCATCTCTCTTCTTCCTCCCCACCTGACTCTCCAATTCCTGTCCACTCCACCTGCCCCAGACCACCCATAAGATCTCTTCTACTTCCTCTCTCCCAGGAAGATCCGAGTGTCCTCCCCAGCCCCTTCCTCCATCCCTAACCTCTCTGGGTCTATGGATTTTAAGTTCGCTATCATTTATGTAATGGCTAATATCCACATATAAGTGAGCTATAAAGCAACCTTGCCACCTTGGTCAGAGCTCAAGGAACGTCACCCATCCTTTCAACACCAGAGTTGGATGTGGTAACTGGGGTAACTGGGATGCTCATTTTGACACCTTTCCATGGCTTGCACATTTTTTGGTTGGTTTTTGTTTTTCGAGACAGGGTTTCTCTATGTAGCCCCGGCTGTCCTGGAACTCACTCTGTAGACCAGGCTGGCCTCAAACTCAGAAATCTGCCTGCCTCTGCCTCCCAAGTGCTGGGATTAAAGGCGTGTACCACCACTGCCTGGCTACTTGCACATTTTCTAAAGCGTTGTGTCTTTAGAGGAAATGTCTGAAGGTAGAGATATGTCTCTGTGGGTAAAAACAGTTGCATACAAGCGTAGGGAACTGAGTTCAAATCCCAACAGCTATGTGAAAAGCTGGGAGTGGCTCCATGCACCTGTAACCCTACCACCGTGGGGAGCAGAGGTGGGAAATTCTCTGGGCTGCCTGGTTCCAGGTTCAGTGAGAGATCTGCCTCAAAGGAATCAAAGAATGGTAGAGCAGGACACCTGGTGGGATCCTCGGGGCAGTACACACAACCAAATAAACATACACCACACGTGCGTACTACACTCACACAAACACAGAAAGGGAAGTTAATATTTCTCAAAAGAAGCAAAGTCATGTGAAGAATCTAAGAAGCCTTTGAATTTAGCATTTAGCTTCTATTGACTCCTAAGACATAAAATCATTTTGAGTTTTGCACCCCACAGTAAGGAGTCTTAATTTTATTTCAGTTTTCTTTCAGAGAATGCAAACATGGTAGGCATTTTAAGTCAGAATGTTTTGCACGCACTATTCAGCAATGGGCTTGATTCCTAGGCAGGTAACCCGGAAACATTGGATTTTTGTTTTTTGAGTACCCATGAGCTTCAAGAAGACCAAGATGTTGTCAAATATGCTAATTTTGACAATTTATAAGAGTATCAATCTCTTTGAAAGCTAGTGAAACCAAAGCTCAGTAGCTTTAGTGGGTCATTAAAGACAGGCATGTCAAGGTCAAGATGAATCACAGTCTCTGGTTGCAAAGTGACTGCTGACCTAGCTCACGGGGCAGACGTACGCGCCAGCTGTCTCCTGACTCGCTTCACTCAGCCACTAGGCAGCACAACGCATGGCTTCGCTGCCAGAGAACGCATGAGAGATTTTAAAGCAGGTGCTCCAGGTCAGTGCTCCTTATATACCCATAGGCTACCAAGCATTATCACACAAGCGGACCAACAGAGAGACTAAACCGCAGCAATGAACAAACCTTTAAGTCCTGAGTTCATTCATTCATCTTTTTCACTTGAAGACAGTTTGTTGGAATTGTTATTGTTGTCAATCTCAATACACTATGATGTATACCATTAACCAGACCATTAACTTGGTGGGATCCAGGACAACCTAGGACACAGACTTCAGGCACAGCTGTGGGGGACTCTAGACTAGGTCGAAGGCCGAAGGACTCCCTAACTGCGGCCAGCCCCAGTCCACTCTTCTTGTTGGGGTACTTTATTGACGTTACAGGAAAAGTGCCTGCTATAATGCATCACCTTAGCAATGCAGAGGAAAAGAAAGGCGTCATCCTCAGCCATCCCCCGTCTCGTGGTTGCAATGCTACAGGAGAGACTGTAAGCGATGGTAGAGGGCCCATACTGACTTAATATGCACAACATGGGAACATCCATGAAGAAAGGAAGAGTCAAGAGGACAAGGAGGCTTGTTGTGTCACATGTTCCAGTTTGAGAGACAGTTATAATGGGTATAAGTATGTGTATATACTCATACATACCCATATTCTTTTATTGTCAATCATATATATATATATATATATATATACACACATTATACACATACATATACACATACACATACATATATATGATTGACAATAAAAGAATATGGCCTATAGTTCCAGGAAACCCAGAGCTGTTACACAGAGAAACCCTGTCTCAAAACACACACACACACATACACACACACACACACACACACACACACACAGAGGGCCTGCTATTTTACCGTGTCTTGTGACGGCAGACCCCAGGCGTCTCTTCTGGGATAGCGTCTCTCAAATGAGGGTTCTTATAACTTGCTTTGGGGAAGAAGAGTGGGCTAAAAAGTGAGTGTAGCCCTGTTCCTGCTGTTTTCCTGGAGAATTTCTTCGAGTTACAACGTCACCAGGCTAAGAGGTGACTGAGTGATCAACCACTTGCCTAGAATGTACACAGTCCTGGTTTGATTTCCCCGCACTGAAAAAAAAAAATCAGGATGATGAGAATTCCTAATCTGGGACCATGTATCCAAGCCTATGGACATATTATAAATATTCTCTATTTTTATTTAAAAAAATGCTTCCTGTGACAGAGACCTTTGTTCCCAGCACTCAGAAGGCAGAGCCAAGTGGATCTTTGTTAATTCAAGGCCAGCCTGGTCTACACAGCAAGTTCAACACTGTCTCTGAAAAGAAAAAAAGAAAAGAGAAAAAGAAAAAGAAAAAAGAAAAAGAAAAGGAAAAAAAGTTACTATCTATGGGATTTGGTGGCACAAAATCCATAATCCCAGCACTGGGGATGTAGAGGCAGGAGGATCACAAGTTTGGGGCTAGCCTGGGCAACTTAGCAAGCCCTGATCACAAAATACAAAATAAAGAGAACACTTACCTTTCCAGCCTACAAATTATGATTTGGACTCTATTACATTTTATAAAATGATCAAATGACCAAAGAATCTAATTGTTCTGAATCTATTCTGAGGTGAGAGATGTCAAGTTGTTGAACAGCACTTACTGTTCTTACAGAGGACCCAGGTTCAGCTCCGGCTGCATCTGGTGCGGCTTGGACCTGGAGACCTGCCTAGGGACGGAGAAGGAATACAGAAAAGACACACACAGACATGTGTGCTCGGAAGAGCTGGGGTCAGGTGGGCTGTGCACACAGGGTGGAGCGGCGCCGATGAGTGGAAACATCCAGGAGTCTCAGTACATTGTTATGTACAGCCCAGAGGCAGGGCTGGCAGGCAGTCTGTAGGCAAGCAGTCTCTGGCTGTGACCGCCTCGGAAGAGGAAGCTGCAGTTGATAGTCGTCCCCCCCCCACCTCCCCCCCTCCACCACCCACACACACTGACCAATCATCTATAAACGTGCCCACTTGGACCAATGAGGGCATTGCCAGTTTCCCGTTGGTAGGAAGCCCACGCGGACATACACATTCAAGGATCGTAGTCACTCTCTAGACCGGCATCCGTGCATGGCTTCTCCACCCTCTCAAACTCTAAGCCTCTGTACCGGGCAGCTGACAACCTCCGGTAGCTCCAGTTCCGCGGGGATCCAACGCCGTCTTTCGGCCTCCGCGGGCACTGCACATACATGATGCAGACACAGGCACTGCACACAGACAGAAAAAATCTTTTTTCCTCCCGTAGTCTGTGTCCATTCCACTTCACTTTTACACCTTCTTATATTTCCAGGTCACGCGTCACCACATGCTGCAGACCTTGTGGGCACACCTCTTTGCTGCTGCTGAAGAGGGTAATGTCACTGGCATTTAGCATGTTGCAACACCCATGACTGAATATTCCTCTCTGTGCTTTTCCTTTTCCTTTAATACATGCTCCTGTGAAGCCTGAACAGGAGACTTAAATGAAACTGAAGTAAAACTGATCCCCTGCCGGGCGGTGGTGGCGCACGCCTTTAATCCCAGCACCAGGGAGGCAGAGGCAGGCGGATTCCTGAGTTTGAGGGCAGCCTGGTCTGCAGAGTGAGTTCCAGGACAGCCAGGGATACACAGAGAAACCCTGTCTTGAAAAACAAAACAAAAAACAAGACAAAAAAACAAAACAACCCCCCAAAAAACAAAACAAAACCAAACCAACAACAACAACAACAACAAAAACACTAACCTCCTTTCAAAGGAATGACTACGGACAGCTTCCAGGGAGAGACCCATTCATACACGTACTGCCCAGTGTCCACCCAGACAGTGCAGTCCTAGAACAGGATTCCTTCTGGCCCCACAAGAAATACTGGTGGATGGTAAGGGGAAGGCTGCTAGTTAACGGTGTGTGTGTGTGTGTGTGTGTGTGTGTGTGTGTGTGTGTGTTAAAGGACGCATGTAAAGCCAGAGCTTTCTAGGGGCTTGAGAGATGGCTCAGAAATTACGTGTGCACTTGCTGCTTTTGCAGAGGATCCCGGTCCTGTTGGCAGGGCCCACCCCAGGCTGCTTACGACTTTCTTTCTTTCTTTTTTTTTTTCTTTTTCTTTTTCTTTTTTTTTTTTCTTTTTTTTTTTTTTTTTTTTTTGGTTTTTTTCGAGACAGGGTTTCTCTGTGTAGTTCAGGCTGTCCTGGAGCTCACTTTGTAGACCAGGCTGGCCTCGAACTCAGAAATCCGCCTGCCTCTGCCTCCCAAGTGCTGGGATTAAAGGCGTTGACCACCACCGCCCGGCTGCTTACGACTTTCTGTTACTCCAGCTGTAGATTCTCTTCTGGCTCCTGAGGGCACCGGCACTCACGTGCACACGCCACTCACAGACAGACACAGACACACACGCATATTCACCCTCACAAAGCCTCTTGATGCCTGGCGTATTTACAGTGTTTACGCTTGAGAGCTTTCCACGTGGACACAATGAGCTGCCGCCATACATAACCTCGTTTCTCCTCTCCAGCTACCCTGTGCTTCCATCAACAAGTGCCCCTCCCTTTCCTCCTCCCCAACCCTTACAACTAGTTCCAGTCAGTGTTGCCCGGTGCACATAGATGGGAGGGAGACCCTGGGTAGGAGGCTATGGAAAATCCACCGGTTGCTATTTCCTCAAAAAAGAATGATTACCTCTCCTTCAACAACTGTCTGTTACCAATAGCCCGACAGTAAGGGCTGGAGTCTGGAGATCGCTTACCCAGCTATGCCAGGGTTTTGACTAGCTTCTTCTTTTTTTTTTTTTTTTTTTTTTTTTTTTTTTTTTTGGTTTTTTCGAGACAGGGTTTCTTTGTGTAGCCCTGGCTGTCCTGAACTCACTTTGTAGACCAGGCTGGCCTCGAACTCAGAAATCCGCCTGCCTCTGCCTCCAAAGTGCTGGGATTACTGGCGTGCGCCACCAACGCCCGGCTGACTAGCTTCTTCTTATGTAGGTCTCCTGCAAGTTCAACAGCAAAACAAAACACATGACCTTCCTTGAAACAAGAAGTGTCCCCGGAGGACACACCACACAAGACAACTGATCACCTGGATGACAGAATCCCTAACTAATGGCCTTCTGAGTGTAGCTTTAAATGGTGCTTGTGGACTTCCTGTGCCATCTTCCTAGAGACTGAGTGAGGATGATCTCTAGACAGAGCCAGCCTGTGCTACATAATAAGAGTGCCTCAAAAGGTAAAATAAGGGGGCATTTTTAAGTTGATAGGATGTTCCTTTGCAAACCTGGACAAAATCCTGGGTTTGATCCCATCACTACACACACCTGGCTCTTGGACTCCCTGTCATCTTAGCAGTAGGGACAGGAAGTCAGAGGGTCACAAGTTCAAGGTCTTCTTCAGTTATTTGGCCAACCTGGGATCCGTGAGGCCCTGTCTCAAAACAACAACGAAAATAAAATTGTTTATTTTTTAAAGGCATGTTTTAATTTTAAAACTATGTGTGTCTATGTGTCTGTGAGTGGGTGTGTTTTCGACGCACATAAACATTAAAACAAAGAATCCACCGTCTGTTTCTTTGTTTCTATACTGATGCTCCGTAGCATTTTCCCTCTTTCTCCTTTCTAGCCCTGGACCCTTTGGATATTTCCCTAGTAAAGGTGAAGAGGGGAAGGCTTAAAGACAGCCAAGTTCTTGACAAGAGAACCCCAAGACTTATCAAAGTTCTCAGTGACTGCTAACAATAGCGTTCTGTATTTGTGTCATTAAAACTATTCCTAGACTATAAAATGGCCCCGTCATTCCGTTTGCTAACGAGCGACTTGCAGGCCAGGAGCTAACTCTTGGGAGGTGTGGATGCGGCAGTGCGGGGGCGATCTCTCCCGTGCACGGGTGGGTCAGATGGCAATATGACGTGAGCAGAGCGTTTCCAAGTAATGATGGCAATACTGGAGGTCATGTTGCTAGACGGATGGCCGTCTTAACTTGAGCAGTCACAGAAAGTGTCTATAAAGGGAAAGTGGGACAGAATTTCTTAGACTCTGTGGAAAACCTTAAAATCCATCCATTTCAGTATATTTTACCATATATATAAACACACATAGGTCCTGGGAATTCATACAAGTGTGTGTGTGTGTGTGTGTGTGTGTGTGTGTGTACAGATGGGGGGAGAAAGAGAGGATTAAAGTTTGTTGGCACAGACACACAACTATCCCACAAAATATCTGTGCAAGAGTAACCCCGAAGGAAATAGCATTAGCATTAGCATTAGACAGCTCTTTGAACTTATTAAAAGACAGTGACTCTTTCTCAAGGAAAACGCCTTTAAGTAAATACAATGCCTCAGGTAAATACACAGTAGTCAGGCTTTCTCTTCTCACAGCGCAGCCCGTGCAGCAGGGAGCCAGGGGGTGGCCAGCCCTGCCTCTGACCTGCCAGAGGAGTAAGTAACCTAGGGAAAGACTGGACTCTCCTCAGGGAGTACACAGGTGCCTGGGGTCCCTCGGCCGTACCTCAGCACGAAGCAGTACTGACCGGGTAAGGGCGTAGCAGAGAATCCAGGGTGTAGCTGGCAAAGCAGGCGGCTGTAACAGGTAGGTGTTTTTCTGGAAAGGGAACAAGCTCATCCTTACAGAGCATCAGTGACTCATAAAAGAGGGGAAGGGAGCAGGTCTGAGATGCAGGAGAGACAGCGGCATTGATGCTGCTCAGACGTGCAGATCCCAGATAGAGCAGACAGGAGTGGGTTTGTTTGCAAGTAAGACCCCCAAGCAGTGATCTAATAAGATCGTCATCGTCGTCGTCATCATCATCATCACCACCATCATCATCATCACCATCATCATCATCATCATCATCACCATCATCACCATCATCATCACCATCATCATCATCATCATCATCATCATAATCACCATCATCATCATCACCATCACCATCATCATCATCACCATCACCACCACCACCATCATCATCATCATCATAATCACCATCATCATCATCACCATCACCATCACCATCACCATCACCACCATCACCATCACCATCACCACCATCACCATCACCATCACCATCACCATCACCATCACCATCATCATCATCATCATCTAAGTAAGATGTCTCCAGGTATTCCCCTGTCAGTGACTCTCATGTCAGGACTGAAGCAAGAGTCCACCTCTTCGTTTAACAGTTATCCATGTTTAACTTTTATTCCCAAGACAACGTCAAAGTTCCAGCTTGCATCCATGTTCTAGGTAGCTCTAAAGAGAAAGTGGGGTCAAAGTGGACCCCTGTCACTTACAAAGGGACTATACGGGAGCCATCTCCACAACTTACCAGCCTTGCAGTCTCGGCACTTTCCGCCTGCTGCATACTGTTTGCGGAGGAAATGCTTGTTTGAATATGTTAGACCACGGTCCTGTAGCGCAGTCTTCCGTAGGTGCGGTTCTCTGACTCTCTCCCGCAGCTCCCCTGTGTTCTGCTTGCTGCAGCTCCTTTCTCCTACGGCGGGCTTTCGGCTGCCCATTTCCACCTTTACTAAACCGTTCTCCAAGAACCTCGGCCACGGCTACAGAGCGAGTTTGAGGCCAGCCTGGGGAGCCAAGCCGCTCCTTCCTCGGGACTTCTGATCCGTCGGAAAGGTCGTTCGGGGTGAGTCATCCAAACACACACTCCTTTCAAGGTGGACAGGCAGGAACCGCAAACAGAGTGGCGGCCATGACATCATGGGTACAACATGTGATCCCAGGGGTTGTGCTTGGCGGAGAGCGTCCGCGCATAGCGGAAGGGGAGCGTCTGAGATGGCATCCTCCAGCATCATTAGAAAGATCCGGCCATTTCCTAACACATCACATGGAAAACAGCAGTTCACATGCAAGACCCTTCCCGTTTCCCCACAACGAGTATCTGCTGGCTTTTGCCTGCATGCAGCGTCCTGCAGACCTGGTCGGCATGAGTCCACTCTCCTCTCTTCAGTCCCCTGGCCCTTACCCTGTGCCATATACAACCCAGCAGCCCAAGCCGCAGCTGCAGTGCGCAGCACAGACCTGTCCATCTCTCCAGCCACCCCTACCTGAGTCAGCGTGTGCACTACGGTCACTTGGCGCCATGGGTTTTTTTTTTTTCCTTTGTAAAAGGAAAAGGCAAAAAAAAAAAAAAAAAAATTCCATGGCTTAAATGTAGAAGTGTCAAGATGGTGTTACAATTATAGCACCAAAGTCTGGAGAGATGCCTCAGACATGGAAAGCATTAAAATATAGAAAGCTGGCTTTCTAAAATAGCTTTATGGCGCTGATTTAAATGGTTTGGATTTCTCCCCTTTAGAGTTTATTTTACTTTTTCTTCTTTTGATTGTAACCAGTCATCTGAAGGATAACCGGGAAGGAGCCTTGTCGGCGGAGGTAGGCAGGTAAGAAGGTAGAACCAAGAGGCAACCGGAGGAGGCCTGTCAGGTCAGAAGCATCTCTTTCGTGGTTGGGCTTGCTTTGGTGTGTGTGCTGGGGACTGACGGGGAGCCTTGCTTTGTGACGGGTAAGGACTCCGCGAGCTCCTCGCTCCGCATCCCCCAGGCTTAAGGAGCAGAAAGTTTGAAATGAACTATCAAAAGGACATTGGGAAAAGGGGGGGGGGATGGAGGGGAACTCAAACACAATGGTTCAGACAGTCTGTACACACGTAAGAAGGGCGTCGCGCTCCGGAGCTGAAGGCCAAGGCTATTTCCCTTTCAGGCTTGAACACGAGGAAAAAGCAAATTAGGCACCACGAGTGCCCGCACCAGGAAAACTGTCACCCAGAGCCTTTCTTCACGGAGGAGAAATGTCAAGGGTATTTCTAAGTTAATTGGACACACCATCAAGTATGGCAGTCTCAAGTGCGCGTCCTTCGAAAGGCTTGGGGTTGATGTCTTTTGAGCCAGTGCCTTCATGAAGAGCTTTAATCTTCAGGGGGGGGGGGGAAATGTGCGGTAAGCTCTCTATCACTTCTAATCTTTAAATTAGTGCGAAGCTCGGGATGGCTGCTACAGGAAGGAGCCACATCATCCTGAGACACACGGGAGCCTGGAGACCTAGCTGGATAGCTGCTTGGCCAGTGAGTGAAACACAGAGAAGAGCTTGCAATGTCTCCTCCAAGTTTCTACCACCCTCATTAATGAAAGCCGCCCACAATGTACACTGTACGCAGAGCAGCAGGCTCGCAGAATAAGGCGGCATCCTAACGCCGACGGCCATGTCTTCTGACTTCTTGTACCAGCACCCGCAGCTTGCGTGTAGCATTTCCAATTTCATGTAAATACAGCCTCCCAAACGTGCTCTTCTCCGTCGTCCTATGCCTACACTGCGAAGAGATAAAAGTCAGAAATTTTGGTTTAAAGTTCACTCTTCTATGTTTACGTAACCAAGTTATGAGAGCCAGTGCTGTGCTCATAGACAATGCCAGGAAGTCTCATGGGGGTGGAGGAGACTGCGGAAGGCGCTCGGATGAAGTAGGGATGCGCCCCCCCCACCCCACCCCCACCTCCCCAGCCCCCCACCCCACCCCCGGTGATAAATGAGTCTTTGAGTCAAAGTGTCAGGCAGTTCAGCTAGCGAAAAAGGCAGCTGTAAACAGTCCGGGCAGAGGGCAGGTGGATGTGCACGGTGTTGCTTGAAGTACCTGCAGGACATCAGTCAGCCGATGCAGAAGAGCTCCGTGGTCAAGCTACCGCAAAGGAAATTGACAACTTTGTAAACAGAAAGACTTCAGCTCACTGAAAGATGCAGGAATGAATGTGAATGACGGGGCACGAAGTCCCGAAGGAAAACCCACGCCAATCATGTCCATCCACTCACTTAGCAAAGCCTCGTGGAGTATCTGTTGACGTACCGGGTACTGGGAAGTCCTGGGGTTACAGAGACGGAGAAAACGGGCCCTGTGCTCTCTAACTGTTGGGTCTTATGGACACAAATGCCTTCCGTACGTGCTCAACAAATGCGCACCCATAGGTGCAGCAAAGGACACTGCAGAAACGCCGTGATCGCTGTTGGTGAGATTGCACAGATGGAAAACAATGGCAGCGAGAACCGGAGGACACACGGTAAATACTCTTCCGCAACAGAAATAACACGGCGGCCAGGCTGCGGGTGAGTGCCGCAGGTGGAGCTGACGTCAGAACGGCACGCCCCACGAGCCCACTTATGCAACATTGAGAGGTGGGGAAGCCAGAGCACAGAGCATGGCTTCCAGGGAAGATGCGGAGAGAGCCAGCGAGCGTTGGGTTCGTGAGGAAGGGGGCTGCTGGGTACCGTTCTGATTTGGGAGCTGAGTGCTGGGCACCCCGGTGTGGTCCTTAGAGGTGTCTCTCTGCTCGTGGGTCCTCATCAAGGATGGAGCAAGACTCAAAGAAAGAGCCAGCGAGTCAGAATTCTCAGAGCAAAGGAATATTGCATGCACAGAGATCTGCAGAGCCAGGAGGCTCTACGCTTATCCCCAGCGTCTTCTACCATTTGGCTGGAGGCCCTTCCTCAGCCCAACCTGTCTGCTACAGTGCTTCTCAACCTTTGTAATGCTGAGACCCTTCCAATTCAGCTCCTCATGTTGTGGTGATGCCACAAGCATGGAATTATTCCCATTACTGCCTCCTCGGAACTGTAGCTTTGCTTCTGTTATGAATCGTAATGTACTTATGTGGTCTGTGACACCCAAAGGAGTTGCGTCCCACAGGTGGAGAACCCCTGATGTAACATACTTTGATCTAGAAAGCATCTGTTCCCTTTCAAGATGGCACTCAGCCTCGCGGCTGCCTGTCTCAAGCTTGTCTTTTACCTGGGATGGTCAGGTGAAAGTGAATGGAGCCACACCTACTTCTCGGGGATGCTAGGCTGTGTCGCTTAATACTACCAAAGACACTGTCCTCTCTTTCCCCTTTATTCCTGCTTCTCCTCCTTCTTCATCCTTACTGGGATGCCTTAGATGTTATTTTTCTGACATTCTGTCAAATTTTGTTTTGGTTTGGTTTTTGGTTTTCATTTTTCAAGACAGGGTTTCTCTGTGTGACGCTGGCTGTTCTGGGCCTTGCTCTGTAGACCTGGCTGGCCTTGGACTCAGAGATCCACCTTCCTTTGCCTCCTCACACAGGTGTGTGCCACCACCACCGGCTTTGTCAACATCTCTAACAAGACCTTTTTTAGTAAAGATACAATCACCATAATATTAATACACCTAAAAGTTATCAATAGTTCCTTTGTATTGGAACATAAAGCATTTCTAGTATTTTTACATGTCTTCATAATTGGTCCAGAGTTTTCTGTTCATTTGCCTATTTTTTTTTTATTTTATTCCTACGAGACCATCTTTGTTTCCTTTTACGCAACAATTCATTACAGAAACTGGCGTACACTGGCTCACTTTTCCGGGAGGCGGGTCCCCTCCTGGGCCTGCTGGAGTGCTTCTGCTTGTCATTTCTTTGTTTAGTGTCCGCTCTCATGAGGCACAGCTTGACCTCCAATGTACTACGTAGCCAGGGATGACCCTAAGCTTTTGATCCTCCTGCTTCTACTGGAGGTGCTGGGGGTTGAGGACTGTGCCTCCACGCCCAGTCTTATGGGGTTTGGAGATGAAACCAAGGCTTTTGTGCATGGCGGGTGACCATGCGACTTGCTCGGCTCCGTCCCTTGCGCTCCTTCTGCTGGTAAACATGTCCGTTCCTCTGTCTCCTGTGGCCGTCCACCTTACACATCACAGGGTCCAGTTCCACTTGAAGCCATCCATCCTTGTTGCGTCTTAATCTTTCTTGCTTCGATATGCTCTGAGACTCTGCGTGGTTTCTTTCCGCAGCGCTTTGTCTTGCTTGGGTTTAGCTTCTATTTTGTACAGCTCTTAACTTTGACGTCGCTTCTTGCTCTATTAATGGTCACCAGACACAGAGTCAACCGCAAGGAAAGCCTCCAAGGTCAAGTTCTGGATCCTTCCCATCCCAGCACGCCTCTGGGAGAAGGCTTCCTGTCCTATTCCTCTTGTGCTTAGTATCCTCTTTCGGATATAGAGTGCTGCTGCTGTCTCGGAAGACAGACTGGGTCACTCTCCCAGAAGGAGTGTCAGAACGCTCGCAGCGAAGGAGACATTCAGCTGTTGCTATGACTGAAAATCCCCCCTACGATTCCACAGCCCTTCACAGTGTGGGCCAGCTCTAGGGGCAGCGCCAGCTGAAGTCAACTACCAAGTAATGGACTGTCGTCCTGCTAGTCCTCCCCTACAGCTGATAAGTCAGCTTGCCCCATTTTCTCTGATGCTCTGAGTGACAGTGGCTCTCCAGTATTAACATTCTCTCGTCCCTTACACTAGCAAAAAAGTTAGTAATTACTGAACTTAGCTAAGTCGTGGGCACAATAATCCCCCTTTTAAAATAAAATAGTCAAGCTGGAAAATGATTCTTTCCTCACGCCTGAGTCAGATATGCAGAAGGTGTCAAAAGCTTGAGTTGGTCACTGTCGCATTGACTGGGAAAGCTTAAAAGCCATCGTTTGAGTCGATGGCTTAAACAAGCTTCTGCCTCTCCTGGTGCACAAGACCATTGCATTTGATGCTATTTATTACGACTGAACCCTGTTCGTGTGCTATCAGCCTTGTCTCTGCGGAAGCCCGTCTATTATCAAAAGCCTCCGCGCGCGCTTTATGTTCAAAGGAGCCAGCTCTGGATAGAAAAACCAGGACTGTCCTAGATCAGGGGACCGTCACACCACCCAGAAGCCGAAGAAGAATGATTACAAGGTACCTGTCTGAGCGCGGCAGGGTGCTGCCGGAGAGAGGCGAAGCACCCTTCAGGTATCCTCTTCTCAAGTGAAAATTGACACAGCGCATGCAACGGAGGCCTTTAAGGGGAGATAAACATGGTCAGGAGAGGTCAAGTACCTTAGGACCAGTGTGGGAAAGATGCTTCTGAGCCCCCTCGGAGGTGGGGGGGGCATGTCAGAGACCTGGTGTAGTGACAAGCCACAGGATCCTGTGCTTCCTGCCGGTGACTTTATTTCTTGGTGTCTGGGGTTTTCATATAATATCATTTTGTTTGTTTTAACTCCTTTCTTTATCTGTTTGTAAGGATGTGGTATGTGTGTTTGTATGCACATGAGAATTCAGCTGCTTATACATGCGCGCATGCATGAGTGTGGAAGCCACATCTCTTGAGGTGTGACCTCGATGTTCACTAACTGGCTTGAACGATTGGCCAATGAGCTCGGGGGATATGTTTGTCTCTGCTGATATCTCCAACTAGGCTTACAGACACACACACACACACACACACACACACACACACACACACGACCCTTCCCAGCTTTCCTGGAACCTGAACTCAGTTCCGTGTGCTTTTACAGCAGACAGGTGCGTTATCACTTGGGCCCCCCAGCCCTAACTTGTACACTATAAGTTACTCGAAATTACTTTTTACCTTTACACTGATTAAGTCTGAGGCCAACCTTTTCCATAATTTTAGAGAGGATATCAGATCCGTGCTCAGCTTCTTGATGCTTAGCATTTAATTCCATGGGAAAAAGTCGGCCACCGGGAACTATGTCGAATGCAGCATGGTCTGGGTTCTAGAAAAATAAAACAAAAAAACAAGTCCATTTCCATACCAAACTGGTGTGTAAAAGCAGAAGGGTCAAGTGAGATGGGGACTATTACAGAATAGAAAAGACTTAAAAACCCCAAGGATCCAGATTTACACAAGCCAAGTGCAGACTCTTACAACACGCGCGATGCATTTTCCATTGTTTGGTGGCAGTCATGTGACACTGCAGGCCAGTGTTGAGCTACCGAAGTCACCCTCTCATCGTAGACGGAGGAGAAACACGCTTAGGTGTAATTCCCTGTTTGTTTAGCTCTTTCTTGCACGTTAGATGAAGTCAGGGCCGAGACCACGCAAAGCTCCTGTCTGTTGCCTCACTCAGCAGCTCATCACCTGAGTCCACCCAGGTGCCCTCCGTGGGGACAGTGATCTTCCCTGGACAGAGACCATGGCCAATAAGTGCTGTCCAGGATTATTCCTTGCAGCTAGAGCAATAGCACTTTGGTCTAGTGAAGGACAGGAATTCTTTGATCAAATCAACCCTGTGTTAAGATGCATGGATAGTGAATGGCCGGGGGAGAAAGGTGCCTTCCCTCAAGCTGGGTGACCTAAGTTCAAAGCCTGAGACCCACGTGGGAGAGGAAACAGCAGGTTCCCCAAAGCTGTTTCCTGACCTCCACGGGTGTGCCAATCTCCGGGCATGTATACATACACACACAAACACGCACAGCAATGAATTAATTGATTTTTTTAAAGTTGGGGAGGAAACATGGCTCAGCAGTTAGAAACCTTCCTGATCTCCCAGAGAACCATGCAGGGCAGCTCACAGCCACCTGGAGCTCTGGGGGATCCAGCGCTCTCTTCCACCTTCCACAGGCACCAAGACTCACGTGATGACACACAGACACACAGACATACAGGCACACAGACACATAGAAATACAGGCACACAGGCACATAAATAAATGTCAATTCATTTTGAAAAACCCACCTCTCTTTACTTCGGATTTTAAAGTATATATAGTTTTCCAAAATTTTCACTTAAATGAATATAAATTGCTAAAATTGGATATTCCGATTATGTTTCATATTCAGGAAAGAGTTCATGACACTGGCTTACCTATAAGCTTTTTTTATGATATTAAAATATTCATGTTGAGACTAGAAGCGTTTTGAGAAAGCACTGTAACTACTGATCAATTTACCACTAGTGTTATTTATTTCTCTGTCTTCACTCTTCTCCAGTTCTTCTAATTTAACCGCCGCTGGTTGTATCTCAGAACAAGTTTAAGAAGTTTAAAACACTTTTTTTTTTTTTGAGATAGGGTTTCTCTGTGTATCCCTGGCTGTGCTGAAACTTGCTCTGTAGACCAGGCTGGCCTCAAATTCAGAGATCTACCTGCTTCTGCTTCCTGAGTGCTGGAATTAAAGGTGTGCACACCACTATCTCCTGACTATAGTTCTGCTTATATGATTTATTTTATTTATTTTTTTATTTTTTTATTTTTTTATTTTCTATATTTTTACATTCCAAATGATTTTCCCTTTCCCGGTTCCCCCCTCCCCATAAGTCCCATAAGCCCTCTTCCCTCCACCAGTTCCCCAATCAACCCCCTCCCACTTCTCTGTCCTGGTAATCCTGCATCAAGCCTTTCTAGGACCAGAGCCCTCTCCTTCCTTCTTGGGAATGATTTGATATGTGAGTTGTGTCTTGGGTATTCAGAGCTTCTGGGCTAACTAATATCCACTTATCAGTGACTGCATTCCATGTGTATTCTTTTGTGATTGAGTTACCTCACTTAGGATGATATTTTCCAGATCCAAGCATTTGCCTAAGAATTTCATGAATTCATTGTTTTTAATTGCTGAGTAGTATTCCATTGTGTAAATATATCACATTTTCTCTATCCATTCCACAATTGAGGGACATCTGGGTTCTTTCCAGCTCCAGGGATACACAGAGAAACCCTATCTCAGAAAAAAGGAAAAGAAAAACAAAAAAACAAGAAGAATCAACTACATTTCATAAATTAGACATAAATAATAATTATTTTATTAGCAAATGCATATTCCACAACCCAGTCAGATTTGTTCATTTCATTGTTCACATTTTTCTCTCTTAAAATATTGTAACTTTCCCCCAGCATGTAATAAGGACACATGCTCCACTATGTTCATAGCAGCCTTATTTATAATATCCAGAAGCTGGAAAGAACCCAGATGTCCCTCAACAGTGGAATGGATACAGAAAATGTGGTATATTTACACAATGGAGTACTATTCAGCCATTAAAAACAATGAATTCCTGAAATTCTTAGACAAATGGGTGGAACTGGAGAATAAAAAAAAAAAAGAAGTTTAAAACACTGTATCCCATTGGTTAATATTTTAACTATATTTATTTCATCTTTTTACGTGTTATCATTTTCAGCACACAGCAGCAGGGACCTAGGAGGTGATTTTTTTTTCTGTGCAAAACTGAGGAGTTTAAGATGACATAAAGCACTTCCTCTGGAGGCTGAAAGCAGCTGAATGCCTTGCTATGTATAACCAGCATATGTGTGTGTGCATGCATACATATGCAAACCAATACATGCATTGATACATTTGCCTTGGTAGAATTCTCAGGACCTCTAAGAAGAAAATCAGATGTGGAGTTCGGGGAC
Source organism: Apodemus agrarius (assembly GCA_964023405.1). Taxonomy (NCBI): domain Eukaryota; kingdom Metazoa; phylum Chordata; class Mammalia; order Rodentia; family Muridae; genus Apodemus; species Apodemus agrarius. The sequence goes on along the minus strand of OZ030007.1, from coordinate 126,887,556 downwards.
TTTTATCAGAGATAGAGGCTTTTAGTGAACTTAAAGTCTGCAAAACAGCCGGGCGGTGGTGGCGCATGCCTTTAATCCCAGCACTCAAGAGGCAGAGGCAGGTGGATTTCTGAGTTCGAGGCCAGCCTGGTCTACAGAGTGTGTTCCAGGACAGCCAGGGCTACACAGAGAAACCTTGTCTTGGAAAAAAAAAAAAAAGTCTGCAAAACAAAAGTAACAGAAAGGCGGAGAACCCTCCCTAATACTGTCGAGAAGAGAAGGGGGACGGAACATAGCAAGTCCAATTTTGTTTATATTTCAATAAACAACGGGCATTGGAAAAATTAACCCAAATCTTCATAATATTTATAGTTTTGTGGTGTGTGCTTTGTTGTTTCATTTACTGCCCCATAATTCTCGAGATAGAAGGGGCTTTTTTGCAGCAGAGGAAATGGGGGAAACGGAAACATTTATTTTCTGTGTGCCCTACAGGAAGAACCCCGAGAGTCGGGGAGATAGGGCAGGTGGGAAGAGCTGCAGAAAAGAAACCCTGAGGCAGGTCCCAAGGACTTGGGGTAAGAAAGCAAAGTGGGTTCGTGTCCGGAAAAGAGGCGCGTGTGAGGCCCGGGAATGTGGCTAGTTGGTAGAGCGCTTCTTCCCCAGCATGCAACAGGCCATGGGCTGAGCCCTGGCCCCAGACAACCCGGCTGTGATGGTGCACAGCTGCAATCCCAGCACTTGGAAGGCCCAGAGAGAGTTTTAGATGAGCTTGGGATGCTTAAGAACCTATTTGGAGGAAGAGGAGGAGGGGGAGGGAGGAGGAAGAGGGAGAGGATGAAGAGAAGCAGAAAGAAAAGGAGGAGGAGGAAATGGGGAGGAGGGAGAGGAGGAGGAGATGGAAGAAGAGGAGGAGAACTCCTTACCCATTTTCTCAGCTGCACACTAGAATCTCTGAGGGGTTCTGCATCCTGGCTGTGCTAGGCCGCACTCCCTGCTAGCTAGTGCTGCACGTTAAAGCGGTGCAGGAACTAACTGCTTCAGGTGCCCCAGGTGTTTACTGCCCAGAATCGGGGGTTAGAACTACTGAGGTAAGAGGTTTTCCTTAATAAGTTTTTTCTTGCAGGGTCAGCTTCTGAAGATGTTTCAAGTTTATTATATGCAATTACTATAGCCTGCCTTTATGTGAGTAATGGCCTCTCAGTTCTCTGGGCCAGGGTGTAGGCAGCCCTCATAGATATGCAACAGAAAAAAGAAATATTTAGCACACTCAAATACTTGGAAAAAAAAACTAATCTGATTAAAACAACCAAAAGGAATGACAATTATTTACCCCATTTTAATGGTATGTCTTTGTCGTTTGTGTGTCTGTATTCATATGTGTGCTCAGGTGCATGTGTGCTGCTGACATGTGTATGTGCACACGCAGGTGCACATTCTCACAAATGGAGTCCAGAGATCAATTTCACCACTTCCATTTTGAACTTTTTAACAACTGATGTTAACATGATCTTCTAACCCTTCCCCCCACCCCTTTTTAATCATATTGAAATTTATCTCAAAATATTTTGGAAGTCATGTGTTAGAGGAGTGTCTATACGAAAGGGTTTGCTGATGACGCTCTTCTGCAGCGTAGATGTAGGTCAGCACACTGCAGTGGCCATACCTGACCCCTCAGAAGACAGAAGGAGACTGCAGTAGCCGGGAGGGTTGAACTGGAAAAGTGGCAGCTGTTGTGGGCTAACCCGTCAGCACTAACTACTGTGGTCACGTGGCTGATCCGGGCAGAGGTCACCTGACTTCCCCAGACTTCCCTCAAGCCCAGGATAGACTGAGAACAGTCAGGATGACACTGCAGAAGAATGACGTGAATTTCGTCTGAGTGCAGTTAGCCGGAGGCTGGAGGCTGGAGGTGCGTGTGGGTGTCAGGACCTCAGACCAGGGTGAGAATCCGCCAGTGGGAGCCGCATCTGCTGGACGCCTGGTGTCTTCCTGCAGCCCCGCCCTCACAATGAAAGTGTGAGGGATGGAAGAAAGTTTAGGAAAGTGTAAAGCACAGTCAACAGTCCTACGGCCTTTTAAATATACATAGTCATTTTATCTTGTGTACGTGCACTGTGTGTCTAGAGGAGCTTGCAGAAGCCGGGGGAGGCCTCAGAGAATGAAGTTACAGATGGTTGTGAGCCATCACGTGTTGAGAAGGAAGCCAGTTCTCTGTGGGACTAGTAAGCATTCTTTTTGTTTGTTTGTTTATTTGTTTGTTTGTTTGTTTTTTGTTTTTTCGAGACAGGGTTTCTCTGTGTAGCTCCGGCTGTCCTGGAACTCACTCTGTAGACCAGGCTGGTCTCGAACTCAGAAATCCGCCTGCCTCTGCTTCCCAAGTGCTGGGATTAAAGGCGTACACCACCACTGCCCGGCTCTAAACTAATTCTGAAAATAACTTTAAAGAGTTACGTGCTGAAAACCAACCCGGTAATCTTTTGTTGTTAGCAATCGGTGTTTATTTTTGGCTTGGACATTTGTAATCACGCCCCTTTAAAACATTCCCTTCACCCTCCAGGTATGTATTGTGGAGACAAGGCTTCAGTCAGGTAGTCTAATCCACAAGGCTGTATCTAAGAGAACTCTCTACTCTTGAAGATAAAATGGAATATTGTCCACTTGGAAATAGAGATTAAAAAAAGGCATACTTTTGCATATTAACATCAATAGAACATGTTTATCCTGGTATGCCGGTTATAGAAAGAAGGTACCCATTTATTTCAAATAAATTTAAGGGCAGGTGAGAGGGCTCACAACTTGAGTTCAGTCCCCAGAGCCCACAAAAAGGTAGAGAGAATGGATTTCACAAAGTGATCCTCTGGTCTCTGTGCTCGCTTGCATGCGTGTGCGCGCACACACACACACACAAACACACACACACACACACACACACACAACAAAAATAAATTTAAAAAACAATAGAGGGATTGGAGAGGTGGCTCTGTGGTGAAGAGCTAGCTCATGCTGCTCTTTCAGAGTCCTCACAGTGAGTTCCCATCCCCCTCCTACAGCAGCTGACAGCCACCTCCTACATCAGCTCCAGGGAGCCAATGTCTCTGGCCTCTTCTCCTTAGACACCTGTATTCATGTGCACATAGCCATACAGATACACAGGTGCACATGTGCATACACAGGCATACATGTAGAACTAAAAATAAAAGAAGTCTTTAATGTACGTGTTAAAGAAATGATAAAATTGGAAATTTATTATTTGGTAACTTAAAAAAAAACAGTTCAGGCAGACTGCTCAGTGAAAGCTAGAACAAGATATGCAGTCTACTGCTTAATCTTGCAAATATTTCTTTGCAAATTACAATTACAAAGAAAAAGGCGGTAACTTGATGGGGCTTGTGGGGGACTGCCAGACACTAGCTCAGCTGAAATAGAACGGACAGACCAATGTTGAGTTCCCTGATGTTAAGCTCCGAGAGGGCCCCGTGGTACCTGTGTGATCTGCTCACCCCAATGCACTGGGTCATAAAAAGCAACGAGGCCATCAGCACGGGAGACACGCTGAGCTGCTGATGTCGCTCGGCGGGAGAGTGCTTGTCCAACAAGCATTAGTTTGTGCTTCAAACACTGCACACACCAAAAAGAGACATTCTGTAATTGGCCTGTGTCTTCGTTAGGGTTTTACTGCTGTGAACAGACACCATGACCAAGGCAGCTCTTATAAGGACAATATTTAATTGGGGCCGGCTTACAGGTTCAGGGGTTCATCCCATTATCATCAGGCGGAAGCATGGCAGCATCCAGGCAGGCACAGTACAGGCAGAGCTGAGAGTTCTATACCTCTTCATCTGAAGGCTGCTAGTGGAAGACTGACTTCCAGGCAGCTAGAAGGAGGATCTTAAAGCCCACGCCCACAGTGACACACCCACTCCAACAAGGTCACATCTCCTAACAGTGCCACTCCCTGGGCCGAGCATTTTCAAACCATGCCAGCCTGTACGATCCAAAATTGTTCAACCTGTCATGAAAGGTTAAAGTTCTGTACAAGAGATTAAAGAACACAGAAACCAAATGCAATGCATAGTCCTTGGTCAAACTCTAGATACGGAAGAGAATTGCTTTTTCTATAAACTACAGTAAAGGGGGAGAGATGAGAAATCTGTAAATAGGTTGGATAGAATTAAATAGGCGTTACATTTCCTAAATTGATTTCATTGTTGAAAATCCATACTTGAAGTTATACTTTGGGCTATAGAATCGTGATGTCTAAAATAGGTCACCAAAAGTAACAAAATGAGGCAGGTAAGACGGCTCAGTGCAGACAGGCCTTTGCTGCTAGGCCTGACAACCTGACTGAATTCCTATCTCCAGAACCCGCATAGCGGGGCGGACTAGACTCCTGCAAGTTGTCCTTTGACCTTCGCCCTCCCCCAATAGTAAATAGACAGCTTTTAAAAGTAGTGCACTTTGTTAAAAATTAATAAACCTAGATGACAGGCATAAGAAGCTCATTGTGCTTATGTAAGATCTAGGGATTTTTCTTCTCAAATAAAACGCTTGTAAAATCTATAGAAATAGAATCCTCTAGAAGCCCGCTAACTGACATCATTCGGGGAGGGTCCCTCCCATGTGTGTTTGTTTTCCCACCTCCTCCTCCATCTCAGCCCTCTCCGAACACTTTAACAAGTGCTTAATGGTTTGTGAAGAGACAATAAAGCTCTAGGAAAGAATTCAATTTAAAGAAAATCATTTTTAAAATTGACAAATCCATTTATAGTTCAATAACCATCTCCTAATTTATTGGGTTAATAAATTCAGGATTTGGAGCCATTAGAGTTTTCTGGCATTTTTATAATAGTAAAACATATGTAGCATAAAATTTGCCATTATAACCAATTTTTGATGGCATGAAGGACACTCACACTGCCCGTCATTCATCCCTGGCACCCTCCGGAGCATTTCATCAACTGTCCCGCGCTCTCTGCCGCTAACCACGGACTCCCCATCCCTCCTCTTACTCAATCCACAGTCTAAATATGCACCCCCTTACCAGACATGTGTCCTGCAAACATTCTCCTCCATGCTATAGGTTGCCTTTTTCCTTTGATGCACAAAATTTTCAAGTTTGGGGCTGGTTTTACAGCTCACTGGCAGAACACTTTCCTAGTGCATAAAAAGAAGAAGTTTTTAAATTTTTCATAAAGAGTGAAGCTCAGTTTGTCCAGTCTCTGATAATTGTACAGAAGCATTTCTGCCTGGTACTGAAGAGGAGTAGCTGGTTTGGTTTTGGTTCATTTGTGCCTTTGTTTCTCTTTGCATTTCGGAACAGAAATGACACCCACCCTTCACCTTTGCAGAAGCTGTAACTGACAGGTTTCACGCTCGGTACTTTTTGAAACCAAAATATATTACTGACTTTTTCGCATAATGATTTCCCATTAAATCTTCCTTTGAATACTTCTGGAAATGTCTCAGAAGACTACCTCGTGTGCTCCAGAACAAATGCCTTGTTCCATTTTTGTTTTTCTACTTCGGACTCCTTTATTTTGCCTGGGCTGCCATCGACCCTCGTGGGGTTTTAATGTGACCGATATTCTCTAAGGGCACATGCTTTTGAGACCTCTCTGAAGTACCCTCTCCATCCTGACCCAAGCACCTCGAGCTCCCCTGCACAGAAACCTGTCACTTGCCTGCCCGGGAAGCCGGAGAGGTTAGCATCGAACACGACCGACTGAGTGCTGAGTTGCAGGTTAGGGACCCGAAGTACTGCTAAAGAAAATATTGACACTTGCTAAGTGTAAGGAAGACTTTGTTCAGAACCACTGTGAAAGGTGTCAAGATTATTACAAGTGGGGAGAAGACTGGGCTCTCCTCCAAACACAACAAGGGCAGAATTCATAACCAAAGAGTGAGCGCTTATGTGACCAGAAAGGCCAGAGAATGGAAAATTACATCAAGGGATCCTAGTTAAACTGACTCAGTGAGATTCTTATGGAAGATGGCCGTAGTTATCAGGTGCCAAAAGGACAGGGGGAGGGATTTAATTAGATAGTCAGATTGCCTCTAAATGACTCAACTTAATTCTTCAACAATGAGCGCAGGTTAGGAACCTGGTGACCCCCTGCTAAGGAAGAAAGCTTGACAAAAAGCCTGGCAGTCAGGTTCATTCCAGGAGAGATTTGTCCATCCCTCCCTCCCCCCCCACCCCCCACCCCCACCCCCCCACCCCCCGTTCAAAGCAGGAAGACCCAGTGCAGCGCAGGGACACACAAGCTTTCTCTGTGGTTACTCTACTCTGTCTGATACTCTGTTTGCAAAATAAATCTGGTCTAATTAGATGTGTCCTGGTCACTACATCAATAAAACTGGACGGTAAAGAACCACATTGGCATTTTGAGTTTTCTTGGGCTGGTATTTTCCATACAGACTCAGATTATATTTTTTTAAAAGCTTCTGAAGAAGCTAGGGAGATGGACCAGTGGGTAAAGTTCTTGCTATGCCGACGTGAACCCCTAAACTGGGATTCCCAGCATCCATGCATAAAATGGGATGGCAGCTTGCAACCCCAGTTCTGACAGGGCAGACACAGGAAGGTCCCTGGACCTAGCTAGCCAGCCGACACAGTCAGATCTGTGAATTTCAGGCTCATGTGAAAAACTAATTTACAGGGACCAGGGACTTGGCTCAGTGGTTCAAGATGTTTGCCACCAAGCCTGATGACCTGAGCTCAGTAGAAAGAGAGAATTGATTTCTGTATGTAGTCTTTGGCCTTTGTGTGCATAACACACACAAACACTACACACAAAGCCCCCTTGACACAACGAAGCCACACCAGAACAAGGCTTGGGACTAGTTCTTTCTCTTGCTCTTGAATGCTTCTATGTTCTTTTCCTGGTTGGCACAAAAGATACACCGCCCTTCCCCTGAATGCACTTTCAAACTCCCTTAACCTCTCTGACCCCTGTTGGGTGCTTTGTCACAGAGGTGCTAGGGGAGACGACCCTAACCTAAGGTCACCTACCCGGTTCCGCAGTAAGTTATTATAACCATGTATCTGATATTTCTACCACTTTCCTGTTATATTCTGCCACAAAGAGGATGTGTTCACACTGAACTTGTGCAAATAATAAGATTACCATGGAAATAAGAATATTCAATCAGAATTTCTGAATTTGGAAAGGATCAAGGAAAGAAAAAAAATGTGTTTCATTTCTGTTTACAAAGGTATAATCATTGCCATGAGTTCTGGATAGCTTAGGAGGAAAAAAAAGTTCCTTATAACTCCCTCCCCCACAAACATCAAAGAATTAGAAAAATACCCAAACTAAAGGCAATGATCCCCCTCATCGGTTGCCCAGTGCAGGGCAGTTGACCCTTGCTTGCTCGGCCTGACCTCACGTCCATCGGCAGCTTTATGGAATGGGCTTCCCGCTGTCGCTGTCCCTGTCATTGGAAGTCCTAACTGTCCTGGCCCTCTCACAGTCACCACACTGTGAACCCCGAGTGCCTGCCTGGCAAGCTCCTTTCCTCAAGTCTCTGAAACATTCCCTGTTTTTGAAAGCAGGAGCTCATTGTATAGCTATAGCGTAGGCTGGCCTGGAACTCTGTGTATAGCCCAAGCTAGCTCCAAACTCCCCATGTACCCGACGCTGCTATCTGAGAGGTAGGCATAGACCACCTTGCCAGCTCACTGACAGTTGTGTGTGTGTGTGTGTGTGTGTGTGTGTGTGGACTATTGCCCAGAGCGGGTTGCAGAAAATAATCAGAGCACACCATTAACTATCTGTGGAAGGCAAAAACTTAGCATGGTCATGCTTAAAGACCTAGTGAGAGTTTGTGCAATAGTGAATTTAGGGGGCTGGGGGGATGGCTCAGTGATGAGTCCTGACCGCTCTTCCAGAGGGCCCACGTTCGATTCCAAGCACCCACGTGGTGGCTCACCACCATCTGGAACTCTAGATCCAGAGGATCTGAAGAGCTCTTCAGGCCTCCTGGGGCACCAAGCAAGAACGTGTCACACGAACATACGTATAAAATATTCACATGCATAAAATGTATGAATTAATTTTTTATAAACTTAGTTATTTCTCTGACCATTTTATTTTGTTGTTGTTTCTGTTTCGTTTATTTTTGACACAGGGTCAGGGTCTCTTAAAGCCCAGAGTAGACTCAAACTTACTCTGAAGCCTGAGAATGACCGTGAACTTCTGTTCCTCCAATCTATGGGTACTGTATTTCACCAGAACTGGTTTTGGCAACCAAAAGATTAGCTGAATCCAGGACATTGCGGCTGCTGGCCAGCACTGTACCAACCAAACCACACCCCCAGCCTTTGTTTAATTTTTTTTTCTAATCTTTTTTGAAACAGGGTTTTCAAATGACATCAAATTTTTCTCTTCTCTCTTCTCTCTCCTCTCCTCTCCTCTCCTCTCCTCTCCTCTCCTCTCCTCTCCTCTCCTCTCCTCTCCTCTCCTCTCCTCTCCTCTCCTCTCCTCTCCTCTCCCCTCCCCTCCCCTCCCCTCCCCTCCCCTCCCCTCCCCTCCCCTCTTCTCTCTCTCTCTCTCTCTCTCTCTCTCTCTCTCTCTCTCTCTGGTTTTCAAGATGGTTTGTCAACTCTGGCTGACCTGGAACAAATTGTGTAAACCAGGCTGGCCTCAAATTCAGAGACCCGCCTTCCTCTGCCTCTTGTGTGCTGGGATTACAGGCAGGCTCTACACACACACACAGCATTGACCTCTAACTTTTCAGGCCCGCCCCCTTCTTAAATTCTAGGACCACAAATAGGCGTGTGTAGAGGCAGTTTGGCTAACTGCTTTGCTCCCCGGAGGGCCGCCTGCGCGCGCGCACACACACACACACACACACACACACACACACACACACACACTTTCCCCGCTGCAAGCAAACACTCCACTCTGGTACTCCAGAGTAAAGATCTTTTAAAATCAATGTTTACCCCAAACCCAGTTGTGGAAGTGGCCTGTGTGGCCACGTTCCCTGATCCTCACACGTCAGCGGGCCTTTAGGTCTGGTCTTTCTCCTTCCCAATCATGTCGATCTCTGCTCTGCCTCCTCCTCTCCAGGTTCCTCACATCCAAGTTCCGCCTCAGTCGACCTGCCCAGCCATTGGCTGTTGGTTCTTTATTGATTGATCAAGAACCAATTGAGGACAAGGACCTTCTGCAATTGGACAAGCAGATTCCCGATTTAGGGGACTGAATTAATTCAAAGCATCAGAACCAATTGCCGCCTGGCAGTGGTGGCACACGCCTTTAAACCCAGCACTCTGGCGGCAGAGGCAGGCGGATTTCTGAGTTGGAGACCAGCCTGGTCTACAGAGTGAGTTCCAGGACAGCCAGGGCTACACAAAGAAATCCTGACTTGAAAAACAATAAATTAATTAGTTAATTAATTAAAACAGTGGAGAATGCAAGCTGAGCATTCTCAAGCCTGTGAGCCGGCCTTTTCCTCGGCTCTTGCCTGTGGATACGATGTTATCTCAAGCTCCTGCCTCTCTGGCTTCTCCACAGAGCTGGAACTGTGTACTAGAACAAACCCTTTCTCCTTTAGGTTGCTTCTGTCGGGCATTTTATCTCCGCAACAGGAAAAGGAACCAAGGCATAAGGAAACATCATCTTTATGGAAGAAAACCAAATTCTGCTTCCTTTCACAGCAGCGTGCTTCTGCGGTCCATCTTCACCATTGTTTGGGGAACTTTTTCCCTTTAAACCTTACGCCGGGCGTGGTGGCGCACGTCTGTAATCCCAGCACTCGGGAGGCAGAGGCAGGCAGATTTCTGAGTTCGAGGCCAGCCTGGTCTACAGAGTGAGTTCCAGGACAGCCAGGATTACACAGAGAAACCCTGTCTCGAAAAACCAAAAAAAATAAAAAAATAAATAAAAACAAATAAACCTTACAAATAAATCCATCCAATCTCAGCCACCTCCTTTGGCCCCATGAGAAGACACACTGGCTGTGCATCCAGACCCTGTTCTACACTTTCTCTCTCTCCATGTGGGACAGCCGGCCTTTTCAATTTAGGAAAAAAATATTCTCTTGCCTCTTTAACAGAAATAAATCCTACGTTCTCTGAACGATTCTCCTGTGACATTATTTCTCTTCACCTTTTTTTTTGCTAGTATTTTTATTTATATGTGTTGATTATAATTTTTCACAGTAAAATACGAAGTAGTGGAAGCTGTGAGTTGTGTGTTGCAGCCCAGCCTTTCGCGGCAGGCTAGTGGATTGCAGGACCACGTGCGGCTGATGGTGTGTATAGGTAGACGCTTTGCACAGTACAGCTTTCTGATGTGGCCAAAGAATATGTTTATTAACACATACGAATAAAAGGATTCTCTCGGTTCTCGGTGCCACGTGAAAATAAAAAGCCGGCAGGGTGGCTCATGCTTGTAACAACAGCATTTAAGAGGTGGAGTCCAGAGGATCAGGAGTTCAAAGTTCAACAAAAAAAAAAAAAAAAAAAAAGAGTTCAAAGCTGCACTTGGGCAAACAGTGAGTTTAAGGCAAGCCTGGGTTATATAAGACTCAGTCTCAAAAGGCTAAAGACAAATTTTATATATATATATATATATATATATATATATCCTATATATTCATAGGCTTCAAAGAAATATATATATATTTCTTTACATGATTTTTACTTACAAAGACCTTAGCTGTTTAGTGAACCTCTGCTACGTAGTGTGTCGATTTGCATATGCTTGGCCCTGGGAGTGGCACTTGTTGGGAGGTACCAACCTGTTGGAGTAGTGTGGCCTTGTGGGTGTGGCCTTAATACCCTTGTCCCATCTGCCTGGGAGTCAGTCTTCCACTAACACCTTTCAGATGAAGATGGAGAACTCTCAGCTCCGCCTGCACCATGCCTGCCTGGATGCTGCCATGCTCCTGATGGACTGACCCTCTGAACCTGCAAGCCAGCCCCAATGACATGTTGTCCTTTGTAAGAGTTGCCCTGGTCATGGTCTCCGTTCACAGCAGTAAAACCCTAACTAAGAAACTTAGTATAATTCTGAGGCTACAAGTTACCGACAGGATTTTGGAGACTTCCGGGAGGTCATCTCATTGTCCGTGATTGTGTCATCCCACGCCATCTGATGATGCTATCTATTCATCATGGCGGGCATGGCGGCTGATATGAGCAGGTGCTGCAGTCTGTCTTGTCTATATCTTTACCTGTACACTTGTCAAAATTAAATTCATTCCTTGAACATTTTAACACCTGATAGCAAGTCCTTTATGTCCTTGGTAGTCTCCATGGGCACAAGAACATGCTTGCGTAATGCTTAGAACCGAAAAGCAGAAGACACACCCACATCTTTTAAACCAATAATGCCAAACTAGGCTCATCAAAGATTTTCCTTAAAGCTTAAAATACATGTGGTTAGTGAGAAAGCTAGGCTGACTCCATGACAGGCTTCAAACCGGCAATTCAGGAGACTAGGCCTACATTGCTGTTTCCAAGAGCTCGGCAAGTCCAGGCAAGTCCGGGCCTCAGAAGCTGCTTTGTCACTGGGCCTCAGGCAAGGGCACTAGGTCAGCCGCAGATTCCAGACCTCCCCAGCAGCAGTTTCCAGACCTCCCCAGCAGCAGTTTCCAGACCTCCCCAGCAACAGTGAGTTTCCAGATGGAGGACAGAGGTCACCTACCCCAGAATCCCCGGATGTGCTTTAAATCAGCCTTGCGAGCCCATTTGGCTGTCTCTCTATTTTGATAACGGGGAGACCCCAGCATGCTGGACTTCTGCAGAATAAAACACCCTTTGAGTTTGGGCTACATACTATTTCAGTCCAGGGGTCGTTCTTTGCCAAATCATGGACCCTTACATTAGTTTCTTTATTTCTTCTTCTTCTTCTTTTTTTTTTTTTTTTTTTTTTTTTTTTGGTTTTTCAAGACAGGGTTTCTCTGTGTAGCTCTGGCTGTCCTGGAACTCACTCTGTAGACCAGGCTGGCCTCGAACTCAGAAATCCGCCTGCCTCTGCCTCCCAAGTGCTGGGAGTTTCTTTATTTCTAAGAGCTATGATCATTTTTAATCTTTATAAGCACTTATTTATTTCTATGTATATTTAAATAAAACATCTAAATCCTTCATGATATTTTAGAAATTAATTTGATAATACTACCGACAGGTATAAACATATGCACGGGTAATATATATATATATGTACACACACACACACACACACACATATATATATATACATACATACATATATATTACACATATGCACATATCTAGACATCAAAGAGATGCAAACAGAGACCTCACAGAGCTTAGCTCCAAAACTCAGCCAGGAAGCAGTTAAATACAACAATACCCAACTACTTGGTTTATAAAAAAAATAGTTGGCACCCATCTCTGCTCCAGTTTATATTTTTATCCGAATTATGTTTTTGGCAAATGGGACATGCTAAGGTTGAGTACACAGTGGATGACTCAAGCTTTTTATAAGTGTTTGTAGACGGAGTTTTGGGGCTCGCTTCTCTTTCGGCCTCACAAAGGCTGTGGCTTGCAGTTCATAGTGGTTTGCCTGTCCCCAGAGCTCGTCCTCTGCAGCTCCAGACAGTGGTTCGCAGGGGTCCCTAAGTCCCTTGAGAGCCCCACTGCGGGCAGGGCTTAAAGCCACGCCCTCGGTTGTAAACTGAGGATGTGGGATGAAAAAAATCGGAGGCAGGGCATTGAGTAGAGAGGTATGAAAGCGGTGGGGGCTTGACGGGATGAGTCACGGGGCGCAAAGAAGTGGAGGGGGAGGGGGATGTGAGCTCAGGGGAGGGAGGGGGAGGGGTGGCGAGGGGGAGGGGGAAGGGCCGGGGGGGGGCGAGGGGGAGCGGGGACAGGAAGGAGGAGGTGCCGGACAACCTGACAACCGGAAGCGTAGCCAAAGCTCCAGGTTAGGCTTGTAGAAGCACAGGAGGAAAGCCGCTGTGGCTCCGCTGTGGACTCTCGCTTGTTCTCTGTGTGAGGCGCTCTGCGCTCTGTCCCAGCACAAACTGTGGGTCATGCATGCACAAGTCCTGCAACCCCAGATTCAGGAGGCAGAGGCAGGAGGGTCAGAGTTGTAAGGATATCTTCTAGTAAATAGCAAGTTTGAGGCCACCCGGGGCTCCATGAGATACAAGAGGGATGGGGAGGAGTGCGGCCGGGAGGAAAGAGAGGAGGAGAGTTGGGGAGGGACAAGGGGAGGGGGCTGAGGGCGGGGAGTAGGGAGGTAGGTGGGATGAAGGAAATGAGGACACACAGACAGGTGTAGCGTCTGTGCAGCAGTAATGGAACAGAAGAAGTGCAGAAGTTGAAGAACAGTCTCTATGAGATGCGGATGCGCCGCTGCCACCGCCACCGCCACCACCACCGCTGCGGCCACCGCTCCTCCTGCTTCCACTCCACCCCCAAGGGGAGGTGGAGAAACAAGATCAAACAGAATATCGAGCCCCCCCCCCTGCATTCAAGAAGTGGGTCCTTACTTGAAACCGCTGGACAGGATTTCTTGCCCAAGAGATACAACCCCGAAAGTACAGTCAGCTCCTTAGGGTTCAAAATCTGTCCCCACATCTCACCCCACAGTGATCTGCCCCAGCTCGGGAGGCTGACTCACCAAAGGGACCCCAAGAAGCTGGTGGTGGGGACAGCCAGACTCATCCAAGGCACACACTTGAACACAGGGAAAAACTCCAGAGTCCAGGAAGAGGCGTTTGATCATACCCACACCACTGTATGATAACCATGACTAGGGGGACATTACTCTGATGTCACCGTGATGGTGATGTACCTTTACTGAGGATGACTTCCGGGGGATACCAAGAGTTTCCCAGATGTGGTTGAGGCTGTAGCTCAATTGGTAGGGTGCTTGCTGAGAATACTTGAGGCCCCGAGTTTGATCCCTAACACCGCATCAACGGAGGTGGTTGTACACACTGTAATATCAGCACTCTGGAGGCTCAGTCCTGCATAAGACAGGAGCAAGAGGGAGTCCACAGCCGATGATCAACGTCACAGGACCAGCGGATGAGGTTCCTTAGATGAACCATCCAGGGAAGGGAGGCTTTTCTGCTGTTGAACTAACTTAAGCGATTGCCTGCTCGCTTAGCAGGGTTCTCTCTGTAAACAGGCTTCCCAGGGCCCAGCTTAAACAGACCGTGTTGACTGAAGTCAGGAGAGAGTCAGTCACTCCCTACAATGTCTGCAGTTGAGGAGACCAAAGAGGACAGGAACAATTGCCAGTGTGCCTGATGTTTCCCTCTCCTCTTTGACCAGCGGGCTGTGGCCTTTGGGTTTGCTCTGGCCTTCATCTTCCCTGTCAGTCCTCTGCAGAAGCCAGCAGGCCTCACTCCACACAGCCTGGGTGTGCGTCCTTGGGATTCCGGTTCCTCGGTCAGCACACCTTCTCCCACGATCTGGTGTCCCCGGTCACCCGATGAACAAAGCCGGGCATGGCCGAGCACGTATCTCCCAGGAATAAAGTCACTTTTAGGCAGGGAGTGATTGAAACACAGATCACTCAGGAAGATACTCCCTCCCCCTGGAGAGGCCTGGTTTGTTCAGCTGGCCCTGCATTGGTTGGACTGAGCAAACAGCTGTCTCCTTTCAGAACTATTTGGATTGTGGCTTGTGGCTTCCCTTGGGGGTTGGGGCGAACTGGCCTTAGATTCATATTACTAAAAAAATGTGGGGAAGAAAACAGAAATGACAAGTTGACCTAAGGACAAATCGTAGTGCTGTGAGCTGACGCAGGAGGCAGATGCAGTATTGGTACTTTGTGACTTTAAATCCTGGGAGATCCTGCCCTGCCCACCTCTGGGATGCTTATGCTAATGCTGCTCCTTGGTTTTTCAGGGACTTACAGTGAGCTCTTCACCTTTGGCCACACTGCCCTGTCTTCTAAACCTGCCTGTCAGCTTCCTCCTTCCCTCATTCCCTTGCAGAACAGAATAAACCATGGAATTATAAGCAGGAAGTTTTGTAAAAATAAAACCACTTCCTGATCTCTCCCTTCTGGCTGCACCTGAAATACTCACCAAAAAAAAAAAAAAAAAAAAAAGCCGGGCGGTGGTGGCGCACGCCTGTAATCCCAGCACTTGGGAGGCAGAGGCAGGCGGATTTCTGAGTTCGAGGCCAGCCTGGTCTACAAAGTGAGTTCAGGACAGCCAGGGCTACACAGAGAAACTCTGTCTCGAAAAAACAAACAAACAAACAAAAAACAAACAAAAAACAAAACAAACAAACAAAAAAACATGTCATCTTCTGGTCTCTGATTAAGGGTAACAAATGGATTGCAGGTTGACTGTTCCCGTTCTTAAAAACATACTGCACTATGAAAACTGCTCCAGACAGCTCTGGGAGGGAGCGTTCATATCATAGTTGAATCTCCCTTTTTTCCCCCAAGATGCTTTGCTCCTTGCTTCAATATCATGTTCTAACGTTTCCTTCATTTCTTTCAACCTTTTAGCATTTTATCAGATCTGTCTTCGTTAGGGTTTCCATTGCTGGGAAGAGACACCATGACCTAGGTAACTCATAAAGGACAACATTGAATTGGGGCTGGCTTACAGGTTCAGAGGTTCAGTCCATTATCATCAAGGCAGCATGCAGGCAGGCATGGTACAGGAGGAGCCCAGAGCTCTACATCTTCATCTGAAGGAAGCCAGGAACAGACTCTCTCTTCTGCACTGGGTGGAGCTTCAAAGTCCACCCCAACAGTGGAACACTTCCTCCAAAAAGGCTACACCTACTCTAATAAGACCACACCCACTCTAAGGCCACACCTACTCTAACAAGGCCACACCCACTCTAACAAGGCCACTCATACTCTTCTAATAAGACCACATCTCCTAATAGGGTCATTTCCTGGGTCAAAAATTATTCAAACCACCACAAGGTCCAACATTCAGTTAACACAAACACAGAGCTTGGCGTGTCTTGTTATGTTTTGTTTTGTTTACCTGAGAATGGCATTGTGTCTAACATCTCATTTAACTTCAAAGATTTCACTTAGTTTTACAGACTTCCAGGCCTTATCCTCAGAGTAGCAAACAGATTTCTTCTAAAAGGACAAGCACCAGCCCTTGATCCTGACTCTCTAGATAGATAGAAGTGAGAAGTGTTCTGAGGGCGTGCACGAGGCTAGCAAAACAGAAAACAACTGGCTCACTGGGTTTAGACTTGAGTTTGACCCCTGAGACCCACAGGGTAGAAGAAGAGAACCAAACCCTGCAGGTTTGCCTCTGGATGCCAGTTATACGTGCACACACAAATACGCTCACCTAAATATAATGCTGAAAGTTAACACAAAGTTCGGAGCTGGGTGTGGTAGACCACATCTGTTAATACCAGCATTGGGGGAGGGGGAGGTAGAGGCAGGAGGATTACCACTTCCAGCCTGGGCTGACAGTGAGAGCCTACCAGGAGGAGGAGGACAAGGATGGGATAAAAGAATGAACAGAAGCAGGGGAGAAGGGAGAGGGGAGGAAGAGGAGGAAGAGGAGGAGTGGTAGGAGGAGGGGAGGGAGGAGGGGTAGAGGGGGAGGGGAGGAAGGAGGGATAGAAGGAGGAGGAGCGCAGGGAGAAGGAGAGGGAAGAGGAGGGGAGGGAGGTGGAGGGGAGGAAGGAAAGGGGAGAAGGAAGGAAGGAGGAGGGGAGGGAGAAGAAGGAGGAGAAAAAGGATGTGAGGGGGAGAAGGTTGTTTGGGTTGTATAGTAAGAAGGCTTGCCAATACATCTTAAATGTCACCGTCCCTGCACTTTGGCTTCTGATTCTGTGTCCCAGAAGCCTTGTTCTGCTCGGATACCTTCTGCCGTATGAATCCCACGTTGGGGTAGATCAAAGAATATCTTATAAAAGATACAGGGCAATTATGTCAATGGCTACCTTTTAAACGAGCCCGGTTGCTCCTTATTCTGGTACCCACGTCAATACAGAATTGCGTATTTTCTAGAACTCTGCATTAGAGCAGAAAGAATGGACAGAGATCCAGACCAGAGTAGATTGTCACATGGGTTTAAAGCTACAGACTGTCCCGTGCCTTCGAGCTGGTGGCCAGCGATGCCCTTGAGGTAGAAGGGCAAGACCCATGCCCAGGATAATGGCAGCACTCGAGAGAGGTGGAGAGACCCATGCCCAGGATAACAGCAGCACTCGTGAGAGGTGGAGAGCAGACATGGTTCAAAGCCTGAAGCAGTGTAAAGCTTGCCCCTCGAGCTGCTCTGTTCAGCTCTGCTGGGTGACAGTGATCTTTGTGCAACCTGAGAAGCCACTACAGGGGCAGGAGAAGAGCCCAGCAGTTAAGAGCACTGGCTCTCTCTTCCAGGGGGCCCCGAGTTCATCCCCAGCACCCGCGTGGCAGCCCACAACTGCTTATAACTTCAGTTCCAGGGGATGCCACTCCCTCTTCCGGCCTCCCTTAGCGCTACACAAACACAGAACACAGACAACGTGCAAGTAAAAAAAAAAAAAATTTACCCATGCACATAAAAGTTAATTGAAAGTTTTTTTTTTAAAGTCATTTCAGGCTGTGATGATTAATCGTGATTGTTGTCCTGGTAGGATTTAGACTCGTCAGGGATACACATCCCTAGGAGAGCCTGTGGGCATTTCTACATTGGGTTAATTACTGTGCAAAGAGCCGCCACAGGCGTGAGTGTCAACCATGAACTAAGGTCCTAGACTGAATAAAAAGGAGAAAAGGAGGTGAGCAGCCACGCTCGCCCTTCTGTCTCCTGACTGCGGACGCGATGTGGGGTGGCCAGCTGCCTCAGCTCCACCTCACCACGGCAGCTCCTCCAGCCAGCCCGCCCATCTGGGTGGACGGTACTCCAGCTGTGTGCTGTGTACCAGTCAGGGGTCTCTAAAGGGGCAGAACCAGTGGGACATACATGCATCCATCCATCCGTGTGTGTGTGTGTGTGTGTGTGTGTGTGTGTGTGTGTGTGAATGCATTAAGCAGGACATAAAATAGTAACAATAGCAAAAGTGCCAGCCCGAGAGCCGAGAGTCTGGTAGTTTACTTGATCTTCGAGCCTGGGTGCCTCAGCAGTCATGGTGGTTCCCACGACAGTTGTCTCTTACATTTCACGGTGCAAACAACAACCAGTAGGGTCACAAAGCAGTCACCTCAGTGTTCCCCAGAAAGCGGCTGGGTCCTAGTTCACAATGCCTGGAAAACCTGGTTCTGGTATCAAGATAGGAGTCATCAGCACCAGGAACACAGCAAATCAACTCATCAGCAAGACAAAAGGCCAAGCAAGGAATGGTCTTCCTCCTGCCGCACTTCATTATTATTATTATTATTGTTGTTGTTGTTTACATTTGATTATTTTTTATTTATTCATTTTACATCCTAATTACTGCCCACCTCCGAGTTACCCCCTCCAATAATCTTTTGCCCCTTTTGATCAGGTGGGGGCCCCCCTGGGCATTGCCCCGCCCTGGCACTTTAGGTCTCTGTGAAGCGAGGCACTTCCTCACCCACTGGGACCAGACGAGACAGCCCGGCTAGAAGAGCATCCCATGTCCGGGCAACAGCTTTTGGGAGAGTCTTCACTCCAGTCGCTCAGGGCCCACAGTGAGACCAAGCCGCACATCTGCTACATCTGTGCCACACTTCTTTTTATCCGGGCTGTCAGAAGGTGCCTTCCGCAATCATGGTGGGTCTTCTTCCCACATCAATCCAGGCAATCAGGACCCTTCTTCTCAGGGTGAGGCTCTCTACTCAGGTAATTCTAATTTGTGGCAAGCTGGCGTTGAAACTAACCATCAAATAAGCCAAAACAAACCCTTCTGCCACTGAGCGGTCTTTGTCGGGGATTCAGACAGCGCTGGGGAAGACAGCTAACATCCATCTTCTCCAGTACTTGCCTGTTTCTCTGACCTTTGGGGAGGATGTTTCTCTGGCGTGGCTTTTGCTGGGACCTTGGAGCAGCGTCCCTCCCCTGGGTCTGGTGGCTGCTCACAGCTCCTCACCAGGGCTCAGCTGCCCAGCTGTACCACTCACAGCCTGGGCTCTTCCACAACACTGAGCATGACGCTTTAGTCAGAATGGACAAGGGAGAGCGCTCTGGCTCTGGTTAAAGAGTCCCGGAAGTACAGTTTTGGATAGGTTCTCTCTAAGCTGCCTCTGAATTACGTTCAGTTCTGAGAATGCATTCTAGAGACCTCAAGGATGCTGGCAGTCCTAAAATCCATCCATCTGCTAGAGACTCAAGCCCGGAAATGAGAGGAACACCTAGGGTGTATCCTGCCTCTGGAATTCTCAAGAAGCTCCTCAGACTCCAGCCAGGTCTGGTTTCGCCCAGAACTCACAGGGAAGGAAGCAAGACAATAAAGTTCCCAGGCATCTCATGTAGAGTGCTGAGAGTGTGGTATCCAGAACGAGGATTTTTCTCAGCGGTACAGGGTTTGTGTGTCATGTCCAAAGCTCTGAGGTTGATTCCAGCAAGTAGGTACTATGTTGAAAGACATTAACAAGAAAAGCGTCATAGTCCCCTTGAGATGGTTCTTTGTTTTATGTTCTTTGGAAGACTGTAGAGGGAAACCTCTCAACGACAATGGCTTCCACCATTGGCAGGGATGTTTGGGAAATGCCAGGTTGTTTAACACACAGGCTTTTGAACTACGTATCAAAGTATTTGTGTAAAATGCAATCATGAGTCATTCACCAGAAGATGTCTATAAACATTTTCATTTTCTTATAAATAATTACTAGAAGAGAAAGAGAGCGACTAGAAGAAAGGACGGCTGCACCCTAAGTGCTTGTACCTCGTCCAAAGCTCTTCAGAAAGGCTCGGTGGAAGAGGCAAGAGCGTGATTTTAATGGGCTGGGTGGGTTCTTGCATTCCCAGGGCACAAAGCAGGAGGTTGGGAAAGCCCAGGGCTCTGAACCCAATGTGCTTGATACATTTATTCAGAGAAGAATAGTTGGGTTTTAATTATTTATGATAATAGCCCTCAGTGAACTAGTAAATGTCCTTTGGTGCATATTTTGTAAAATAATGAAGTCTTTGTGATATGGGCTTTCTCTGAAGCTATAAGCAACCCTCTCTTCGCTAAAAACCCAGGGCAGCAGAGTGGGTTTGTGCTTGCATGTGTGTGTGTGTGTGTGTGTGTGTGTGTGTGTGTATAAATTGTCAAATTGAGGTTTACCAAGGTGCCGTTAAATTGGACTGGGGATTTCTCATCCTCCTCCTCTCTCTACTCCCCTCCCCCGCTGTAGGGTTGGTAACTTGACCAAAGCAATCATCACCACCAGGGGGATGAGCAGACTGTTTGCATATGTGGTTTGGTTTCTGCACTGCCTGCCTGTTCCCCTCTGCTGCTTTATATACTCTTACAATATTTCAATAAAACAGAGCAAGACCGTCAATCTCTATTTCCCTCTAGTCTAAATCGTACTTCGTGCACTTTGTAAGTACGTCATGTTATGTCACAGGTCTTTCCGTTTTTCCGCTTGTGTCTTTTGTACCTATTTCTATTGCCTCCGCTGAACGGTTAGATTAGAATTTCCCTCATTTAAGAAATGTCAGTGCACCAAAATCAAGAGTTCACAGGACCACATCTGCTGTGTGTGTCATCCCATTGGCTGAGAGTTCGCGGACTGTGCGGTTCGTCCCATTGGCTGTGAATTCACCGGTGTACCATCCTATTGGTTGAGAGTTAACAGGCATGGTCTGCTGTGTGGTTCATCCCATTGGCTCAGAATTCACCACGTCCCCTGTGTGTGCCATCTCATTGGCTGAGAGTTCGCACCAAGGTTAACTATATGTGTCATCCCATTGGCTGAGAGTTCATCGCGTCAGGATGAAACCCCAGGCATAGCGGGTTCTGTTTTATACTATCTCAGTAACCAAGATCATTCTCAGTTAGATGTCCAACCAACCTTGAGAACGATAGTGACGAATAGTCACTTTACAAAGAACAGAGCAAGCACAAGCTTTATTTGATGCGACATTTGTGGCTGTGCTATTTGGAGCTCACCTAAACGGTCCTACTGCGCTGTGGTTTACAATAGGAATTTCTGTTCCTTAGTGGTTTTACAAAATTATGGGATAATCTCTGTAAACAACTTTACACAGAAAACCAACCATGCTTGAAAGCTGGCAGGCAAGACTCACTTGATAAACAGAGCTCGTATTACACTTGCTGGAGACTTGAGCATTTATGAATCTTCTGGATGTAGGTCTTGAGATTTTACCATAAATAACTATTTCACTCAAGCTGCCCGTCCTCTTGGAGACTCCACGATAAGACCAATACTTGAAAGCTGTCTGTAAGCGTCTCTTGCAAACAAGTTGTAGTCATTCAGACGGGAACTGAACCTGCTAACATCAAATTTATTCACCCATAAATTAAATTCAGGGCGAGTGAAACTCGCTGAACGAATTTTGCTTGAGTCTCTTCTGTTTCCAGAACAAAGAGCTTCTCTGACATTTGGAGTAAATGGGTCATCAATGAGTTGGAAGAAATGGGGTTAAAAAAAATCAGATTATCTGGGAGTTAAATCTGAGATTACATGCTGGGCGGTGGTGGCGCACGCCTTTAATCCCAGCACTTGGGAGGCAGAGGCAGGCAGATTTCTGAGTTTGAGGCCGGCCTGATCTACAGAGTGAGTTCCAGGACAGCCAGGACTACTCAGAGAAACCCTGTCTCAAAACAACAACAACAACAACAACAAAAAACAAAAAACAAAAAACAAAAAAAAAAAAAAAAAAAAACCCTGAGATTATGTGAGACGGGCCCAGTGTTGGAAGAAGGAGCTGTGGGGACCATGCCGGGGTGCTCAGACACTGTGAGAGCCCCTGAGAGGCGGCAGTGTCTGAAACACATAACAGATCCCACCTGGCCGCCGGGGTTAGCATGTTGGTCTGTGGCCGTGACAGATGGGACAAAGAGAATGACAGGAGAAGATTTGCACCCGCTGGGCTGGTGGCCTTCCTAGAGCGGCTGGGGAAGGATTATAACTTCAAGATGTGCCTTGCTACAGAATGAATCCAAGGCCAGCCTGACGACTTAGACTCCGTTTCAAAATAGAAAGGGAAAGGCGGGCTGCAGCTATGTCTCAGCGGTGACGTGCTTGACAAGGGCGTTGCTTCCCCACGGCTGCCAAGTGTCCCGGGATTGACACTTCTGCCCGTGAGGAGGACCCATGCGACCATGTCTTCGTTCATTTGCTCCATAGCTGATGTTTAGTAAGCGCCACTCACGCCTGAATTCCTTAGTTTGTAATGAGAGCGCGACCGCCACAAAAAGGCAGACATGCGTGATTATGCATCATTTTCAAGCCACATGAGGGGAGCTGGCTGATTGAAAGTACAGTTAGCAGAAAGAGTTAAGAATTTACCCTGGCCTTCCACAGGAGCCACATGTCAGGATGCATAAAAGCACTCCAGCTAATGATGAAGTAATAATTTCTGGAAAATCGATACTTATAACTTAATTAACTGCTGACTGCAAGTTGGGACTGCCGACGTCTGATGATATCACAGGAGAAATCAGTGGGTGAATGGCATGTGCCCCCTCACAGTGTGTGCAACATCACCCTGGAAAGTCACCTTGGCAACAACAGTTTGATGATGGCCTAAGATCTAACTACTATTTCACGAGATACTAGAACAGTAGTATCTTTTCTTTAAAAAAAAAAATAAAAAAAACAACTTCTCTTTATTCTTGAAATTTTCATGCATATATACAATACAATGTAATCATGACCATCTCCCATTCCTCCCCTGAGACTCACCCCCTTCCTTCCCACACATCACCTCTCAACTCTACTTCTCCTCTTCTTAGTGCTAGTGCTACCCACTTGTACACGGGTATGGGGCTGTTCCCTGGGCCATGGGGAACCTACCAGTGGGTCACAACCCCAAAATGAATGGCTCTTCTTCCTCCACCAGCTACTACGCAGCTCCTCGGTCAGGAATGAGGCCCGGAGAGCATCTCCCCCATCTACAGCAGAACTTTTGTTGACTCGATCTCGTATAGGTCTTGAGCGGTGTCCTTAGTTAGGGTTTTACTGCTGGGAACAGACACCAGGACCAAAGCAAGTCTTATAGTTGGGGCTGGCTTACAGGTTCAGAGGTCAGTCCATTATCATGAAGGTGGGATCATGGCAGCATCCAGGCAGGCACAGTCGGGCAGAGCTGAGAGTTCTACATCTCCATCTGAAGGCTGCTAGCAGAATACTGACTTCCAGGAAGCTAGGATGAGGGTCTTAAAGCCCGTAACCACAAAGATACACCTACTCCAACAGGGCCACACCTACTCCAACAAGACCACACCTACTCCAACAAGGCCACACCTATTCCAACAAGGCCACACCTACTCCAACAGGGCCATGCCTTCTAAAAGTGCCACTCCCTGGGCCGAGCATATACAAACCATCACAAGCAGGTAACTAGAGATGCCGTAGCTCATGAGTCCAGCCATGAAGAAGACAGCATTTCACAGCATGTCTCCCGCCTCTGGTTCTTACCCCTTTTCTGTAGCCCCACCCTGAGCCTTGTTGGGGAGAGGAGTTGATAAAGGTATCTGCTTTAGGGGTGAGCGCGCAATCTCTTATAGAATGCTTTCTTTAAAAGAGAAATGAGACTAGAGGGGTGGCTCAGGCATTCGGAATGCGTGCTGTTCTTGCAGAGGACCCAGGTTCACTTCCCAGCACCTACATGGTAGCTCACGACCATTGATAACTCCAGCTCCAAAGGATCTGATGTACTCTTCTGACCTCTGTAGGCGACTCAGGAAAAGCACTCATACATATAAAATAAAATAAATCTAAAATAATATTTTAAACCACTATAAGGGTTGAATCAACAAAATCTAGACTGAGTGAAGCTCAATAGGAAAAAAATTCTTACATCTAAAAGTATTGGGAGATAAAGCAAAAGAGGCTGGGGGCGGCTGAGGGGGCGAAGTCCCGGCTGTCTGAGGCGTGGCAGCACGTGTCGCCCACCCTGAGCAGGCAGAGGCCGACCATCCCTGGGGCTCACTGGGATTATTGAGCTGCTGGTTGTGAGAAATGCAGTCGTCTCCCAAAAAGTGAGGGAAAGAGTCAGACACCTGACACTGGCCCCTGGCTTCGCATACACACAAAAGGAGACACAGAGTTGTGACGATGAGAAGGTAGGGCAGGGAGGCTGACAGAACTGTCCATCAACTGCAGGGTATGACGCTAATTTAGAGGTAGGGAAACTGTGAAGAAGCAAAAAGAGACAGCTGGAGCAGCACAGCCACGGATCTGAAGGCGTGAAGAAATTAAATAGTGCACCAGTGAGATGATGCAGCGGGTATCAGCAACTGCTGCCCAATGATACAAGCCTGACAACCTGGGTTCAAGGCCTGGGATGCGTGTGAAAGTGGGAGAGAGGAGCTGGTTCCGTAAGTAGTACTCTCACCTCCACACACACACCACGGCACACACACCCACACACACACCATGGCACACACACCCACACACACACCATGGCACACACACCCACACACACCACAGCACACACACCCACACACACACCACAGCACACACACCCACACACACCACAGCACACACACCCACACACACACCATGGCACACACACCCACACACACCACAGCACACACACCCACATACACACCATGGCACACACACTCACACACACACCATGGCACACACACACACACAAACCACAGCACACACACCCACACACACACCATGGCACACCCACCCACACACACCACAGCACATGCACCCACACACACACCATGGCACACACACCACAGCACATGCACCCCCACACACACCATGGCACACACACCCACACACACACCGCAGCACACACCCCCACACATACACCGTGGCACACACACCCCCACGCACATATTATATTCACAAATACTCATAATAAAAAGACACAAGTAAAAAACACTTTTGAAGCAATTACATTTTGCACTGGGGCTCTAGGTCAGCGGCAGGCACATACGCAGCATATGCAAGGCCCTGAATCCAATCTCCAGCACAGAGGACAGTGGGAGACTAATGTTTTAGGTAAGAGGTTATGGTAATTATGCCTTTTAAGAGAAGGCCTTATCCTTTCAACATAATGCTGAAACAGGTACCAGTGAAGCAACACACCTTCTAAGAGTTCCTCAAATAACCAAGCATTATAAACAGAGATAGAAGAAGGCCGGGCACTGGTGGTGCATGCAGTACTTGGGAGGCAGAGGCAGGTGGATTTCTGAGTTCAAGGCCAGCCTAGCTACTGAGTAAGTTCCAGGACAGTCAGGGCTACACAGAGATACCCTGTCTCGAAAAGAAAAAAAAAAACAGAAAAATAAAAAATGAAATAAAAATAAAAAATAAACAGAGATATAGAAAAGACAAGAAAAAAAAAAAAACCAACCCGGACTCATTGAGAAATTCACACTTTTACATCAATTGTAACATGTTTTTAAAATTCCATAATTATTTTTAATATATAAAAACTACTATGAGAAAGCAAATGTTATCAGCTCCAAATAAAGGGAGAGAGGACACAGAAGGCTTGGGAGAAACAGAACATAGCAGCGCTCTGGAGAGGGCAAATGGGGGAGAGATGAACTGTAGTCTGTTCCTCTGTGCGAGCTTTCTTAGCAAGTCTGTGCAGACCACTGAAATGCAGCCTCCATGAGAGCCGTGGGTGACTGAGGATGACCTTGGCTCGCCCCTGAGAGGCTGGGGAGCCTGTCTTGCCTGAGGTGTGCCTCCCCAGGAGCCAGGGTTATATTGGGAGTTGGGACATCTTTTGACTGGGCAGCTTTGACAGCTGGCTAGGCTAGCGATTTAGTTTGCTGCCACAGAGGAAAGCGTGGCCAACTGGGCCACATGAGGAAGTAACCCGAGCCCTTAACGCCAACCTGGGAGCTGAGCTGAGCTGCCTACTGTTGCTGTGGCTCTGTGGGACAGAGGAATGCTCCACAGCCTACGGGGCGGCCTCGGGACTCCATTCCAGGAGAAACCAGTCTTTCACAAGCTTGCGAAATGCGATTTGGCAAGGCCTGTGAGGGTGACTTGTAGCCTAGTTGAATGGAAGTAAGTGTCAGAAAAGGTGGAAACAGGGCGGGGAAGAAATGTCAGCAGGGATGGCCCTAGCTTGTCACCCTTTCAGAAGGTGTAAGAATCGCAGAGAAAGAAAAGATTCTTTCCCCCCAATCTCAACTTTGTGAATTTTAAATTTTTAGTTGTCACATTTGTTTTCTGATATGATTCCTTTCCTCATGTGCGTGTGTGCATGCGTGTGTGTGTGTGTGTGTGTGTGTGTGTGTGTGTGTGTGTGAGTGCACGTGCTCACTGAATTAGAAAACATAAGACAACCTCCCATGTCCTCAGGTGCTTCCACCCTGTCCTTTGAGATGAGTCCTCTCTCTGATCTGGAACTCACCATGCAGGCTAGGGCTGGCTGGCTGGCCAGCGACCCCCGGGTCTGACTCCCCAGTTGCTTGGGGAGGATCTGGGGATCGAACTTAGGTCCCCTGGCTTGCAAGCACTTTGGCTAGCTCTCCCCAGATCCCTGAGCTTTCATTATTGTTTAGATGAATGCTCTGTAGCTGTCTTCAGAAACACACCCGAAGAGGGCATCAGATCCCATTACAGATGGTTGTGAGCCACCGTGTGGTTGCTGGGATTTGAACTCAGGACCTTTTGGAAGAGTGGTCAGTGCTCTTAACCGCTGAGCCATCTCTCCAGCCCCCTATTTCTCTCTCTCTTTTTTTTTCAGAGCGTAACCCTGCTAACTGCCACCCACTAAGCATAACAGTAACTCCCACACTTCTCCCTGGATACGAAGCTCTCTCCTTTCTCATCATCACGCCTGTTCCTCCCACCTTCTTGTCAAATCTCGTTCTTAAGAAACAGCCTCTCTCCCTTTCCCTCTGGATCTCCGTCCCTTCGTCTCCTCTGAGGTCAGGTGGCTTTCCCTTGGTTCTGTCCCCTCTGATGCAGGCAGCCTCAGAGAGAGGAGCTTAAGAAGCTCTCAGAGCTAGGGCATCCCCTCACTGTTTCCCCGATTAACTGTTTTCCTGGGTGAGGTTCGTTCGTGGCTCTCTTTAGCTTCAAGGAGCTGTTACCAGGATCTTTCATTTCCTGCTAGGAAAAGCTGTCAGGGCTTCGCCCCTTCCCTCCCAACTTAATTCTGTTATCATCTAAGAAACATCTGGTTAAATATGAGAAGAAAGAAATCAGAGCAAGAAACGGAACGAGACGGGAAATGAACCGTATTGCCCGCTGAACCGAGCTTAGGGAGAGTTGGAACTAACTTTTTCTCTGGGGAACTGAGGCAGGCGCTGGGTACTGCAGAGGGGGCTGAAAATGGAGAGCCAGACCCACTCTAAAAAGAGAGAGAGATAGGAGAAAGGGGGTGGGGTGGGGAGGAGGGAGGAAAAGGGGGAAGGGAAAGACAGTAATTAATATCTCAGGGATTGCAGATTGTCTGCTTCCACACTACTTAATTGGGTAGAAATAGTTATTTATTTGTATAGCTAAAATTACTATATCAAAACTATTCTAACCTCCCCCATGTTTTGTCACAAAATGGAGGCAAGTGCCATTTCAAGTCTGTTTTTTTCCCAGTGAGAAAACAAAAGATCGGAAAGGCAGGGTTTTGATTTTGTTGTTTTTTTTTCTTTTTTGTTTGTTTGTTTGTTCCGTTTTGGTGGCCATGCAGTTGTTCAGGGATATAACTTGTTTTGTCTCTTCAGAGTTTTAGTGAAGTTTTTTGTTTGCTTGTTTTTTTAAAAAAATAAAAATGTGCCGGGCGGTGGTGGCGCACGCCTTTGATCCCAGCACTTGGGAGGCAGAGGCAGGCGGATTTCTGAGTTCGAGGCCAGTCTGGTCTACAGAGCTAGTTCCAGGACAGCCAGGGCTATACAGAGAAACCCTGTCTCGAAAAACCAAAAAAAAAAAAAAAAAAAAAAAAAAAAAAAAAAAACAAAACAAAACAAAAAAAATGTTTGTTTTATTTGTGTGTGCACAGATGAGTGTGTGCATGTGTTTGTGTGTGTGCGCGTGTGTGTGCGCGTGGTGTGTGTGTTACTGTGTGTCTGTGGAGGTCAGAGGGCAGCTTGGGCTGGCCCTCACCTTCCACCTTAGGACTCACTCAGGTCATCAGGCTTGGCCACAAACACCAAGCCCTCTCACCAGCTGCAGTTGCCTTTTTTTTTTTTTTTTTTAAATCCTCTGGTATTTGATGTCTATAGGGTCTATTGTTCCTTTGATCAATTGCTATTGCATTTGAGGCTTTACAAAATAACTTTTGCTTTCCAAGAGAAAACAGCTTGCTTTTTAGATATGATAACTTCAGAGAATCATCTTTTTGGCAGGTGAGGAAAGACAGGCATTTACCTGTGGAAAAGTGGTGCTGGGCCACAGAAATAACGATGCCAAAACCCTGCCTGCATTTAGCACTCTGCTCAGCAATTAACAGCTGAAATTACAGGGCCTCGAGTGTCAGGGAAGGTCACCCCAACAGTCCGTTGATTAGTAGTCAGTGTCTGTCTCTGTATCGCACGGTCTGCCCTCAAACCCGAGAGCCTCCTGTCTCAGTTTCCCAAATGTTAGAAATACAGGTGTTTCTCGCCACACCCAACATTCAGATTTTTAGTAGAGTCTAATTTTCCATTATTGCAGGAGGGAAAAGATGAGATTAAAGATATTGGTAACCTGGAATAATTTTGTCTAACCGTAATCACATCTCAAGATTTCTACCCAGTATCTTTAGCTTATGGACAGGGGAAAACCAAAGGGAAACCAGAAAGAGGTGGCCCTGACAATACAAGAAAGTCCTCAGCCCTTAAAGCTCATTGCTAAAGTGCTAGCTAGCTTCCACTAGTATATATAGTGACTAATACATCCTTATGGCTGAGTTTTTGTTTACTTAATGAAACCAATAAAGTTATAATGAAGGTTACTCAACAGTCATAATTTTTTAAATAGTATCAGTAAAGCAATTAAGATAATTGCTACATCATAGTTTTCAGAGAAAATGAATTCCTGTGAAAATTATAAACATTAAAATATTTATTTATTTATTTATTTATTTATTTATTTGCCTGTCCGTTTGTTATAACGTAGGGCTTTACATGGTACGGGCTGGTCTAAGCTTGTTATGTAACTAAGAATGACCTTGAGTTTCTGATCCCCGCCCCCACACCCCACACCCACCCCACCCTCCGGCCCACGCCCGTCTCTACCTCTTAAGTGCTCCGATTGTAGACACACACCACTACACCACTACACCACTACACCACTACACCACTACACCACTACACCACTACACCACTACACCACTACACCACTACACCACTACACCACTACACCACTACACCACTACACCACTACACCACTACACCACCACACCACTACGCTGGGTTCTGCTTGGTGCTGGGGAGCTGACTCCTGGGTCTTTCTGCACGCTTAGGTACACATCCCTGCTCACTTCTGAGCTATGTCCCCGGCCTCTCTAGGTCTCACACTGTACCGCGGGTTGTCTTGGAGTCCTGAACTAATCACAATCTAGCTTCGGCCTCCCAGGTGCTGACAATACAGCTGTAAGCTATCATACCTGGCTTTTAAAAAGAGAATCTGTCAGCCTCTAAAATCCCCAAGAAACCAGCACATATGTACTGGAATTAAAAGAGCGAGTTTAGAGCCGGGCAGTGGTGGCGCATGCCTTTAATCCCAGCACTTGGGAGGCAGAGGCAGGTGGATTTCTGAGTTCGAGGCCAGCCTGGTCTACAGAGTGAGTTCCAGGACAGCCAGGACTACACAGAGAAACCCTGTCTCGAAAAACCAAAAAGAAAAAAAAAAGAGCGAGTTTAGATATATGCACATTTTAACTGGGGAGAATCTCAGGGCAGACACGGAGAGCGGTTACACGAGTGTCCTGGGATGCACCTGGAGCAGGGAAATGTCAAAACGACCTGGCAGGCTCACTTGGGCTGGGGGCAAGCATGTCGTCCAGAAGAGGCACAAACCAAGTAAGAATCGCCGTCTCTCAGGGCTCAGGAGCCCAGAAGACCCTGCAGTCCCCATCACGCTAAGCCCTGTGGAGAAGCCGGCTCTCCGCTGCTAGAACCGATGGCCTAAACCCTTAGTGACTGGCGATGACTCTGCTGGGACAGGCGAGGGGTTAGCGGTTCTTATGTGTCACAGGCCGGTCCTCCATCACTGGACTTCCTGTATCCATTTCGGAGCAGAGGAAGCAGCAGCTCGCGCACGCCTTCCCGGCATGCTCTGTGGCATGGGACCGGGGTGGGCGGAGTCCTGCGGGCGGAGGCTCCTCCTCGGCGACCGAGGCTTTGCCCGGACAGCATGGCCGACTCAGGGCTCAGCACCGCGGCAGTCATTGCCGTCCGCGTACAGAGCGGGCACTAGCACGCATGCGCACATGCCTATGATTCCAATTCCATATCATTCGTATCCACAACTTTTTTGTGTTTCGTTTCATGTAATTTTTCTTTCTCCTGTTTTATTTGATGGAGGCGAGGGGTTTAAGGAAGGGAGAATTAAAGTTTAACCATGTACCCAGACTGGTCCAAAATTCACCCTAACCCCATCGTCCTCCCGCCTCAGCCTCCAGAGGATTTCCGATGTGGACCGCCATACTCAGCTGCTTTTTTTTCTTGTTTTTGTTTGTTTGTTTTGCTTTTGTTTGTTTGTTTGTTTGTTTTTCGAGACCGGGTCTCTCTGTGTAGCCCTGGCTGTCTTGGAACTCACTCTGTAGACCAGGCTGGCCTCGAACTCAGAAATCTGCCTGCCTCTGCCTCCCAAGTGCTGAGATTAAAGGCGTGCACCACCACCACCACCACCACCACCACCACCACCACCACCACCACCCCGGCCTTTTTTTTCTTTTATATACCCATCAAATTTGAAAGCTTCATTTAAAAAAAAAAAAAGTTGACCAATTTACATGATTCTGTTTTTTTGTTTTTTGTTTTTTTAATGTAAGCCTACATAATCAGAAGGCTTTCTCCCCTTTCTGTTCCCATTCTAAGCAATCATTTCTTGATCCTGCAAACAAACCAGTGTTGCTGAGTTTCCTGTGATCTTCCTTCCGAGCAAAGGTTACATACACACAGGAAAAAGTATACTCCTGGGGCGCCCCCGCATCCCTACTTACACAAATGACAATTGATTGTGTATACTCTTGAGCTGATTTTTTTTTCCACGTACAAATAAACTATGAGGTCTTTGAAGGCCCCCTCTGCCTTGGCCAGCCCCCCTTCCTGGCACTCCTGATAGGCATTCACTTTGTATGTAGCGACACATTCCATTCCCTAATTAGTGGTAAATCTTATACATGCTCATCCGCCCAGTGCTGACTGTCTCAGCGTAAGCTTCTCCACGATGAGATATACACACACCGAGCCGCTCCCCGCCCCCTTTGATACCGGATCTAACATAGCAACATGAATAATTACGAGCTTAATAAATGCCTTTTTATGACTCTGACTTCTGATTTTTCTTGCCACCCACTTAGTATTTGGAAACCAGTTCTATCCACTTTTGCAATTCAATTGCATTCGAGCTCGTTAACAGTCAGATAAATAACACGGATTGGCCAAATTCTAAGAGAAGAAGCACAGGTTTATTCCTTTATTAAGTCAGTGTGTTAGGAAAAGAGCCACACAGTGGTTATACATCTGTCCGTTCTTTCTCATTGTATCTGTGTGCTCAGTATAAATCTAATCATATAGGCAGCTGGATTTCATTAAGAACTTGATAAATATGTCTAAAATGTATACAAAGAAGATACATGAATAGTTACCTTGATTTTTAAAGATAAGGGTAAAGGGATAATAGTAAGTATGTGATATTAATAAGTATGTGAAGACTTAAGAATATGGGCTGGACAGATGGCTCGATCGGTTAAGAGCATGGGCTGCGCTTGCAGAGGACTTGAGTGTGATTCCTAAACTCACATCAGGCCACCCCTACCCACCTGCAGCCACGGGTCCAGGTCACCCAACATCTCCTGGCCCCAGGGCGTCCACACTCACTCATGCATAGACCCCCACACAGACATCTACATGTGCACACAGTTGAAAAAATAAAGACAAACCTTTAAATTAGGAAAACATGACTTAGGAATAAAGGCTGGGCTTGTCGACACAGGAACAAATCAAAAATGTACCTGCCAGCCTAAAGCAGTCAGAACTCCTGTGTTAACGTTCAGCCCCCGAGGCCGTGATACTGAGGTGCAAGGACTTTCAGGGTGTTTGGGGACCTTCGTGAGTCAGATCACAGCTGCTGAAAGGAAAGCAGACGACAGCCCTCGTCCTCGGTCACAAGTTCTCACTGCGAGGACGTGAGCCTTTGGGAGGACTCGGACACGGACTGCTTCTGCCCCGGATTTTCACCTCAGCATTCTAAGAAATAACCTTCTCTTACAGCTTGTCGTCTCCGCAGCCGCTGAAACGCAGCCCGACGCCCACTTAAGGGGGTCCCTGTGTGTTAACTTTGTGGCTCCATGAAACCAAAAAGAAAAGAAAATGTAGCAAATGGTTTGGGGGGAACCCATATGCGAGGGAAAATACACTTAGGCCTCCGCCTAAACCTACACGCCTGAATGGGAAAAGGACAATTATAAAATCTATAAAAGGAAAATATAGGAAACTGTGTGGCATAAAGAAAGAACTCGATTTTAAATACGAAGAGTTTTCAAATATGGGGCTGGGGGTGTAGTCCAGTCCAGTGGGTGGGGTGCTTACCAGACTCGTGCACGCCTGACAAGACAGGTGTGGCGAGTGCCTGAAATGCCAGGAGGTGTGGGGGGGGGGGTCACAAGTTCAAAGGTCATCCTCAAATACACAGAAAGTTCTAGGCTAGCCTGGGATACAGGAGACTGTCTAGAGAAGGAAGGAAGGCGGGAGAAAGGAAGGGAGGGAGGGGGGAGGGAGGGAGGTTGGTTTCAAATGTGTAGTGAGAAGTGACTAATGAACTTCCATGAAGTTATCACATAAATGTTTACGTTCACCAATTCTATTCCAAACGCCTTTTCTCCTCACCCGCTAAATTTTTCCCTTTTTTTCTTGTAATTTTGACATAATGCTACACCCTGTATCACAATATCTCTTAAAATATGTACTTACATTTTTATATGAACACAATGCCACCATTATAACAGTAAAATGTAAGAATAATTAATTAATAAATAAACCATTAATTATGTTTAACGACTGAGCAAAGGTCGTATGGACTCACAGGAAACGAAGCAGCACACACGGCCCACCAGGCTCTGCGCTGGAGGCTCCGTGGATACATTACAGCTCTCAGGTTAGAGCTCTGACGGGACTCCTGAATGCGTGAATGGGCGGGAACCTAACTCTTGTCCCTGTTCTTGGGGAATCTTTTATTTTTCTGTTAGCTTGGCTTGTCCAACTTTGATATGTGGTCTTCGTTTTATCTTACTATAATTTATTTTGTGTTGTTTTGTTGTTATCTCCCAGAAGCTGGTTCCTTGCTAATGAGAGACAGAAATGGGGTAGAAATGGGTGGGGGAGGTGGGAGAAATCGGGAGGAGAAGGGGGAGGCTCTATTTGGATTGGATTGTATAGAAAAGAATCTACTTTTATTTAAAGGGGGGGAGAAGAAACTAATTTTTAAAGCATTCTAAAAGATTCCAAAACATAAATACCAAGGCATTTGACTATATAAGAATTAGAATTGGGGGGAAAAAACCCGAGAACGCAGGTTGTATCTAGAAATGACTATCTGGGATACACAAAGAACCCTAGCAAATTGACAAATGACAGACTTTAAAGAAAAATCTGGACATAGACTACAACAGGCAACTTATAAAGAGGCAAATCAGAGAACTCGAGGAGTAACCTTAAAGAAATTAAAACAAAAATAACGAAGCATCGGTCTACACCAAGTAGCCTGGAAAACATTAGCTGGTGGATGCCAAGCGCTGGTGGTGATGTGTGCTGGTGGAAGGCAGATCGGTGTATTCTGGGAAAGCAATCTGTCTCTATTTAGTTAAATTAAGTATAAAGATATTCTGGGATCCAGCAGTTCTGTTCCTGGATATGCATCTCTAAGAAGCGCTTACCCAGAGCCACTCGGCAGCAGTACACAAGGGTGTCCACTGCGGGGTGGTCCACTCAAGGGTTACTCGTCGTCGTCGTCGTCACTGCGGACAGATGGAGGCCACCTGAGAGTGAATAGGTGATTCACAGGGCACCGCTCCACAGGCAAAGCCCAGGCACCAATGCGCACCCAGTCACGTGTACAGGTACTAAATATGTACTCGAGTAAAACAAGCGTGAATGATAAAACACATCATCATTTCAGTGAAGAAAATCTAAGCCGAAACCAACATCTATGTTGTAAGAATACACCCAGCAGCTGGCGAGGTAGCTCAGCTGGTAAAATGTCTCAGGTCCTCATGTTTACGAGGCATGAGGATCTGAGCTCAGTTCCCAACACCCACATATAAAGATGGGGAAGCCCCGCAGGGGCGCACACCTTTAATCCCAGCACTTGGGAGGCAGAGGCAGGCAGATTTCTGAGTTCGAGACCAGCCTGGTCTACAGAGTGAGTTCCAGGACAGCCAGGGCAACACAGAGAAACCCTGTCTCGAAAAAACAAAGATGGGGAAGTCCAGCGTTCGTAAAGCAGAGACAAGAGGATCCTTGGAACTCACTGTCCAGCCAGTCTAAGCAAGTTGGTGAGCTGCGGGTTCAGTGACAGATCCTGTCTCCAAAGCTTATGTGGGAAAAAAAAATGGAGTCAAAGAAGAAGAAACCAAGTGTCAATCACTGGCCCTTGAATGCATGGGTGCACACACATTCAAAAATATATACGTGCATACACCCCCCCACACACACACACAGTTAAGAAGACATATAAGCAAAATGGTATTGTGATGGTCCACGCAATGATTCTGGAGGCGGGGAGAGAGGCATCCAACTGGAGTAAGAAGGAATACATAGATAAAAGCAGCTGCTGGCACAGACCAATGCTAATACTGTACCGGCAGTTGAGAAATAGCATTACCTCACCTTTCTATACCCAATGAGGCCTAGGGGTGAGAGGTAGACATCAGGAATGGGTCACATCTTTGAACTGAATCTAAATTGATCGGCGCCTTTATCCCAAGATTTAACACACCAGGCTAAAACAAAATAAAATAATCCAAACTCTTCTATGCCCGAATCTCTGTAGTAGAGACTGGTCCACGGGTAAAGGGCCATGTTTGGGCTGAGGCTCAGGTGAGAAAGCACGGGCCTGGCATGGCCCCTGGATTCAGTCTCCACACTGGATCAAACCGGTCATGCTGGCCCATGCCTATAAGCCTGGCATTTAGGAGGCCGAGCCAGGAAGATTAAAAGTTCAAGGTTACTCTCAACTACACAGACAATTTGAGTCCAGCCCAGATTGTGTACGACTGCATTGTTTACAAAGAATAAAAAGAGGTCTTGGAAGTCAAAACCAAAAGCACAGAAACCCAAGAAAACTGATTTTAATGGTCAGGGGAGGTGGGAAAAAGGTGCCACGGGGAACACGGGTGCCCGAGGAAGCCTTGTGGTCAATGTGGAAGTATTTTAAGCAAAAAGTTGTATTGGTTTTTGATTCAACATGTAAATATCCATGTACTTGCATAAAGAATGGAACAAATTAGTGAACTAACAGAATAAAGCTAATTTATAGAAATGCTCCGCCCACCCTGAGGCGCACAGACCCCTCCCCCCACTCCTGCAGTACTGGGCCTTGCTGCCTCTGAGCAGAGCTGGAAACACATCCCTAGTGTGCATTAGAAGCTGAACCATTGCCTGGAGGCCGGGGCTACCCTAACTGGCTTTGAAACTTAGAAAACCATTATACCTCCCTGGGTCTCCATTTCCCTTCTGTGCCTTCCGAATATCCAACTAAAAGCTCTCTACTTTACAGGGGTAAAACTGGAGCTCTGCAGTGACCCTGCTTGAGTTTAACCCCATCCTGTCTTAACAAAGGCTTTCTTTTTAAAATTTTTCTTTCTTCCTTCCTCTCATCCCTCTCTCTCTCCCTTCCTTTCTCCTTCTCTCCTTCCTTCCTTCCCTTTCTCCCTCTTTCCTTCTTCCCTTCTACCCTCCCTCCCTTTCTTTTTTTAAGACAGCCCACCACGTAGCCCAGACATGGCCCTAACTTGTGATCTTCACTAGCCCTTGTGCATACACAGCTAGTGTTGGTCATTAATCCTTCCGGGAGGCTGGGATTGATCACATTAGCTCAGTGCTAACTCCAGAGCCTGGGTTTAGTTCCCAGCACTGAAAAAAAGAATCAAATAAAACACCCAAAGAAATAATACAGTATAGAAGTGGAGATAAAGAATCATGGCCAGGCCAGGCAGTGGTGGCGTACGCCTGTAATCCCAGCACTCTGGGAGGCAGAGGCAGGCGGATTTCTGTTCGAGGGCAGCCTGGTCTACAGAGTGAGTTCCAGGACAGCCAGGGCTACACAGAGAAACCCTGTCTCGAAAAAACCAAATCCAAAAAAAAAAAGAAAAGAAAGAAAAAAAGAAAAAAAGAATCATGGCCAGACCAAAACCAGTGCTTGTTGCCATAGTAATGGGATCTAACTTAATGTACAGGACCCTGTAAACAGCTGC
This sequence comes from Apodemus agrarius, assembly GCA_964023405.1. Lineage (NCBI taxonomy): Eukaryota > Metazoa > Chordata > Mammalia > Rodentia > Muridae > Apodemus > Apodemus agrarius. The sequence continues at coordinate 126,850,986 of OZ030007.1, read as the reverse complement.
AGTAGCATATGCCTACAGTCCCAGATGCTCAGGAGGCCGAGGCAGGAGAATCATCCAAGCTCATGAGTAAAATTCTCTCAGTACAACAGTAAAACTTCACTTATAGATAGATGATAGATAGATAGATAGATAGATAGATGGATGGATGGATGGATGGATGGATGGATGGATGGATAGATAGATAGATAGATAGATAGATAGATAGATAGATGATTGTGGGATGTAAACTGTGCCAACAAGTTAGGTGAGGTAGATCTGGTCAAGACCCGGAGGCTTGGCGGACACACACCTGAGGCTGAGGTGACTCCCAACTCCCTGCCAGACTCCTGCCTTGGAACATGTGCCATGCTTCTCACATAAAAGAAACATGTCCTATGGTCACATAGGCTCAGAACAAGAATTCTCCATGCTAATGATGTACCTTGAGGTCCAGAGGGCTTAGCCGATAAGCCTTCCTTCCCAGATGTTCCTCCCTACAAAAGGTATTTAATCTCAGGCCCACCCTGAGCAGTGGGGGATGGTTTTACGCATCCATTTTCTGCCTTGACAGTAAACTCTTTAGAGCCATGAACTGTCTCTCTTCATCGGGATCCACTGTGGGGAGCATGGAGAAGGCCTTTGCCTACAGAGCTGCAGCCTAATCTCGCGTAGAAGGCCTCTCTGCGCTCCCAGCCCCAAGCCCCACGAAGCCTGCTACCATCAAGCTAAGGACAATCATCCCAGCTGGGACAAGCTGAAGCTCCCCTTCCTTGTCCCCAGGCCCTGGGCTAGACACTGTCCCCAGCCCTAACCTCACCCCACGCCCCACCCCATCTCATTATCTGCTCCTCTGAGATTGCCAGCAGTGCCTGGATGTCCAAGAGTCTGAGAACCCCACAGCCTCATTGCAGGCCTGGGATGCCTGAACCAGCTGTGGACTTCCTACAGCTGAGGCTGTGCTTTCCCCACCCCCACCCCCACCCCACCCCCCGAGCAGTGTCTCAGCCACTGCTCCTCAAGGTACCAATGTCCGGCTCATAAAGTGGTTCAACGGAGAGATGCTTCTGCTGCCCTGAGTTCAATCCCTGGGGCCTACACAGTGAGAGAGAACTGACTCCTGAAAACTGTCCCCTGACTGCCCGGCACACGCTGTGCTCGTGCTCACCCTCCAGGTAAACAGACGTCAAAAAGGAAAAAGAAAAAAAACTTGTCAACATCTTTGAATGCAGGGGGATTCCGAGGGGCGGTCGGAGCCCAGAAGAGTGAAGGAGACCGCGGCAGCTCAAGCCGGCTGGTGGCATCCTGGGCTGGAGAAAGAACAGCAGCAGAGGAAGGAAGAGTCAGTGACACTTAAGGAAATAGGGGCTTTAGGTGTTAGCAATGTACCAGTACTGGCTCACTGACGTTCACAAGTCAGGTTAATGAGCCGATGGCTGGAGCTAGGGAAATAGGACCCCTGCCCTACTGCTAAACATGTTCGTCAATCTCAAAGTATTCTTTTTATGATAGTGAAAATAATCTTTTCCTTTTTTGTTGTTTTTGCTTGTTTGTTTGTTTTTTGTTTTTTGAGACAGGGTTTCTCTGTGTAGCCCTGGCTGTCCTGGAACTCACTCTGTAGACCAGGCTGGCCTCGAACTCAGAAATCCATCTGCTTCTGCCTCCCAAGTGCTGGGATTAAAGGCGTGTGCCGCCTCCTCCTCCTCCTCCTCCTCCTCCTCCTCCTCCGCCACCACCACCCAGCAATAATTTCCTTTCTAATAATACAACTTAGTCCTTTTAACAAAAAGATGCATTTTTTTGGTATGGATATTGCCTGTGTATGTGACATGAATGGCATTTTTTTGGTATGGATATTGTCTGTGTATATGACATGAAGGTGCTCATAAAGGCCAGAAGAAGGGATCTGACAACCGTAGGTCAGTGGCTCTCAACCTGTGGGTCGGGGTTGGAAGACGCTTTCACGGGGGTTTCCTAAGACCATCCGAAAGCACAGATATTTCCAATGCAACTCATAAACGAGGCAAAATTACAGGGTTGGGAGTCAGCACAACGAGAGGAGGAGGGACTATATTAAAGGGCTGCAGCCCTAGGAAGGTTGACAGCACTGCCCTAGCTGGAGTTACGTGGGCGGTCGTGAGCTGCCCCAAGCCGGTGCTGGGAACTCTTGGGTTTGCCGAAGCACAAGGCCAGCAGGATCGGGGCTTTGCCAGGTAATGCAGTGGCAGCCTGTAACTCAGTGAGTCTGAAGGACTCCCCCACGTGGAGGGGTGCACCGGTTCCAGTGGCATCTGAATGTTAGAGCGGAGGGCTGATTCCCCGTCGAGCTCAACCACGAGCAATTAGAAAGATGTTTTAACCAGTCTGGACTTACGACAATAATTCTCAAGTTCTGGGGTCTTTGAGCCAAAAAACGTCGAGAGAGGATTATCTGTGGGGTTCCATCTTACCTGGGTCCTGACACTCAGTAGATACTTAAGAGATGTTCTAGCTGCATGTGGTTCTGCTCACCTGCACAGCATCACTCGGACCACGATCAGGAGGAGTTCAGGGCCGGCCACAAGCCAGTCTGGGCTATATGAAATCATTAATTAATTAATTAATTAATTAATTAGTTAATTAACATAAACAGAAGTTCATTAGAGCTAAAGCAGCATGTTCCAGAACTCGGTGAACAACTGCAGCCCTTAACACATCTTTCACAAAACAAACAGCTACACAGTCCTAACTGGCAAAATAATCAAATTAAAAAGAATGCACTATATACTTTCTAGTTGATGCCATTTATCTGTTCTTGTGATTCAAGTTCCAGGCCTCCGAGTAGAACTATATGCCTTTAATTCAGGGACTATTGGGCCATGAGTCACTTGCAAAGGTGTCTTTCCCTAAGTACGTATTAATGTGCTTCACAGACTGGAAACAGGCCTATCGGGTTTGTTTAATGTTTCTCTCGTGAAGAACCTTGAAGCATTTGAATGGTACAATTTTTTTTTTCCTGTGCGTTTTTTATGAGCTACAGAGGCTTGCCAAGCCACTCAAGCTAATCTGCAAGTCCTGTAATTATCACCAAAAAAAAAAAAAAAAAAAAAAAAAAAAAAACCTACTCTGGCAAATTAAACCCACTTCTCAATACGGGCTTAATAGGCTAGGGGAAAGCTCAACGGATTACAAGCGCTACTTTACAAAACACACCGCAGCACACTTAACGCCTGGAGACGCGGCCTTAAATAGTTAAACAAGTCTATTGACATCAACCGGGTGCTTTTCCTTTGTTTATTTTTCCCAAAAGACTTCATTACCTCCAAAGCACCTGACCGAATAGGCGCAAAAGGCCTGCTGGAGCCGGCGCAGCTCAGGGGGAGGGCAGCCCAAGCCCCTCGCGTGGAAAAGTTCGTGGACGTCACTGGAGCCGAGAGCTGTCAGAACAAGCTCTGAGGGGAGGTCGCAGAGAGAATAACACTTGGCTATCGCCAGGGGTCACGCAGCGCAAGAGTCTCTGAAAGACAAGATAAGTACAGCGTAGAATCGACATGGTCTTAGGCGTTGGATCAGCCAAGTTAAACGCTGACGCGATAGGGAGAGCGGTAAAAACTTAGTTCGCAGGTAAGTTCTTGTCGGACTCAGTGAAGGGAGATCGGGTCTGCCACCGAAGGACTGGCTTCGGAAAAGATCTCTGTATAATCAGGGTCATGTTAAACTAAGTAAGCAGGATCTCCCAGGGAGTCCAGGTCCTGCCTAAACCACTACCATCAAGTCTGACGTTTGTGGAGAGCTTACAAGTCTCCTTCTACTGGGCTGGAGACTGAAGGTTTCAAGAAGTCAGCAGAAAAGAGCCCAAGCCCCCTTTAAACGGGGCTCAGGGGTCAGGGAACCCGGGAGGAGTTACTGAAGTGACTAGGGCAACTCCAAGTGTCTGGGGCTCTCGGGCTCAGAGGGCCTGAGATAAGGAAACAGCCATCAGTCACCCCTTCAGCTCGCTCTCTGAAGTTGGCTGGTTCCACTGTGGACCTGGTGATGAGCAGGACAGAGATAGCTTCTGCAATGCAGCTTCTTTGAGCAGAAAGAAATGCGAAGCTTCCTCCGAGCATTCATTTCCTATTTGAATCCTTCAGATCAAATCTCCGCCATCAGGAGACTGATGCTGGGTCTCATCTTGCATACATCCTGGATTAAAGACGAGGCCTGGGCGTGTCCTACGCAATGGACTCACAGGGCAGGAGTGAGTCCCACTGCGCCTCTCAGAGGGAGCCCCAGCCAGAAAATGTCAGAATATGTGTCAGCCCTGGTCGTGCCACTGTCGGGAAGCACGTGCAGCTATCGTTGCAAACAGGAATAAAGCTAAACCAAAAAGAACAAACAACAAAACCAAACAACAACAAGAGAGAGGGAGAGGGGGAGGGGAGGGGAAGGGGGAGGGGAAGAGAGAGAATTGGCAAATTGGCTGGAATTTGCCAAACGCGTGTTGGCTTTATGTTCAAATAACTCTTCAAAAATGTTTTTAAGTGTTTTTCAAATAAAAGTTAGGGCCGGGCGGTGGTGGCGCTCGCCTTTAATCCCAGCACTTGGGAGGCAGAGGCAGGCGGATTTCTGAGTTCGAGGCCAGCCTGGTCTACAGAGTGAGTTCCAGGACAGCCGGAACTACACAGAGAAACCCTGTCTCGAAAAACAAAAACAAAAACAAAAACAAAACAAAACAAAACAAAACAAAACAAAAGTTAGGGAAGTTCTAGCTGGGCTAGAACTCGTGACTTTAATCCCAGCAGAAGAACTCTGAGATCAAGGCTAGGTTGGTGTATGGAGCAAGTTCCAGGACAGCCAGGGTGACACAGAAAAACTCAGTCTTGCTGAGAGGTCGGGGTGGGGGGAGTCAATATTGGGTAACAGATGACCCAGTAGGAAAAGACCTCTCTGGTGACCTAAGTGTGATCATTGGGGTCAACATGGTAGAAAAAAGGAGAACAGCTCCTTCAGTCCATCCCTGACACATAAACACGCATGCACAAATATTCACACACACACACACACACACACACACACACACACACACAAGCACACACACGGACACACTAAATAAATAAATGAATGTAATAAAATAAAACAAACAAACAAAAAAAAAAAACAAGGAAAATCCAGTATTTAGACTGATTTCTCTTCTCTAGTTGATACTTTTCCTGATGCGTAAGATGAATTCTCACGTCTGGGCAGTGACTCTGTTATCGAAAATGATAAAGATGAGGAGACAGGACCCCGCGGCCCACTCAGCTGCTCAGCCGTCAAGTCTTGGGTCAGGCTGATTCTTGTCTTCGTTTACCTCTCGCAGGCCACCAGTCCGCTCTTTATCTTATCTTAGTTCTTACACCTTCTGTGCCCCCGTGGTGCTGACACACTCTAACTCACAATTATAAGAACTTTTTCCTTTCTCTTTTTCAGGCAGAGTCTCACGTCTCCTGAACTGGTGTCCAACAGCATATGTAGCTGAGGCGGACTTTCCAATTTTGATCCTCCTGCCTCTACCTCCGAAGTGCTATGATTACAGACATATGCCATCACACTCAGTTCCCGAGGTGCTAGGTCGGACCCATGGCTTCAGGCATGCCGGACAAACACTCTACCAACTGACCTATATCTCAATACCTCTTGGTCATACATGGCTCTGCCTTTATTAGCCCCAATCTCCCTTCCGACCAACTCCCTGGTAGCATCTTCCCAGGCTGTGCACGCACGGCAGTCTTTCCTCCTTGGCTGGTCACAATTACCAGGATCTCTATGTGTTTTGCTTACTGCATCAGTGATGTAAAACTTCTTTTCGTTTCTAAGTGGAGATGCTTACAAGTCTTTTCCTACCTACAGAAAGCTCTCAGGGTAGGAACCACATTGGTCTAATAATACCATTATATCTGCAATACTTAACGGACATATTTAGAACATGGCCGATGGTCAGTGAGTGTTTGCTATTGGGATGAAGGAGAGAAGGAAGTGGGTGACCGGAGTTGGTAAACTTCTGAAAAGAAACAAAATAGTGAAAATGTTTAGGATGTAGCCACCAAAGGCCCTGTCATCTGATCTCTGTGTAAAGATCACAGGAAGGCCCCGGGACAAAGCAGCAAGGCCCAGGAGATAGCTTAGTGAGTTCAATCCCTGTGATCCACATGGGGGAAGGAAAGAACTGACCTTCAGGTTGTCAGGGGACAGGCCCATAAAGTAAACAGCAGCAGCAGCAGCAGCAGCAGCAGCAGCAGCAGCAGCAGCAGCAACACAAAATATCAAATTTCTTAAATCATATTTTTAAAAGAAAAAAAATGAGCAACAACAACAACCACCACCACAAAAGACTACACTAGGTTGTCTGTCTTCATTTATTTTCCTGTTGCTGCGATAAACATTCTGACAGAAGTCACTTGAAGGAGAAAGGTTCATGGTGACTCGAAGCTCAAGGGCACACTGTCCGCCTCGGTGGGCAAGTCCCAGCAGCGGGAGCTCGAGGCCGCGCTCATGGCCGGCCCACACTCAGGAGGCAGGCAGCGATGGCCCCGAGATGCTGCTGGACTCCTCCCTCCATGCGCACGCTCCCAGCTAGGGGTGGCCCCACCCGGGGGGTGGGGGACAGGAACGGCCCCCAGAGGCTTATATATTTGAGTGCTCGGTCATCAGGCAGTGGCGCCACTTGAGAGGGATTCCAAGGCGACGTCCAGTCGAAGTGGGTGTGGCCTTACTGGGGGAAGTCTGTCACTAGGGGCAGGCTTTGGGGTTTTAAAAGCCCAAGCCAGGGGCTGGAGAGATGGCTCAGCGGGTAAGAGCGCTGAGGGCTCTTCCAAAGGTCCTGAGTTCAAATCCCAGCAACAGCGTGGTGGCTCACAACCATCCCTAGTGAGATCCGATGCCCTCTTCTGGAGTGAAGACAGCGATGGTGTGCTTATACATAAATAAATAAATCTTTAAAATAAAAAATAAAATAAAAGCCCAAGCCTGTTTCTCTCTCTCTCTCTCTCTCTCTCTCTCTCTCTCTCTCTCTCTCTCTCTCTCCCTCCCTCCCTCCCTCCGTCCCTCGCTGCCTGTGGATGTGGCTTTGGAACTCTCAGCCTCTCCTCCGGCACCATGTCTGCCTCTGTGAAGCCATGCTCCCCACCATGATGAAAATGCACTAAGCCTTTGCAACTGTAAGCATCAATTAAATGCTTTCTTTATAAGAGTTGCCACGGTCAAGGTGTCTTCACAACAATAGAGTGCTAAGACACCACGTCAAAGCAATCGAGGTAATCCCCTTCTGGCCTATCTCCCAGGTAATTCTAGATCTGTTGGGCTGACCATATTAACCACCACACTTGCCAATTCCTAGGCAACGACAAAATTACTGACTAGTTGTCTCTAGTGTCCAGCTTTTGCACGTACACCCAAACTCTAGGGTGCAGTAGACAGACTGCAGTAAATGTATCAGTTGTCACGTTTTTTACCGGCAGTTTCTTCTCAGAGAACCCGGGCCACCTGCAGTTCCTACTTCCAGCCAACTCATGACTAAGTCACTCTGTCGGGCAAGCTCTATGGAATCAGGTATTATGACATGAAAATGAGCTACTATAAAATACACGAGAAGGTCCATATAGCAAATCGAAACCAAATGCAAGCTGACATTCCCAGAGAATAAAGATGCCACAATGAAAACAAAGAAATCAGCTGCTCAAGGAAGGAGAGACACAAAGACCTGAAGTCACAGGGTCCCCGGGGTGCTGACTGACTGGCCATGGGTTCTGTATGACATGTTCTATGTCTCATACTAGGTGTGCTTTGTTTTGGGAGATTTGCCATCTGTTCTCTCTCTCTCCTTAACTGTCTCAGTAGGAAGGTTCTAGTTCCTGACCAGAGAGACGGGGATGTTCAATTTACTGGTAGCCCAAAGCAACCAATACACATGCTTAATGGATATCTTCCATGTTGAAGACACCAAGAAATGATGGGGCAAACAAATTCATGTAAGAAAAGATGATCACATTGAGGCACAGTAGATCTAGTGGAGAGAGAGATACGGATGACAAACTACTGACCTTGTCAGGTATGGCCTGGTAAACGCACTAACACGATTCTATGTGTTTAAGGGTTATTTATGTATTTATTTCTACTTTGAGACAGGGACTCTTATAGCCAAAGCAAGTCTCAAACTCACTAGATAGCGTCAGGTGGCCTTGAACTTCTGATCCTCTTACCTCCACCTCCTGAGTCTTAAGTACTCGTATCCTTTATCACAGGACCTGGAATATGCAGAGCTAAGAAACAAACCCAAGCCCTGTGCAGGCTAAGCAAGCTCTCTATCAAGTGATCTACATCCATAGCCCGTGCCTAAGAATTTTTAGAAGTTCAATTTAAATTCATTTGTATAAAAGAAAATGAAAGCAGATGCTAAGGAAATAATATGTACTGTTTCAAAAAAAAGTTTCAGTGGCGAATTTTGACAAATAAAACTGTTTTGATCAGAATTATACTTTGATCTACATACTTGAAGCACATTTTAGCAGAATTTCAAAACGACTAGCCACGAGGCACGTCTCCTCACAAGAAATTAAACCATTCTAATGCTCCTCCACAAGGGGCTGTTGGCTCTCCTCAGAATACCCAAGAAGCATTCAGGCTTAAGAGCAAAGGTCTAGATGAAGTACCTGGTATGCCCAAAGTGCCAGCTTGGAGTCTCCTCAGTATGGGCATCGTATTAGAAAATGTACCATTTGAACTTTGGCTCAAAAGAGCAGTCTCCAGAGACTGTCCATGTGCATGTATGAAGAGATGAATCTTTTCCAAGACCTGCTGAAATGCCCTCTATGGGGCAGATGATCAGCTGACTGCAGGACAGGACAACCTGAGTTCCCATCTCTAACACCCACGTTAAGAGACTTGCTGCTCCGTTAGTTAAAGGACCCCAGCTCGGATCCCAGTAGCCACAAGAAATGGCTTCACAATTGCCTGTAACTCCATCTCTGAGGGAGCCAAGGTGCTTTTAAAGCCAGGCATGGCTGGGCATGGTGGTGCACTCCTGTAATTCCAGCACTTGGGAGGCAGAGGCAGGCGGATTTCTGAGTTCGAGGCCAGCCTGGACTACAGAGTGAGTTCCAGGACAGCCAGGACGACACAGAGAAACCTTGTCTCGAAAAACAAACAAACAAAAACAAAACAAACAAACAAACAAACAAGCATGGTGATGCGCTTCTGCAACCCCAGTGCTGGAATGGTGAGACAGAAGAATCCCTGGAATTCTTGCTTCAAAAATAAATAAGCAAAACAACTGTTGCAGGGAAATATTAAAAAAAAAAAAAATCAACCCGCCAGGCCACAACACCATGTCCCCGCGGGGTCCCGCTAGGCTCCAAGCTAGCCCTCACAGCATCCCAGCTGTGCTCCCCCTCCGCCGTAAACCCCTGGAACCGGCGGACCCACACTCTAGTAACCAAGTAAATCAAAACTCTTAAAGCTTAATTAACCAATCAGATGTATGTATAAATAATATCACAATTTAGAAGACGTCAATACAATAATTTTAAAGCCAATTGATAATGATAAAAGCTTTATTCCCCCCCCCCCCATTTCTAACCTTGTGAAAACTTGGCTCCTTGTGGCTAAGTTGTGGTTCAGGACTGCGGCCATGTTTCTTCTCTCCCTCGGGCAAGCTCCCTCTCTCCAGACTCTCTCTCTCCGTACAACTCCTAGCTCCGCCTCCTGTTCCCTGTCCAATCACAGGCCTTCTCTGTACTAATGTAATTGGACAGGGAAAAACCCGCGACAAACAAAAAGTAACAAGTGGAGAGTGACTTCCGGTCTCCACATCCACACATACAAGAGTACGTGTGCTCGCCTTCATGCATCCATGTGCGCACTTATGAAATGAAATCAACAGGGCCAGTGAGGAGGTTCAAAAAGGATGAAGCAATTCATTGTCAAGAAAATCCAATGAGCTGAGTTGGATCCGCGTAAAGCACACACAAAGACGCGAAGAGAGAACTAACTCTGTAAAGTTGCCCTCTGACCTCCACGCGAGCATACCTCCCCAAAAACCAAATGTGACTTACGAATTTTTAAATATGTATGTAATTAAAAAAAAAAAAAGATGCTTGGGGCTGCACAGATGGCTCCGCAGTTAAGAGCGCTCGCTGCTCCTGGAGCTTTGGCTTCCGTTCCGTCTCCCAGCACGTGTGTTGGGCAGTTACAGCGGATCAGCGGGCGTCCGTGCGCACGTGTACACAGACACACAGCTTCTTAAAATGCAGTCTGCAAACAGGTAGTATGCTTTGGTGCGTTTCCCCCGAGACAACACAGATTATTACATGAAAATCTCAGCGACAGGGGTAGGATTCTGCCCTCTGAGTTATTATTAGTCGGGACAGCTCCAGAGGCTCCCGAAACAATAGAGGTTAGAACCATTGCTTTTGGTTGGTGCCTTAGCTACTTTTCTATTCCTGTGATTTAAAAAAAAAAAAAAAAAAAGACCAAATCAAAGCAGGAAGGTTTTATTTGGGCTTAGGGTTCCAGGAGAATAAGGGTTCATCGCTATCATGGCGGAGAGCTATGCAAGCGAGCAGGCGGCTGCTGTTGCGAGCTGAGAGCTCGAATCTTGAGACTCATGCATGAAGCATGGGGGGAGGGGAAATGGAAGTCCCATGAGTCTTTAAATCCTGAAAGCATGCCTCAAGCTTCCTATTTCCTCCAACAAGCCCACACTTCCTAAATTTCCCCCAAACAGCACCACTGGGGACCAAGTGTTCAAATCCATGAAGCCGTGAGGGGCACTTTCGTTCACATCAGGACAGTTGCCCACCAGAACTCTATGGTAAGGCCTTGTTGCTAAAGACACAACACATGCTAGCTGCAACCTTCCAGACAAGATGCGCCCGCCGGTGCAATAGTGGCAGGAACGCTAAGGAGTTTTACCAACTGCCGTCCGATTAGATTTGAGGACTGTTCCTCAGGAGGGAATTCATGCCTGACACTGTAAACGTGCCCAAGAGTTCCCCGGCTTGGGAGGTCAGAGGCGAGGATATGCTGATCCGCCCAGTCTAGCACGCCAGTTTTAGGGCTTCCCCAGTCTGCCTCTGCTAAACGATCGCAAGCTTCCGACTTGATGATGCTATCATCTATCTCCTGCTATTTCTTCTTGTGCTCTCGCTTGCTGTACTTAATAAGCTCACTCATTCAAAACTAAATGCACGGCTGTCATTGATTGCTCTCCGGACTGTGCAGAGCGTCTCGTGACCATGAGTCTATTTGTAGGAACTCTAGAACAGGGGAGTCCACGGGGACAGTCGGTTGGTAAATAGCTGTGAGGGGTGGAGCGCAGAGACCTCCCTCTTTTTGGTCATGAGCTTAGCCATGAGGGGCTGAGGAGTATCTCTCCAGTCTAACATGTTCTTGTCTCCTTGAGGTAGTGCAGTGATGGCGGATATATGGGGGTAAATTTTGCATATGGGTGCTCCTCTTCCTGCCCACGGCCTTCCTCTTCTGTCTATTGCTCTTCTTGTCGTTCTGACAAAAACAGCTCAAGGAAGGGAGTTTCCATTGGCTTATGGTTGAAGGAAAAACACAATGCATCACGGTAGGGAAAACGCCAGAGCGAGAGCATGCTGCTGGCCACATTGCGTCCACAGTCGGAAGCAGGGGGACATGAATGCCATCCGGCTCTGTCTATTCAGTCCTGGTCCTCAGCTCACCGCTGGGGCCACCCATACTCCAGGAGCAGTTCCTCCCCGGTTATACCTCTCCGGAAGTTTGTAGCCTATGTGGGTCTAAACCATTACAATCACTACTAATCATCCCTCTATCTGAAGATGTCTTAGGACACGCACAGGCTAGGGGCTGTGTCAAAGGCAGTACAGGGCACAATATTATTGGTCCTCTCTAAATGCCAGGCGTGGATACCTAAGATACCGCTACACCCTTTTTACCTATTGTCTTTATCCGAAATGAAAGAAAGGGTACACAAACACAAGGCATCTGCTTAGTGTGGTGTCAAGTGCAGGAGCAGGCGGGTCTCCGATTTGTCTGCATAGTGATGAGTTCCAGGACTGCCAGAGCTATGTCTCGAAAACAAACAAAACACCCAGAGCACAAAGCATGTGTAGCTGATGTTGCTTCTCTTAGGAGGCAACGTGCAGAATTAATCCCAGAGCTGAGAAGAAAGCAGCAGGCCCGGAGTGCAGCTCCAGGTGGAGGAAGGATCTGGGACTCCAGAATACAGAAGAAAGGTCCAAGGAAGCTTCTGCTGTGGCGGCGAGGCGGAAAGAGAGTAGACAAAGTCTTCTCTCAGGGCCCATCCAGGCAGAAGACGCAAACGCCTCCAAACATGGGGCCCATCCCAGCAGCAGATCATTTCAGAGCGGTTAGTTGATTGGTATCTCCAGGAAACCCTTTCTCAGCAGGCAGAGGCTCCACATGCTGCAGTCACATACAATGCCGGCCCTGAGCAAGACAAAGGCTCAAGGATGCCACCCCAGTCCTCAAAGAGCTCATTGTCCAGTGGGGACACCGAGTAAACAAGGAGACACTGTACTTTGAGATACCTGCCGTGATAAGCGGGGCTTTGGAAGCACACGCTCGGCCAAGGTAAATGCCACCGAGGGTCAGAGGCAGCTTCCTGTGCCCACCTGGGTTGGATTGTGAAGACGAAGGGATGAGGGTCAGCCCAAAAGATAAAATCTCTGGACTTGGTGGAGACCAATGACCACCCCCAGGAAGGCAGGACCACCCCCAGGACAGCAGGACCACCTCCAGGATATCAGAACTGTGCCCAGAACGGCAAGGCCAGCCCTCAAGATGGCAGGACCACCCCTCGGGATGGCAGGACCTCTTTTCTAACGTACTTGAAAAAGCTTAACTTTTCCTTTTCTTTCCCTCTCTGTTTTTACTAAGGCCAGCACGCTGGCTTTCTTACTCTCTCTCCGATGTCCCTCTCCCCAGCGCGTGGCCGGCCTCCTTGCCAGTGTCCCCTCCCCGCTTGCTTCTTGTCTCCATTTTCTTCCTCCCAGAAGCTGTGGAGATTCACATCTTGCCTGCTCTGGGAGTTTTCCTTTAAGGGCTCATGAAATTGTCCTCGCGCTTCCTTGAGTCCAGTTTAGATTTTGTTTGTTTGTTTGTTTTTGTTTTTCAAGACAGGGTTTCTCTGTATAGCCCTGGCTGTCCTGGAACTCACTCTGTAGACCAGGCTGGCCTCGAACTCAGAAATCCGCCTGCCTCTGCCTCCTGAGTGCTGGGATTACCGGCGTGCACCACCACGCCCAGCTTTAGAATTATTTTATTAATGAGACTACCATCCTGATTTCCCCAATACCACTCAGCATCCACCAAGGTGACTCCCCAAAGTTTCCAGTAACAACACAAGCCATAGAGAAACCCTTTTAGGAAACTTGCTTAACAGCCGTGGTGTCGGGAGAGACTGGTGTGGGTTAGGGAATAGTTCTTAAACATTTTGGCTTCAGGAACCCTCAGACACTTGAAAATTATTAAAGGCTTCAAGAGAGCCATCTTTTCTAACACTACACATAGATTGGTGTGATAAAAGAGTCTTTAATTAATTCTTCTGTTTAATAGAGGCCGGGGCTGTAGCTCCATTGAGAGAGGGCTCACCTAGCATGCATGAAGTCCTAGGTCTTGTCCCTAGTACCAGTAAATCATGTGTGGTGGTACATGCCTGTACTCAGCACTTGGGAAATGGAGGCAGGAGGATCAGAAGTCCTACAAAGCGAGTTGGAAGGCCAGCCTGTGATACTTGAGACCCTGTGTCAGGAAAGGAAAAAAAAAAAAAAAACACAAAGGAAGAAGCCAAATGGTCCCTCCTCAGCCTTCCTCAGCCGACTTTCTCCCAGCGCTTAAGCTATTCGTGGAAGCCGAGGAGCGAGCATCCTGTTCGGCTGGGGGAGCCCGGCTCCGGCCAGTGTCCAGCCTGCGCTGAAGCTTAGAGAGGTTGCTTCCCGCTGGGACGCTGGTGCTGAGGAGCGAGCCGCTGTCATGGCAGCCGTGGGCGCACGGGGTTTCCTGGGGACCCCTTAGCAGGGGATGCTGAGACCCACCCAGGGGAGGCAGAAGAAGCTCTGAAGACCACAGAGCGGCACAGAAGAGTGGCTGGGACAGTGGCCCGACTCTACTGAGGCACAAGGAAGGCACCTGGATGCCTCTAAACCTTCATTTTCTCGTCTCCCGAGCAGGGGAATCGACGCCGTCCAGCTCATTGGTGTCATCATGGGGGCCGATGAGGCACGGTAAATGTTTTAGCTGGCACGGACACTTAATAAATTAAGGCTGTTAACTTATTAGTTTTAGTGTTAGCAGCAATCTGCTGCGGAGATGGAAGATAACCAGATGGAATTAGAAATGAAAACAGAGGAGACCGTTTACATGAGCACCGAGGAGAGATGTCGGAAAAGCCGAATACCTTAAGGGCTACCATGAAAGAGGGTCGTGGCAGAGCCACGCTTTCGGCCGCTGGAGTCTCACGGTGGCCAAGAAGTCGCCTGAACCCACAAGCCTGTATTTACACACATTCCAGCCAAACCAGTTTCTTCTCCTTGCGGTCCTTTGCAGCCGACTGCAGGGTTTTCGTTCCCCCAGTGCGCTGGGTCTCGCTATTGGCTTTAGGCCAGCGGAGCCAGCGGACGGGCCTGGCAGGATCGATCCGGATCTCTGATCAGTTCCTCTTTCATTCCTTGGCCTTTCTGTTGGTAATGCCATCTATATGTTGACGAGGGGGTTTTGTGTGTTTCGTATACTCTTATACGTTATAGCAGCGAAGTGATAGGAACATTTAGAAGAAAAGCAAGTTTTCTCTAAGTCCATTTCAGGCACCGGAAATAAAAACAATGGTACACCTTTCACGTGCAATCATGACGAGCAAGTGAATCCTACACACATAGTAGTATGTGGTATTTAGAGAGTTCTTCTAGTTCTCTCATTTCCTTCCTGTCTTCCCCTCTGTCCCATTGTTCTCTTTCTTTCCTTTAAAACTCCTTCAAAATGTAGCTTTAACACATCGCCTAAGCCGGCCGGTGGTGACGCACGCCTGTAATCCCAGCACTCTGGGAGGCAGAGGCAGGTGGATTTCTGAGTTTGAGGCCAGCCTGGTCTACAGAGTGAGTTCCAGGACAGCCAGGGCTATACAGAGAAACCCTGTCTGGAAAAAATTAAATCCAAAAAACAAACAAAACAAAACAAAACAAAACACATTGCCTGTTTATAAAGAGAAAGTACAGATAGAAGAGATGGAATGCTCCTACTGTCTCCTAGACGTCAGTCATCGCCATTCACTGTTTAAAAAATACACTCAGCAACTATGTACGGCGCTCACCGAATCAAGCTTGAACCAAAGATGGGACATGAGAGACCAGGAGTAAGAGAGCGGCCCTGTGTGCAGTGCTTGGGCATGTGCAAAGCTCCAGGTCTGATCCCTTGCACCCATCAGGCAGACACAGTGGTATACTCTGGTAATCTGAGCATTCGAGAGGTGGAGTCAGGAGGATCAGAAGAGCAAGGTCTTCCTCGGCGACACAGCAACTTCAAGGGCAGCCTGGGCTACAGGGAACCCTATCTGGCAAAACAAGCAAACACTCAAACAGCAGTGGCAAAATCCCCATTGATTGGAGAACCAGAGCAATGCCCCCTCTTTTTAAGACCCAATGAGCTCTATTACTTGGGTTTCATCCCCTAAAGCTAGAGCCTCCATTTTCCAGAAAATTAACTGTTTTACACGAACATCAGGGAAAGACAGAAAAACCCCTTCTGGACTGTTGCTCTCCTGCTGGGGAACACACATCACATCCAAACACACATCTGCCGGCCAACGTTGATTAAGGCCTTGCTGTGTGCCAGGCACGGTTATGAAGGCTAGAGACGGCCTGGTGAGCAAGCAGACAAATCCCACGCTCTCACTGGAGAGAAACACCGGGGTGTGCGTGGTGGGGGGTGGGGGTGGGAGGTGGGGGTGGGGGGTGTGTGGTGGGGGGTGGGGGTGGGGCAATGAACAGAGCAACGGTGGAAGCAAACGTGACAAGCTACTGTGGGACTGGATGGCTCTTTTCCGACCAGGTGGGCAAAAAATAAAGCCCCTCTAAACGGATGACACCTGAGCCTGAATCACAAGAAAGAGCCAGCCACACTAAGATCTAAAGAACATCGGGAAGAGCAGAACTGTGAGCCTGAGCCCTGATGTGGGATCCAGTCACTGTGTTCAGAGGACTGGGAGGAGGGGCTGTGGTATGAAGATAAAGCGGGAGAGCCAGGGGCCAGGTCACATGCCATGGCCTGTGAGCGTCTCCCAGGGAGCTGCAGAGACCCAGGGACCTCATCCAGAGAGTCCAACGCACTTGATCAAAGGTTTCCCGGAGGAGTCCCCTGTGCAGTCAAGTTGAGACTTACTGAGGTCTGGATTTTACTCACCCTAGTAGGCAGCTTGGTCGTCGTTTTCCTTTCAGGTGGAAGGAGAATCCATGGACTGTTATTAAGCAGAAGAGAGATGGGACTCTGAGTAATTCACTTTAAAGAGCCAGCTAGTCACCCTGTGTGGAGCAGACCGTAAGAAGCAGAGAGAAGCAATGTAGCTCAGCGGTAGTGTCCACGCTGGCAACCCAGAGACCTGGCCTCAAAATCCATGTGGTTCAAAAACTCTATGAAAAGGTAAAAGAAGAAAAGGAAATTCAAAAGGCGGAGGAGAAGCAAGCTATTGTTTCTGTGTTCCTCTTTAAAATATAAAAGATTGCCGGGCGGCGGTGGTGGTGGCGCACGCCCTTAATCCCAGCACTTGGGAGGCAGAGGCAGGTGGATTTCTGAGTTCGAGTCCAGCCTGGTCTACAGAGAGAGTTCCAGGACAGCCAGGGCTACACAGAGAAACCCTGTCTTGAAAAAAATAATAAAAAATAAATAAAAGATTGTTTTTGCATTCATTTTGTGTTTTTGTATGTACTTACCAATTGACACAAACAGACACACACACACACTCACACACACATGACACACATGACACAGTAGGAGGTCAGAGAACAACTTGCAGGAGGTGATTCTGGCCTTCCACTATGTGAGATCTGGTGACTGAACTCAGCTCCTTAGGTATGTATGGCACATACCTACCACACATAACTTCTCTGATGAAGGGAAGGAACGAAGTTTTAGCAGCAGTCGGGTAACAAGGGTGAACAGCTCCCTGTGCCTGGCCGCCGTGCGTGCCTGTGATCTCAGCCCTTGGGAAGCTGACACATGAGGATTGCCGCAAGTGTGAGGCCAGCTTGGCCCGCATGGTCAGTGTTAAGCCAGCCAAGGCTGCATACTGAGAGCTTGTCTCCAAAAGCAAGAGTGAAATGAAGACCAACCCCCCAAAATAGGGCAAATAAGCAAGCGTGTCATGCCCATGCAATAAAATATTACCCAGGGCACCAGCCAAGAATCCGCGACATATGCAATAACATGGATGGATCCCAAAACTATTATGTTGAGAACAGGGGAAGCTGGCAGGCCTTGGGGCTTGGTGCCTCACAATAATTCTAGAACTTGCAGCCTGCTACATGACAACAGCAACAAACAAACAAAAAACAAGCAAGAGAGGGAGGAAGGAGGGAGGGCAGAAGAGAAGGGGACCCCAAAAGAAGACCAGAAATGCAGGTGTCCCAGACGTGGCTGCCTCTCATGGTGAGGGGGGCGACTCTCGTTGTGAGGAGGTGATGCTTCAACCAAAACCAAACCCCAAACCGAAGCAAACCAAACGAAAACCTAGTATATTGAGATGACTTGGAACATCTTAGAAGGGCCACCAAGATGGATCACTGGGTGTTTCCTGTCACACCCTAACAGCTTGACTGCTGTCCTTGGAATCTACCAGGTAGAAGGAGAGTGCTAAGTTGTTCTCTGGCTACACACACACACACACACACACACACACACACACACACACACTGGAACAAAACAGACAAAAACAGTACCAAGAGTTAGAAAGGACACAAAACGGTTGGAGCTATCGTGAATTGCTGGAGGGGACACAATAAGAAATGACAATTGGGGCAGGGTGTGGTAGTTTGTCTTAGTTCAGGTTTTACTGTAGTGGACAGACACCATGACCAAGGTGAGTCTTATAAAAACAAAACCAAAAACATTTAGTTGGGGCTGACTTACAGGTTCAGAGGTTCAGTCCATTATCATCAAGGCAGGAACATGGCAGCATCCAGACAGACATGGTGCAGGAGGAGCTGAGAGTTCCTCAACTTCATCTGAAGGCTGTTAGTGGATGACTGGCTCCCAGGCAGCTAGCACAAGTGTCTTAAAGCCCACGCCCACAGTGACACACCTACTCCAACAAGGCCACACCTCCAAATAGTGCCACTCCCTGGGCCAAGCATATGCAAACCATGACATGGCTCATGTCTTTCACCCCCAGAACTCAGGAGGCAGAGGTGGATGGATCTCTTTGAACTCTAAGGCCAGCCTACAAAGTGACTTCCAGGATAGTCAGGGCTGGCTGGCTGCTACACAGAGTAACTCAAAAACAAAACAAAACAAACAAACAAACAAACAAAAAAACAAAATAAAATGGAAATTGTTTTAGAAAATCTTTGGGCAATTTCTTATAAAATTAGGTATTTATCAATGAATCTAGTGATTGCATTATAGATCGCTACCTAAAAGAAATGAACTGGGCCACTCAAAGACTTTATGTGCCGTTTACAACCATTTTATTCACAAGAATTCTTCAATAGGGAGGCCATAGACCTGGAGGTATGATCTAGGGGTGTAGGGAGAAGGATAAAGGGGACAGTATTGGATTCAGGATGTGCTTTGAAGAGAACATCATCTCTCTCCAGTGCACTGTGGCCACTGATGGTGGCACAGAAGGACTGAGACAATTCACGGTCTGGGGCCCAGTGACAGAGGGCTTGCCTCAAATGTACAGAGCCCCGGGTTCAACCCCAGCCCGACCACATACTCTAGGTGTGGTTGTATATACCTGTAATCCCGAGTTTGGAGGAAGGCAAGAAGATCAGAAGTTCAAGGTCATTCTCAGTTATATGGCTAAGTTGTATCTGGGCTGAATGAGACCCTCTATTTTAAAAAAGGAAAAACGGGGAGGGGGAGAGCTAGACTGATGGCTCAGCAGGTAAAGGCATTCGCCACCAAGCCCGACTGACCCAAGTTTGACCTCTGGGACCCACATAATAGAAGAAGAGGACAGACTCCTAACGACGTCCCCTGGCCTCTACTCAAGTGCTGTGGTGTGCAGACATCACACACAAAGTAAATGGACTAAATGTAATTAAAAAAAACTTTTTGAAAAAGAATGTCTCTTACTTTTTTGGCATAGGCAACCTAATAATAGATGATAGTGCCATTCACAGCACTGCAGATTACTGGAAAGGTCTGGCTCCCGTCCAAGGAGTCCCAGCCCTCTCTCTTACCACGGAGAAGGCGGTGACAGCCCCTAGACTTAGGGGTATGGTCGCAGCAGATTTCTGGCAAAGGTGTTTCCCACTCAAGTATAAAGTCTTGGAGCTGAAGAGATGGTTCGGAAGTTAAAAGCCCTTAAGTGCTCTTCCAGAGGATCCAGATTGGGTTCCCAGCACCCAGGTGAGGACTCGCAGCCATCTGTAGCTCAGGTACCAGGGGATCCTATGAGCTCCTCTGGCCTCTGTGGGCACCTGGAACTCGAGTGGTACACAGATACACACACAGGTGAAACACCGAAATTCATGAAATAAAATAAAATACAAAGCCTTAATCTGGCCAAGTGGGAGTCGTTGTAATGAGGGGGGCCAGTAAAAGAGTCCAAATTAGGTTTCTCAGATACCGCCGGATTCAATATAGTTTTGTGTCTCTGTGGAATTATGGGAAATTATAATAGCAAGGATGAGAAAAAGGCCAGTGAGGTGGAGCTGGAGCCTGTGATGTGTGTTTCATCTCCAGATCCCACACGGCAGAAGGAGAGAATTCACGTCAGAAGATTGGTTTCTGACCTGCACATATGTGCCAAGAGACTTGTGCACAAAGAAAGAGAAAAAATAGAATAAAGGACAAATTCATCTTTTTATTACTTTTTAAAAAAAAATAAAGAGCAAAATATAGCGTTCCATGCTAAAGTTCAAAGCCAAGCAAGTCTATGTCTTCAGACGCTGAGTCAAACCAAACCAACCGAACAAGAAAGGAAGGCTTTTGGGATTTGGGGATGAAGTCATAGTTTTGATTTTTTTCATTTCATTTCATTTATTTATTTATTTATTTATTTATTTATGTTTTTTGAGACAGGGTTTCTCTGTGTAGCCCTGGCTGTCCTGGAACTCACTCTGTAGACCAGGCTGGCCTTAAACTCAGAAATCCACCTGCCTCTGCCTCCCAAGTGCTGGGATTAAAGGCGAGCGCCACCACTGCCTGGCGATTTTTTTTTTTAAACAGAGAGGGTCTTGCTAGGATGCCCACACTGTCTGGCCTTAAGCCCACAGTCTTCTGGCTGCCACTTTCTAAGTGCCGGAATCCGGAGCATAGGCTGGCACCCAAGCCTCAGGGAATAGTTTAACTAGGCAAATGGCGTTAGTCTGTGAGCTTACGGGGGCTCATTGGCCTCGGAAGTTACATAATACAGTTTAGCTCTAGGGAGGTGTGTTATTTTTTCTGTGTGCCCCTTCTCCGCCCCATGCTGAGAGGTGTGCGTCCTGTACCCCTCTCCCAACCCTGTGCCTTGGTGTGTGCGGGGGTCATTGTGCCTCCCTCCAAGCCTTGTTGTGTGTTTGAGGTCAGAGACAACTTGTAATTCTCTATTCTCCTCATCCCGCGTGGTTCTCAGGGCTCAAACACAGGCTTTCGGGCTCCATACCAGTGGCGTGTGCCTTCTGAGCCTCTAGCCCGCCCAACGTGACCATTGGCCAGTTATTTATTGCTTTGCTGCGTGATAAATGAACCCCCAAATGTACAACAGGGATTCTGTAGATGAAGTTTGGGAGACCAGTATTGTTTGGCAGTCTGGGCGGGGAGAAGGAGATGAGGTTGGTTGTCTTGCATCCGTGGCCGGGGCTGTGCTGTCTGAAGGTTTGCCTGGAGCTGGCCGATCAGCTTTTCCCGATTGGCAATCAGGAACAAGCTGGCGGTGGGTTGGAGCAGTCAGACCCTCGCAGACCACAGCACGGGGCCGTGTTGGCTTCCACCGGAGCTAATGACCTAAGACTGCGAGGCATAAGCACCAGTGTCATGTATGACCCGACTCCAAAATTCACGGCCGCCTCCACCACGTCCAGCCGGCTAGGCCCACACAGGGAGCGCCGGCTGGGCGGCGAGCATCGCTGCGGATCTGGGCAGAAGCTGGCTATCAGTCCCGGGTATTTTAAGAGGAGCAGGCGGAGGGGCTGCACACTTGACGATCTGCTACCCACGGACCATGCCAAACGTACACTTTAGCCTAGTCCACGCTCGCGATGTCCCTGTGGCTGGGGCGAGGTTGATCTTCCATTGCTTGGACATGGTCCCGAAACATTTTCATATCTGGTGATCGAAAACAAAAACAACAACAACAACAACAAAAGAGTCTGAGGGAGTTGGTGTATAGCTCAGTTGGGAGAGTACTTGCCTAGCAGGCTTGAAGCCCTGGTCTCCACCCAGGGCACCGGAGAAGCTGGGTTTGGTGGCACAAACCACATACCTGCAATCCCAACGCATGCGCAGGAGGTGACACGCGATAATTACAAGTTCAGAATTATCCTTCACCATTTGTTGAATTCAAGGCCAACCGGGATACACAAGACGCGGTTAGAGAAAGAGGGGGAGGGAGGGAGAGGGATGGGGGATGGGGAGGGAAGGAGGAGGGGGAGGGAAGGAGGAGGGGGGAGGGAAGGAGGAGGGGGAGGGAGGGAGGGGGGAGGGAGGGAAAGCTAGTAGCTAGACACCAGGCATGGTATCTCATGCTAGCAATCTCAGTACCTGGGACACTGGGATGGAAGACAGGTTACAAGTCTGAAGTCAGCCTCAACATGGTGAAATCCTGTCTCAAAACCGGAGGGGAGGGCTGCAGGGGAGGCAGGGGAGGAGAAAGAACCGGAAAAAAAGACCTATACAGACAATAGTGCCAGAAGCAAAATGCTCCATGTGCCCGTGGTGCAGAGTGAATGAACAATTCAAGTAGTTTGGAAAATAAGATGAAGATAACTTGAAAAACAAACTTCAAAGAAGCAACAACTTTTTTTTTTTTTAAACCCTGGGAAGGATTATGATGGATATAAATATTTAAGTAAATCACACACATTGTATTAGTATTTTTTCTGTAAAGAAATCTGTATATTTAGTGATTTAAATATCTGTAATATTTCAAAGAATGTGGCCCCTTGAAGTATGTTAGACATTCAGCCCTTATTTAAAATGCATAATCTAAGTAATTGATTTACATTTGTGATTTTAAGTGGAACTATTTCAAAATGTAAATGCAATATTAGGTATGTATAAGAATGTAAGATTACCATATTTATAAGATTAATTTATTGGCTATATATGAATCATTTAAGTACTCAGAGATTTGTTAGTCACACAACTGAAGTACTCAACAAAATAAATTGAATATATTAAACTTATAAATGCAGCTAAAATATTTAAAGTAGGCTAATTAAGGGAATTTGTAAATGTGACCAAACATCAATCAAATGTCCTCTTAAAATGATTGTTTAAATTTAGCCACATCTATAAAATTTATGTTTAATTTATAAACTAACGGGGAAAGTCTCTAGGGTTTTGATCTTGTAAAGTTAAACCCGTTGCAAAACTAAGCAACAGGCTGGAGAGACGCTCAGCTCAGCGGATCGGAGCGCCTGGTGCTCGTGCAGCATTTCGGGGGGGTCGGCTCTCAGCATCCGCAGAAGCTCACAACCACGTGTAAACCCAGCTCCGGGGGCTCCGAGACCCTCTCCTGGCTTCTGTGGGCACCCAGGGCACAGATGGCATCCACTGACACACATCCACATGAATAAAAATACATTTTTAAAAGTATATAATAAATGTTTTAGAATAACACTAATCATTGAGAAAAAAAATCAAGAACCCAAGTAACTTTTGAATCGTGTTTGTTGTTGTTGTTGTTTTGTTTTTAATTACATGCATTTATATGGGGGGAGGGTGCGTACTACAGAGTTCTACTGGAAGTCAGAGAAGAACTTCCGGGAGCTGGTTCTCTCTTTCCACTCACTATGTGGTCCTGGGGATTAAACTGAGGTGGTAAGACTTAGCAGCAAGCGCCTTTCCCCACTGGGCCTTCTCACTCTTATGAATAATGTTTTAATGCACAAAAGTCACCCTGAGGCGGCTGTAGAGATGACCTGGCATGCGTGTGGTTCCGGGTTTGATGCCCGGCACTGTAGTCCAAGTGGTCCCCCAGGAGAGAGGGTGGGATGATTGAACACTGCCCCTGGAGCTGCCTGGGACCCTGCTGTGAAGGGAGGAACGATGTCACTGATGCTCTAGGCCTGGACCCAGCAAGGTCCTGACTTTTCTCCAAGGCCAAGGCCTTGTCGGGCTGACTGTGGTTCCAACCCTTCACCAGTAGGGTGCCCCGAGGAGGTAATGAGACACTTGCCTCAATGCCAGCTTACAGCGTGGTGTTTCTCTCTCCCCCAGACAGCCAAGCATGTGACATAATGGTCCTTTTCTATTGTCATTTGACAGTTCATGGGAGTCCTAACCGGCCCAGGACTAGTTGTGGCTACATTCAGCAAGTACAGTAAAAATCTGCCTAGTCCTTTACGTTAAAGGCCCGTCTGTTCACGCACTGGAGTCATGTGGCCGAGCACTGAAGACTGAAGTCATTGGTTAATGGTGGACGCAGAGCCCTACACTTAGTTTTGCAGTTTGCTGTGAAACCCCTACCCAACTGGGCAGGCATGTTCTTGAACCCCCTGCGGCCTGTGCTTTTCGAGTCTAGCTGCTGGCCATGCTGCTTTCCCGATACAGACAGCGTCTCAAAAGTCTGTGGTGGCTGGAGCAGAGTGACTTTGCTTTGAGGTGAGCCACGTCTGTCTACACAGACACCTCACATCTATCTGCCCTTGGCCCAGCCCGGACGCCCTTTAATAACATAGATTTTAGAATCCATCACAGCTTCCCACTTGGGATGCCTCCTGGAAACCTGTTCCTTCTTCAGCCCTGTCAGGGCAGCCGTCTGTGGTGCAGCACTGACCATCGCTGCAGCCTCCAACCTCGGGGCTCCCCAGTGCGGTCGAAGACGGTGGTTCTTCTTCTAGAACCCCAGCCGGGGTTCAGGGTCTAAGTCCTGTAACTTTCAACTGAGCAACACTTTAGGCTTGTTTCGCCTGTCTATGGAATCTTGGTTCCTCGTTAACATTCCCTTCCGAAGTCGAGAGTGTCTGCTCGGCCACCAGTCTTTGATTTCTTAGCGTTTCCTCTGCAGCTTGGGCGAAGGGCCCACACTCTGTCTTCGTGATCCGCCACAGTGGTCCAGGCCCCTCATTCTTCTCTACCTCTCTCTCCCTCTCTTTCCCGTGGTCTTGAACAGCTGCGATTCTGGGAGTGACATCTTTCCCCTGGGCACTAAGATCTAAGTCCCAGGGACAGTGGCCGAAGAGGGTTGTTCTATTTTGTGTCATTCGGCAAGATCTGGTTTGGGTCCCTACTATGCTGGGGGAGTGGGAGGAACTGCTTACATGAGGACCAAGATGAATTAATATGTTTCTTTATCTCTCCCAAAACTAACTTTACGTATTGTTATGTATTGAGCTGGGTTCTTTTATTTTTCTTTTTTTTTTCTTTTTGGTTTTTCGAGACAGGGTTTCTCTGTGTAGCCCTGGCTGTCCTGGAACTCACTCTGTAGACCAGGCTGGCCTCGAACTCAGAAATCCGCCTGCCTCTGCCTCCCAAGTGCTGGGATTACAGGCGTGCGCCACCATGCCCGGCTTTTTTGAGCTGGGTTCTGAAGGGGTTGAGTGGTTTCTTTCCCTTCTCCTTTCCAGCTTGTGGCTTCTGTGAGGATATCAGAAGGGCAACATGCTCCTGCCTGCTGACCAGGGACTGCCAGTAGGATTCTCACCCCCAAAGCCCATCGCTTCTCCCCTGGTAGTTCTTGGAACGGCAAATGAGAGAAGGTAGTCAATTTCTCCATGGATGTCAAAGGTAAACTCCAGGTCTCTTGATGGCTTTGAGCTTGCGAAATAGAGGAAGACGGAGGAGGTAGGGGAGGAGAAGGGGGTAAGGAAGCAGATAGAAAGGGAAGAGTGCATGGAGAGCGTGTCCTGGAGCCTGAGAGGCGTTTCTGCCTTTGGCCTCTCCAGAATAAGGTTTGATCTTTATCATAGTTTCTCTTTTTCCTTAAGTGTAATTGAGCTGTTTGTTGTTGCTGCTGTTTTTACCATTAAAATCATCTATTTATTTATTTATTTATTTATTTATGATATGAATAGACTGTAGATGTTTTCAGCTATCCTAGAAGAGAGCATCAGATCTTATAGCAGATGGTTGTGAGCCACCACGTGGTTGCTGGGAATTGAACTCAGGACCTCTGGAAGAGCAGTCCCGCCATTAAAATCTTCTAACCGAGCCACACCTTATGATCCCAGCTACTTAGGGGGCTGAGACAGAAGGATCACAAAATTCTAGGTGTGCCTGGGCTACAGAGAGGGTTCAAGGCTAGCCTGGACAATTTAGTGAGGGGCACTTCAAAATGAAAAATGACAGATATAAAAGAAAAGGGGGCGGGGAAGGCTGCTGATAGAGTTTAGCTGTGACTGGTTGTCTGATAATCAGAAGGCCCTGGGTTCAAGTCCCAGTGTCAGGGTGGGCGCGGGGGGGGGGGTGGTGACAATAGCAACTGATGACAACACACAAACAGGTACAGACACACGGACAGGGACAGGGTACCTCTTGGTCAGCTATGAACTTGGTATCTTAAACAATATAAACGTACTGGCACTTGCCTGTGGTCCCAGCACTCAGGAGAGTAGAGATCTGAGTTCAATGTTATCTTTGATCACAGTGATTTTGATGCCGGTTTGGCCTACAGGGGACTTGACTCAGAAATAACAGAACCAATATAAATTAATTATTCAGACCAAAAGCAAGGTGTCAACACAGCCCTAACCCCTCTAGACGCCGGCTGGAAGGGCTTCGCTTCTGGCAACTTGGCTGCTGCTCCCCGTAGCCGGTTACTTCCGGTCTGCCTTTCCCTCTCTGAGTCTCTCTGTGGCTTTCCAATTCCTCCCTGCCCCCACCTTCTTATAAAGATGCCAGCCCCTGGGTTTGGCCCTCTCCGCGCTGGGATTAGGGGTGTACATCACTGTGCCCGGTCACTGTCTTGATTTTGCTCCTGTGTTCCTTTCTGCTGATTCGAGGCTAATAGTTTAGGGAGACGAGAGAGGTGTAAGAGGGGATCACATAAAGCAGATAGTACTATAGTTGTTGTTATTATTATCTTTGAGTTTTATTTGTCTGTGCTATTCCTTGTCCTTTGTCACTAAAGTGATCTAGAGTGTTATTAAACCGTTAACGAAGTCCTTAGTTTTAATGCCTAAATGAAGTTTCTCATTTTATCCAGGAAAATACGAGGCACCTACTTGGTTGCTTACTGAAGCTTCTCGATTCTGCTCTTTCTTAGACATAGACGTGCAAAAAGCATCAACCCTTGCTTCTCATGGTGCAAAAGAGCAATTCCGATTTACCGATGCGATCAACAGTTGATTTTATGATCCGTGGCTGGATAAATACACACCCCTCCAGCTTCTCATCCTCCCGGCTTTAGCTGGTAGAGTCCCAAAGCTCGGACTGCAGAATCCTCCACTTGAGCCGGGCCTTTATGTAACAGTTTTTGGTATCCTTGGCCTTGGATGGCAACGAAGTCTTTTCATTCAAAACGGGCCTTGTTTGCTTCAGCGGAATCTGCCCACCTTGGCGATCTGGAAGAGAACTAACCAGCCTGCCTCCCCCATCCCTGCCCCCAGAGGGCTTCCCTCAGCTGCTTCCCCCGCCAGCCAGCCAGCCTTAACTTTCAAGTTGAAAATAGTTCTTTCTGTTTTTCTAGAACATAGAATTCATTACCCCTGGATCCTGGCCAACAGCGTCCCTCTCATGTATTTTAAACTGAGATAAATGTTGCAGCGCCTGACCTGGTGGGGCTTGCCCCACAGTGGGGTGTCGGGCGGGAACGTACTGGCTATCTACTGGAGTTGCTTTGCTCGGCCTAGGGAGGCTGGGCAGGGAGGCATGGCGTTCTGGGAACCCGGGAAGGCATCCTGGGTGGAGTCACCAGGGCTGGACTGGAGAAACCCCATTAAGTAAAATTTAGCTGAGTTTCCTGTTGCCCTGAGAAAATCCCTGGTGGTTTCTACCACAGAGAGCTTCCCTTTGGACATCCGTGTAGAGACCAGACTCCATGACAGCGGCGGCGAAGAGCTCGGTTTGCTCTCATTTTCAGCCCCTCGTGCACTTCCGTTTGCCCCACCCACGTGAACACACCTATGGACTTTTGCATCCTTCACTTACCAGCCTCTCCTGACTGACACGGGATGGTTCCTTTACCTCTTAAGCTATTTCCTAGGACTATTATAGAGTAGTTGTATTTAACGGGACTTCTGATTTGGAGGTAACTAGCTTCACGTGCAGTTTGAACAGGGAGAGCCTGTGTAAAACGCCCGTCTCCCCCACCACCACCACCACCACCACCATAGTACCATCCTTCAAAACCACAGCACAGCCCGGCAGCTGGGATCCTGCCACGGCTGCCGTCGAGATGGAAACCTGCTCATCACAAGGTCCCTCATGTTGCTCTTGAAGAGCCACACCCCCTTCCCTCCAGCCTGGACCCCCGTGTTTATCTCTTGGCAATCTGTGATCTCTTCTCCTTGTCTGCAATGTTCCCATTTGAACGGTGCCGCATAATGCAGGCATGCTCTCGGAAACCTTTCGGTTCCGTTTCCCCTCAGCACACGTCCCCGGAGACGCACACGCACACAGGAGCAGGTTGTCCCCGCTTACTGCTGAGTGATATCTCTGCTGCGGTGTACTGGTTTGTTTTACTATTCATTCACTGAAGGACATCTGGGTTGCCTCTAGTTTGGGTCTATTACAAATAAAGCTGCTAAAACATTTGCTATTGGCTTTTATAGGAAGGCTGGTTTGTGTGTCTCTCGGGTAAATGTGGAAGTGTAATTGGTGGGCCATATGGTACTTGTATGGTTGTGTTTATTTATGTATCGTGTTTGTTTGTTTGTGGTGCTGGAGGGTAAAACCAAGGCTGTGAGAATGCTACACAGGAAGTAAAACACTCAAAACTACCTTCAGGAAGTCCTGGAAATCCACGAAGCCTTTATCACCCACTAGAGGATATCCTGGGTCCTGTCTGCTTGGCTTTATTGTATGTTAGTTTAAAAAATTGTTACTTTGCATTTAATTAGCGCGGGGGAGGGGAATGCAAGGGTGATAACCGGTAGGTAGTGTCCGGCTGCAAGGACTGGGTTTTGCAGTTCCACCAGGGAGGTCTCGGGGACTGAACTCTGGCCCTCACTCAGGCTTGGCGGCAAGTGCTTCCCGACCCTGCATGTCATCTTTCTGGCCTGCTCCATCCTCATAGGAAGCTGCACAGCCGTTTTCCGAAGACGGACAGTTTTCCATTCTCACTACAGTTAGGAGGGAGGCAGCTCGTGGATTTGAAGGACTTCCTGACGTTCTTGGGGGCTGTTTACTGGTCTTGGTCAACGTCCCTGCTGGACGAACTGTTTCCATCTTGGTGGGAACTGCTAAGGCAGCAGGAGCCCTCTCGACAAACCTGACCCTGAGCATAATCCTAGTCTCCACTTTGAGAAGCCCCTGCCGGCCTCTGGTGTTGTCTCCTTTGAATCTTAGCCATTCTGTGGTAACATCGCACTGTGGTTTGGCTGTTGCTTGATGGCTAAAAAAGTTGCACCTCCTTCCATGGGCTTGCTGGCCAAGTCTCCATGGGATGCACTTTTTCTTACTTTTCTAGTGAAATTGCTTGTTTTAATTATTCAGGTATATTCATATACATGCATATTTATATACATATCTGTTTATTTAATGATTATTATATAGGTGGTTTCCTATTGGCCTCACTATGTAGCAAAGCATGACCTTGAACTTCTGACCTTCCTGTGGAGACCTCTGCGTGCTGGGATACAGGCACACAGCCCCATACCAAGTAGTTCTGGGAAGAAAGCAGGGCCTTGAGCATGCTCAGGAGGCGCTGCAGTAACGGAGCCTGTCATCAGCCTGGCATTTTCTACATGCTCTATGCAGGACTGAAGATTTGTTGGGTTCATGGCTCAGAAGTGTGTTTCCCAACATTTAGTTTTTATTTTTATTCTCCTGTTTTTCACAAGTATTTTAATTTTGAAAGACCCAACATATGAACAATTTTTTCTTTAGGGATTGAGGCACGTGCCTTTCATCTCAGCACAATAAAGGCAGAGGCAGGTGGATCTCTGTGTTCGAGGCCAGCCTGATTTACAGAGTGAGTTCCAAAATAGCCAAGGCTACACAGAGAAACCCTGTCTCAAAAGCCAAACAAAAACCAAACAAACAAAAAAGCCCAAAACCGCAAAACAAAACAAAAGAAAAAAAAAAAAGGTTGCGTTTTGATGTGGACTTTTGGAATGTTTTACGTAGCTTATGAGCCTGGAGATATTTCATTTTCTCCCCAAGAGTCTTACACTTTGCATATAAGTTCATTGCTACACATTTTTAATTAGCCATTAAGTCCCACTTCACATCTCTTCCGTCTTTAATAAGTCACAGCCTGTGGAGTCCTTTGTGTCATTACATTCTTTCTCGGAGAGCCACTGGGCTGCTCTGAGTCAAGTCGCTGGTATCAGGTTGTGCGCTCAGCTCCTGATGAGTGTGTGACCCTGCCTAGGCAGTGAGTCAGCAGAGAGCTGTCCTCAAGAACATGGCCGCTGGAGCCAGGCCGTCTTGGATCAGACCTGGTGCCTCCTCAAAATAGCTTTGCAATCTTTATAGCAAGTCACTTAATCCCCCAGAACTTTGCATCTTCACACCATACACATTTTTGTGAAAATAATAATACATCACGGGGTTTTCCCCTAGAGATAAACGTAGCAGTGTGCAAACCGCTCAGCCCACTGTCTGGCAGATAGGAAGACAGTGATAATAACGTGAACGCTCACTCTTCTTCCTGTGTGCCCGTGCAAAGATCCCGGGCACTCCCCCTCCCCCACGGTGTTCTTTCTCTCTTCTTAAATTTTTGTTTCATTTATTTTTCGTTATTTTATGTGGATGAGTGGTTTTTGTTTTGTTCTATTTTGTTTTGTTTTGTTTTGTTTGTTTTGTTTTGTTTTCAAGACGGACCTTCTCAGTGTAGCCCTGGCTGTCCTGGAACTCACTCTGTAGAGCAGGCTGGCCTCGAACTCAGAAATCTGCCTGCCTCTGCCTCCCAAGTGCTGGGATTCAAGGCGTGCGCCACCACCGCCCAGCATGCGGATGAGTGTTTTGCACACGCATCTGAGCATGACACAAGGGCCTAGTGCCCAAGGAGGTAATGAGCCTCCATGTAAGTTCTTTGCAACAGGTGCTCCTAAGCACGGACCCAACTTCCCAGCCCTCCTTTATTCTTCTTTACCTACTGGTCCAAATCAGGATGGTTCTTCTGTGAGACCAGTTAATGTGGGCATTGGCCGGAACCTGACTTCACACTGTGTTACAGCTTTTACCTCTCTCGTTGCTCGCTACATGACCACGGGGCTCCTGTAGTCAGGCTGTGCCCAGGCCCCCTCTCTATGCTCTGAAAACTCAACCAGTTTCTAACATACTGACACTGCGAGGGGGGGTGTCTATTGAGCAATCAAAGTTTTTATTACATTTTTATATGTTTGGTCTCCTTGGTTATTTATTCGTACGTGTGAAGGTGTGGGGCTGTTCCATGCTGTGTGTGTGTGTGTGTGTGTGTGTGTGTGTGTGTGTGAGAGAGAGAGAGAGAGAGAGAGAGAGAGAGAGAGAGAAGAAAGCTGTGTGTTCTCTCCTTCCACTCTCTGGGTCTTGGGGACTGAGCTCAGGCTTGGCTGGCCGACACCTTTACCAGCTCACCTGTCTCATTCCTTCAACATGTTTCGTAAAAAGCAATTTGGTAAAATAAACCTTACAAAACATTAGACACAAGGCTGGGGATATATACTAGCAGTCCAATGTTTGCCTATCATTTGGGAAATTCTTCCCATCACAAAACAAACAAACAAACAACAAAACTTCCCCGAACCCCAAACCCCAAACCAACCAAACAGAAAACACTGCACTGTCCTTCTTTTTTTCAGGATATTTAAAACTGGTAAGACGGGCTGGAGAGATGGCTCAGCGGTTAAGAGCACCGACTGCTCTTCCAGAGGTCCTGAGTTCAAATCCCAGCAACCACATGGTGGCTCACACGGATCTGTAATAGGGTCCGATGCCCTCTTCTGGTGTGTCCGAAGAGAGCCATATGTATAAAATAAATAAATAAATCTTAAAAAAAAACGGTAAGATATTTGAAAGGAAAAAATGTGTGGAAGGAATATTACTCATTAGTAAAAATAAGACAAATTTCATGTATGTGGTGTAATATTATACCGTCAATACAATTTTAAACAAAATTGTTTCACAGATTACATGGCTGTAAAGACATTTCTCTAGAAATAGCAAAAATAACCTTGAAGCCCAACCAGTGGATAAATTAAGTTGTTAAAACATAGAATTACAATATGACCTCATTTGTTTAAATAAGTGTATGTTCGTGTAGCTATCTACACAAACACACACGACAGGAAAAGTACGTGGGGGTGGTAATTTCTGTAATGGCAATGGTGACGCTTTCGGTAAGAGGTTGTTTTGGTGGCTTTCCTCCCAGTCATAGCCCTCTCTAGGACACAGCATTTATTATTTTGACGTGAGAAAACAAGAATGCGGGCTGGCAAGATGGCCCCCGAGGGTCAAAGTGCATGGATCCAGATCTAACTGGGCTCGAGCCCTGGAACTCACACGGTGGAAGCAGAGAAGCCACTCCCACAGCTGTCCTCTGACCTCCACAGCCAAGCCCGGCACACCGGCTACCCGGCTCCCACACACAAGACGGAAGAAATGTCGAAAGAAGGTTTTTTTGGTTTTTTGTTTTGTTTTGTTTTTTGTTTTTGAGACAGGGTTTCTCTGTGTAGCCCTGGCTGTCCTGTAGACCAGGCTGGCCTCGAACTTAGAAATCTGCCTGCCTCTGCCTCCCAAGTGCTGGGATTAAATGCGTGTGCCACTCCCCCCCCCCCGCCCCCCCCCCCGCCCGGCTTTTTTTTTTTTTTTTAAGGGAAATTAAAGTGAAGGCTTTCGTTCTCTCTGAGTTTTTGTTGCTTGTTGGTTTCCCCGTGTTTTCTTACGTGTTTGCCAGGCTGGCCTCCTGCCTCAGCCTCTCAGATGTTGGGGTTACAGGCATACACCAGGGCAGAGAAGCCGCGTCTCTTTCTTACTATAACTATTTGACTTCTGCTTGTGTTTCTTCTATGACCTGTGTCAGAAGGACAAGCAGCTGAGGTCGCCTTTCCGGTTTTAAGTGTGAATTTCAGAACAGTGTTTTCCTTCTGTCCGCCAGGTTAGAGACTTAAAGAAACTGTCTCCTTTTAAAAGCACGTATTTGTCATATGAAACTGATGGGCGCCTTAGGGCGTTTTCCCATGTGAATGGCGCATTCTGAGCTTCCTCACCCCGCACCCCTCTGTCCCAGCTCTCAGTTTCCCTGTATGCTCAAACCACTCTCCTTATAATTTTATGTTGTTGGGTTTTTTTTTAATCTATGCTTTTGCATATTAAGAGAAAGCATGAAATATTTGTCTTTCTGGCTCTGGCTTATTTTGATTAAAACTAAGACAGGGCAGAAAGATGGGGGTTCTACGGAGACATGAGAAGGGACTTGCTCACCCCCCAAATCTGGTTGAAGCCTCTAGCCTGCTGAGAATAGGATTCTAACACGAATAGTGTTTGTTTCGGGCGGTTCTCCCTGAAAACCTACAATTTCCTAGGCATCTCGACAGAAACCCCCGTTCTAGTCAAAGGGCATGTCCCAGCTGGCTTGTGCAACCTGGTGGCTCCTGGTTTTACCTTCCCAGATTGTAATTCCACCCAAGGCACCTTGGGAGCCCCACCCGTGATCCACGGAGAGAGCGGAGGGGCGGTCCTTGGAAACCCACCGAACAGCCAAATGTCAAAGGCCTCCCAAGTCCTTCAGAGGTCATTGTGATGACACACACGGGACTCTCCCTTGGGAAGCTTGCACATTCTTCGTAGGTGCTGAGACCTGGGTCAGAGTGTCTTTAAACAATCCCCAACCGCTTCCTGATGGCTAGTCCTACAATTCTTTTCTCTGGCAAAGACAAGCACCCACCCTTTCTGTTATAGAGGGACTGCAAAGACTGCTAGTGGCGTTTCGGTTCTCAGCTATGCCTCCTGCTGTACGGCCGGCTGCAGAGGCTGAGACCCAAGGAGGCCTAGAGAAAGCGAGGTTGGGGATAATGACCAGGCGTTTCGTCTTACATTATAGTGACTAAGAAAGGTCGTGAAGACGGAAGGATACCCAGTCTCAGGCACGAGAGTCTGCAAAGGCCCGGAAGCAGAGGAACCGAAGAAAAGTGAAAAGATCTTAAACCGGGGAAGCGTCTGAGCGAAGGCTGACCACAACCAAGCGAGAGAAACACGAAGCCCCCCTCCCCATGGCCTTTGTGAGGGGCCCTGGACTCTGGATTTATGGTCACCAATATAGGGAAAGCGGGTGTGGCCTCAGAGCCCCTGTGGTGCTGTCCCTTCCAGACCGGTTGCAGTTTGGGAGGCCACCCCCACCCCCTAGGTTTTGAAGTAAGACTGTGTCCAAAAACAAGCAACAGAAATCATAAACGTAACCAGGCAAAACAGACGCCAGTTGTCCCGTATGTAATGACCATTTCTGACGGTGATAAAACTGTATGGAATTCGCTTTGGAAAAGATCATGCTGATCTCTGAGTCACCGCAGCCAGACAGCTATGTCACATGACATAGCTAAAGTGACAGAGATGATGACAGCCATAGGGGCAGAGGTGGCAGGCTCAGCTTGAATGTGACTTAATGGTCGGTCGGTCTGGCCCTGGCGTAGAGGAAGAGGTGCTGGAAAATCAGAATCAGGTTTGACACTGTGGCTCCTATGTATATAGGATAGGCATATTCTATATATAACACTGGCGTTATAGAGAGTTGTGAGCCATCATCCTGATGCGAGGATCAGAACCCAGGAGCAGCCAGTGCTCTTCACCACTGAGCCATCTCTCCAGCCCAAGGGGCGGAGGTCTGGTTAGGTTTGGATTTTGAGATAGGGCTTCAATGGTGTAGCCCCGTCCAGTCTGGAAGTCACTTTGTATATCCAGCTGGCCTCAAAGCGACACTCACTTAAACATTGCCTCCTAACGGCTGGGATTAACAGCTTGTGCCGCCAGGGCTGGTGAGGATGGAGTTCTGTTTGAGAGACCTGTCCTCAAGCATAACTTCAAGCTCAATCAAGCCATGCGTAGAATTTGAGGACAAACCAACATAAAGCAGGATTGGGACTTATTAAAAATTGAGTGTAAGGCCCACTGGAGCGCAGAGTGTGGACTCCCCTTTGAGGGGACCACAGCCCTGATTTGGGGGTGATTACATAGGTTTGGGCATTCTGAATTTCATTGTTCAGCGGGTTTCTCAGGCCATCTCTTCCTGGTCTTCACTTCCTTTTTCGGCCCTTGGAATTACAGAGCGGCTCCGGCGGGGTCTGGGGTAGGGTTGCAGTCAGATAAGAGAAAACCAGAACCCTGAGCAAAAGTCAGGGTTGCACAAGAGGATGAGGCCACGTCGTCTCGACCGTAGGTGGGGCTTCCGGCAAGAGTCCTGGAAACTGCAGATTCACGGCTGGAGGGAGGAGGCCTGTCAGCCAATGAGGCTCGCGGGCTTGGAAGTCTCCATCCCAGCTGGTGGAGGTGATGTGGGCAAATCCGGGCCTTTCATGGTTCTGCCTCATTGATAAAAGAATTTAAGAATGGACTCAAATAAAAGCTCAAGGGTCACTTTATCAGTGTTTAAAAGAAAAACAACAACAACAACAACAACAACAACAACAACAACAGACCCCAGCACAGGCAAGCTGCAAACCTCCGCAGCCGCCTGGAGAAGGATGGGGGGGTGGAGGGGGAAACTGTGTCACTGAAGCAGCCATGGCCGATGGGCGGCCTGGCGGGCAGAAGGCAAGGTTTAGAGAGAGAGTCGGGAACTCTAAATGTGGCGCGGGGAGAGCCCGGAGTGTTAAAGAAAGTGTGCTGAGAGATGGAAAGAAGTCAAGCTATGCTTTGATGGATAATTGGAATAATTCCGACCGCTGGCCGGACATGACCCTTATGTGGCTGTGGCACATGCGCGTTTGCACTAGCGTAGGGGGTGCCGGGGAGGAAGGTGCGAGTATCTTCAATTAAAGGGCAGATGATCCCACTCGCCGCTCTCATCTCGGAGGGGTGGCCCTAGGAGTGAACCGAGCCAGCCCAGCTGCAGTTCTGGTCCCTCACTCAGGGGTTCCCCTGCTCTCAGATTTCAGGGGCAAGAGCTCGCCTCCTCCTTCTCTCTCCCCCATGTTCCCATGCCCTTTTATCCCACCATCTTCAACTGAGTGGGAGAAGAGAGGAAGCTTCACGGAGCCCGAGGAAGATTAATCCTCTCTAGGGAGGCTGAGCTTGGAGGTGCTGTTTAAGAAGATGCTGAAGATACAAAATGAATGCGCTCAGGAGGCAGGGCAGGCGGGTGTCTGCGAGTTCAAGGCCAGCCTGGTCTACATAGTGAGTTCTAGAACAACAAGAGCTAAGCTGTAGACCTTTTAAAAAAATAATAATAAAACTTAAAGATTAAAAAAACAAGGTGTGAATAGAAGGTTACGTCTGAGCCCGGTTTGTAGGCTTCTGGGCGATCTCACTAATAATGGGAAGTGGCTTAGGGTAGAATCCTAAAGAAAACTTAACGTTGATGAGGATCAGAAAGAAAATGGGCTCAAACTTGGTCTGGGACAGGGGGGGTTTTGTGTGATGTAATTTACAACTCCTTCTGGGAAGTGATTAGCATTCTTGGTAAAGTGTGTGAACAGTTTTCTGACAGAGTTTAATAAGCCCGAGATCTCCTTCTGGGAAGCAGGGGTTACCTGCCTGGCTGACGGACGGACTGGCTTAATAATCGTCAACCAGATGTTTTCTTCCTTATCTTTCCTGTGTCCATTATAAACCTCGTCAGCCAAAAAAAAAAATTGTTTCTTATAAAATATCTCAACTAAAATTACTCCTTCTTTTAGATTCTTTCCAAAAGGCCTCTCGTCACGTGTGAGGCTTGGGCAGAGGATCAGCAGGGAGAGGTAGGAAAGGGACAGAAGAGTGTCCCGTGCTGTGGAAGTCAGGTGACAACATTTCAAGGGGGGGGGGCGAGCCAGTGAGATGGTTCAGCAGATAAAAGCGCTTCTTTCTGCCAAGTCAGGCCCCACGTGGTCAGGGAAAGATCCAACCTCAGCACATTGTCCACGGACCTCCACGTACCTGCGGTGGCACACGCAGGAATAAATAAATACATAATAAAAATTAATTTCTAAGAACTCCGTATTACAGACAGAAAGATCACATCTATAAAAAACAGGAACGAGCCTGAATGAACCACAGTGTCACAGATTTAGTGAGGTACAACAATCTAACGATAAGAGACTGTCCCAGCCTTTACCTAGAAGGATGTTGTCCTGGCCGGTTGTGTGTCAACTTAACACAAGCTGGAACGATCACAGAGGAAATGCCGCTATGAAATCCCGCTACGAAATCCCACTATAAGGCATTTTCTCAATTAGTGATCAATGGGGGCGGGGCCAGCCGCTTTGCTGGCCCGGTTCTACAAGGCGGGCTGAGCGAGCTAGTGGTACCCTCCATGGCCTCTGCGTCTGCTCCCACCCTCTGAGCTCCTGTCCTGACTTCCTTTGACTACGAACAGCAATATAATATGGAAATGCAAGTCAAAGAAACCCTGTCCTCACCAACTTGGTTTTTTTTTTGCAACAGTAGTAACCCTAGCTGAGCTCAGTCTTGTCTGTTTGTCCGTGGCTGAGTCTGGGGGTGGGGGGTGGGGTGGGTGTCTTTCACGTGGGTGCATGCAAAATGGAGGAGGAGAACTTTGCAGCCTTTCCGCTCCACGCCGTGTTCAAAGGTATCCGGAAGAAGCCGGTGGCCAGGCCGGGCGCCAGGCAGGCGGGTGGGAGGTGAGGGTTGGAGCCCGGGAGGCGGGCTGGGAGGGGCCTCAGAGCACGGGGGTGGGCGGGTGGGTGATGTGATGCGTGGGGGAGGTCAGCTCCTCCCACCGTGACGACAGCACAGACCATCTTAAGGGGCCTGCCGGGAGGATCACCTGCCCTTTGGGTTCTGGAAGGCAGAAGACGCGCTCGTCCTCTGTCCTCTGTCCTGTCTGCTACCTCTGAGGAAACTCGGGGCTCTGCTCAGATCGCCGAGGTAGGTCCCGGGGAGAAGGGGGCACTGGGTCGGGGAGGTGAGAGGCTTCCAGGATCGCTGAGGTCGTGGGGATAATATCCTGGAACCAGTGAGCGTAGATCTCGGTCCGAGCGCGCGGGGCTGCCATAGCCTTCCCGCCCTTTCTCGGCCCTTCCCCGCGCTTCCACCATCTTGAGGCCAGGTCTTTGGTAGCCCGAGATGGATGAGAATAGCATTGAGGTTGGGATGAGCTGGAACGGATGGACCCGGAGCACTGGGATCGCAGGCGTGAATTTACGGCCTATCTGATCGGTGCCGTGCGATGGGTTTCGGGCCTGGTAGGCAAACGCCCTGCCCAACCACGCGACACCCCCGGGCCCACGCCTCTCCATCTCTGCCCCCAATCCAGACTCAGTCATCTTGGGGTTATTCCAAAAGAGTCGTCTGGAAACCCATAAAACGTTGCGGCCTATTCTGCCGTGTCCAGCCCTTGTATTCTTGATTCTTTCAAGCCGTTCCATCCATCCGCTAGCCACCACGCCCTGTCCATCCCCGCGTAACTCTGAGCCTGGCATCTGCCGCCCAGCCCTCCCGCCCGACACCAGCCCCGTGTCCATCCTCTGTGTGTCCTGGATGTCTAGTGGGCTAGGGTGGGGTCGCGGGGGGACCTTCCTGCCGAAGCACGGCGGCTCGAAAGAGCCCGGTGTACAGTCATGTGCCCGTGGCGTAGAAGTCAGTATCTCTCAAACGCGGGGAGGAATTCCAACTCTGGAAGTTCTGGGCGTCTCCCCGCAAGATGGCTCTGGAAGGCAGGCTCCTGCGTGCTCTCGTGCTACCCCACCCCCACCCCGCACCTCGCTCCCCCTCCCACCCCCTCGCTCTCCCTCCCACCCCCTCGCTCTCCCTCCCACCCCCTCGCTCTCCCCCTCCCCCTCGCTCTCCCGCCACCCCCTCGCTCTCCCTCCCACCCCCTAGCTCTCCCCCACCCCCTAGCTCATCCCCTAGCTCTCCCCCACCCCCTAGCCCACCCCCTAGCTCTCCCCCACCCCCAACCCACCCCCTCGCTCTCCCCCTTCCCCCTCACCATCTCCCTCCCTTACCAGCTCGCTCTCCCCCACCCCCTCGGTCTTCCCCCTCCCCCTCGTTCTCACCATCTCCCTCTCCCGCACCCCCTCCCTCCCCCCACCCCCTTCCTTTTCCTCCTCCCCCTCGCTCTCCCCCTCCCTCTCCCTCACCCCCTCCCCCTTCCTTCCCCCACCCCCTTCCTTTTCCTCCTCCCCCTCGCTCTTCCCTCTCCTTCCTTTCCATCTCTCTCTCTCTCACACACACACACCCCATCCCAGAAAAAGTGAGTGAGTCGTGGGACCGTAAGGCCGAGACTTGGGACCCTTTGCTCCCCTAACATTCAGGTAAGCGCGCGCGGGGACCCCTTCTTGGTCGCCAGCTGCTCGCTAGGCTCTTGTGAGGAAATAGGAAGTCTGTGCTGTTCTTCTCATTCGCTCATGCGGGGGGCTCCGACCCTTAAGGTATGATGGTGGGGGGAAAGGAGAACGCGGAGCTCTCGGGGCACCGGCCTGGAAGAGATCTTGGGGGGGGGCGGCTCAAAAGGACCCCGGAAGGGGGACCCTGTAGGGGAGGGGCCCTGCCCTGCCTTCCCAGTGTGCACCCTTGTAGTGACCGGGACCCCTCCCCCTGGGGCCTCCCAAGCTCCCCTCCAGGGGCGGAGAAGCTGGTCCTGTGCGAGCAGCTGGCCACGCCTTAGGCTAGGACAGGTCCACGCCAGACCTCCATCTCCGACCGCCCCCGACCCCATGGCCGCCGGGTCAGCCCTGCATTCTTCACCCCGCAGTCCCCGGGCCGGAAAGAACGGTGGTTCAGTCCTGTGATCGCGGCTTCTGTAGAGGCCGAGGCGGGATGGTGCATTCCCAGGCCCGAGCTACAGACCCGCGTGGACTCTAGGAGACCCACCCCCACCCCCAGTTCCAAAGCAAAAATGGAGATGGAGCTGATAATGTGGCCCAGAGGTAGAATGCTTGCTTGGCTAAGGGAGGCAACGCCCCAGGTTCCGTCACGAGTAAGGTTGGGGTTTGGTGGAGGACTAGGAGACCGCCATTTTCCTCAGGAAGTAGACCAGCCGGTTGGGAAAGCACTTGGAATGCGAGGGGAGGGGACAGGAGTTACACAAGCGCTGCTCTCCGGGCAGGCCAGGCTGGCCCCGACGCCAGACCCCGCCCGGTGCCTCAACCTCTCAAGGGCTGGGATAATTGGTGGATACTACCATGCCTGGATTTCACAAAGTGATTTTTTGAGTCACAACCGGGTTAGAATTACCGAAAGATTTTTGACCATGTTGGTGGTGAGGTTTTACTTTCTAAATCTTCAGGTCTGAGGTGGGGCCAACAGGGATGGGTTTCTAGTGAATCCTCGGTGCTGCTGCCCCTGGGCTTGGTTAGAGATTGTCTTTTTTAGCTACGACTTCTAGTATTTGGATAAGGCTGCATGGAAGGCTATAGTTGCTTCTCAGATAAAAAAGTGGGGTGGGGCACGAAGATTCTGGAAGTCTTCACCCCCCCCTCCCTAACAGGTTGTTTTTTTTTTTTTTTTTTTTTTTTTTTTTTGTAGTCCTGGCTGTCCTGGAACTCACTCTGTAGACCAGGCTGGCCTCGAACTCAGAAATCCGCCTGCCTCTGCCTCCCAAATGCTGGGATTAAAGGCGTGCGCCACCACTGCCTTGGAATTCTTAAAAGTAGTTAATAGACACACAGTCGAGCTTGGTGATGAAAATGCCAGCCATTTCTACAAGCTGCTGAGGGCCAGCGTCCAGCAGAGAAAGATAAGCAGAGGTGCCCAAAGACCCGAAGATAATACACACCACATGAAAAAAAAAAAAAAACCCAAACAAACCCTGGCCAGAAATGAATACCGTAGGCGCAAGCACCACTATAAGATGCCGTGCTTGACCTCATTCCAGTTTCAGGAAAATGGCAGGGAAAACATAGGACTGTGGCAGTGTTTACAAAATTTATGTCTATGCTTGGGTGCTTGTTTCTTTCTTTTTTTTCTTTTTTCTTTTCTTTTTTCTTTTTTTTTGTTTTGTTTTGTTTTGTTTTGTTTTGTTTTTGTTTTTTCGAGACAGGGTTTCTCAGTGTAGCCCTGGCTGTCCTGGAACTCACTCTGTAGACCAGGCTGGCCTGGAACTCAGAAATCCGCCTGCCTCTGCCTCCCAAGTGCTGGGATTACAGGCGTGCGCCACCACGCCCGGCAGTTTCTTTCTTATTCCTGGAGTTTCAAAGTCCTATGATATTTATAGATAATAGATGCTTTTCTTTTTTTTGTTTTTGTTTTTGTTTTTGTTTTTGTTTTTTTTTTTGTTTTTTGTTTTTTGAGACAGGGTTTCTCTGTATAGCCCTGGCTGTCCTGGAACTCACTCGGTAGACCAGGCTGGCCTCGAACTCAGAAATCCGCCTGCCTCTGCCTCCCAAGTGCTGGGATTACAGGCGAGCGCCACCACCACCCAGCCTAATAGATGCTTTTCTTACTTTCAACTTCCTCAGTCTGGGACATTTCCACCTGGCTGGATTAAGTTATTCACATCTCCCATTTCAGACTTATTTCTCTTTGACACATTATATCAAAACTACGAAGCACAGCAGAATTAAAGCAACCAAAACCACAACAGTTAGCCAAAGACAAGAGAGAAGAGGAGGAATCATGTGGGGGTGGGGGAGGAAACTATAGCTTGGTACTAATACCGACACAGGTGTCCCGGGTGGGTATTGGAATTATTATTAGTCATTCCGTGGGTTGAATACTGTCACCGCCTATGTGAAGGGGTCATAGGCTCTTCAGGAATAGTGACCCCATCCATCCCTTATGCCAACTAGGGAACTAACTCGTCTAGTCTCTTAACCTACCATGTCTCCTCCTAGGCATTAGGCAGGAACTAAAGATGGTTCTTAACTTGTTAAGAATTCTATACACATGATTTGTATGATTTCTGTACTACAAACACGAATACAAATATTCAAGTTTTTATTTTGTTAAAAATCCATTAATGTGAAAGAACATACTGTGAAACAGAGGTCTCCTCCATGTAATATAATCCAAACAGGTTAACAGTCATTCAGTGCTGACTCTTATTCTTTTTTTTTTTTTTTCCTGAGACAGGGTTTCTCTGTGTAGCCCTGGCTGTTCTGGAACTCACTCTGTTGACCAGGCTAGCCTCAAACTCAGAAATTGCCTGCCTCTGCCTCCCAAGTGCTGGGATTAAAGGCGTGCGCCACCACCGCCCGGCGGTGACTATTCTTAAAGTTCCCTTTGATAACAATTTATTTAGGATACAAATCAAACTTAAAACAACAAAAACAAATAACCATTTGGTAGACTTCAACTAAGACTGACCTCGTGGAAAAAAAATCTGTGTGTCACCATACACATACATACACATACATACACACACACACACACACACACACACATACATACAAACACTATCAACAGGCGACAGGGTTGCCAGTTATAATTTCTCATCCATCTCCCCAAAGGCACGACCACAGGACCCTTTCATTTCAAATACAAGTGCTGCTTTCTGTACGAGAAATAGAACCCGGGGCCTGTTTATAAATATAAACAATTTATCCTCTTGCCAAGGCCTTTTTTATATGAGTAGAAACTCACAAATGACATAACCCAGTGAGTGTTCAGAGGATTAATTAGGTTCGGTTCCTACACAAATACGAATACAAATATTCACGTTTTAATTTTGTTAAAAATCCATTAATATGCCGGGCGGTGGTGGCGCACGCCTGTAATCCCAGCACTCTGGGAGGCAGAGACAGGCGGATTTCTGAGTTCGAGGCCAGCCTGGTCTACAGAGTGAGTTCCAGGACAGCCAAGGCTATACAGAGAAACCCTGTCTCGAAAAAACCAAATCCAAAAAAAAAAAAAAAAAAAAAAAAATCCATTAATATGGAAGGACATGGCCGAGCCGTG
The DNA here is from genome assembly GCA_964023405.1 of Apodemus agrarius. Classification (NCBI taxonomy): domain Eukaryota; kingdom Metazoa; phylum Chordata; class Mammalia; order Rodentia; family Muridae; genus Apodemus; species Apodemus agrarius. Next base: position 126,808,572 of record OZ030007.1, on the reverse strand, counting down.
TTGGACCGGAGCTGGATGCGAGGGGCACAGGGCCGGCCGGCCAGTCTCCACGTGGAGACGGAGCTGCTGGGAACGAGCGGCGGCCGGGGGCTTCCTACCACCCCACTTCGCAGCAATTTTCTTAACACCCTTCCGTCTCTGATGGCACAGTGGGGAAGAACAGGATGTTCCAGAGGCTAGGAAGTGGTGATGTGGATGATTTGGCAAGGGGGGAGTGACGGGGAGGAATGAGCTGCTTTCTCCTCATTGTCAAGTGTCGCACTTACACACTTACACACTTACCCTCTGCTGTGCCGCCTGTGCTGCGGAGAGGCACACAGTGGCATTGCCTTTCCCAGATGAGAAAAGAATTGTTGTACACAAGTTCCCCTTGTGGGTTGATGGCAAAGATGCCTATTATTTTAAGAAATGCCAACTCTGATCATGAATGACAAAATGTTTCTTTCCTGTCCCTAGTGGATCCCAGTTGAGCTCCATTTCTCCAGAGTCATCACTTCTGTAAGGTTGTGAACAGCAAGTAAATTAGGCAGGTGTGGTGGAGCAGGGCTCTGACCCCGGGGCTGGGGCAGCAGGGTCAGCCAGCACTGCATAGTGAGACCCTGGCTCAAAAGAGAAGAGTCACGTCATCAACTCCTAATGAGGAAAGAGACTTTTAGATGCCATCTTTCTTATAATCTCAGGGGAGAAAACAGGGTTCAAAAAGTTTAGCCCTGCTGTGCGGAGGTGATGCAGGCCTTTAATCCCAGCACTTGGGAGGCAGAGGCAGGCGGATTTCTGAGTTTGAGGCCAGCCTGGTTTACAGAGTGAGTTCCAGGACAGCCAGGGCTACACAGGGAAACCCTGTCTCAGAAAAAAAAGTTTAGCCCTGAGTCCTAGACTAGCTGGGGCAGGTTTTCCTCCTTCTAGGTCAGGGCTGTTTATAGCATAACAGCCTGCCTCACTTGAGTGTCTCAGGCTAGCCTCAAACTCCTGATCTGACCCTTCTGCCCCTCTCTCCCCACACCTGTTTCTACCTCCCTCCCTCCCCTTTCTGTCTCTGTCTCTCTTTTTTTCTTTCGTGTGCTCCTGGGGTTGGAATCCTGGGCTTGCTGCCCGCTAGGGAAACACTCAAGCTACAATCTGCAGACCCTGACCAATATACTTTAAAAAAAATAATTCTCCATATATTATATCTCAACTGCAGTTTCTCTTCCCTCCTCTCCTCCCAGTCTCTCCCCTGCCACCCTCTCCCCCTCAGAACTCCTCTTCTGGTTCCTTCAGAAAAGAGCATGCCTCCCAGGGATCTCAACCAACATGGCATAACACGTTACAGTAAAACCAGGCACAAACCTTCATATCAGGGCTGGATGACGTAGCCCTGTAGAAGGGTTCCACACGCAGGTAAAAGAGTAAGTGACAGCCCCCCTCCCATAGGTATGAGTCCCGCAAGAATACCGAGCCGCACAGCCACAACATATGCATAGTGCCTAGTGACCAGTATTTTTTTTTTTTTTTTTTGAGGCAGGGTTTCTCTGTATAGACTAGCTGTCCTGGAATTCACTCTGTAGACCAGGCTGGCCTCGAACTCAGAAATCCGCCTACCTCTGCCTCCCAAGTGCTGGGATTAAAGGCATTCTCCACTATTGCCCAGCTTGACCAATATTCCTTTTTTTGTTTTGTTTTGTTTGTTTGTTTGTTTGTTTTGTTTTTTTGGATTTGGTTTTTTTCGAGACAGGGTTTCTCTGTATAGCTCTGGCTGTCCTGGAACTCACTCTGTAGACCAGGCTGGCCTCAAACTCAGAAATCTGCCTGCCTCTGCCTCCCAGAGTGCTCGGATTACAGGCGTGCGCCACCACTTTGACCAATATTCTTAATCTGTTCATAATTGAGAGGCTGCTCCAGTGATAGCCTCTGTATTGTGGGGAGCACCTACGCCATTTTACATTTCTTTTGTGCTCCACTAATTTAACATACATTGCTTTTTTTTTTTCTCTCGGTTGTTTTAGGAAACAGACTTGTCAGGAAAACAAACAAGCTTGCAAAATAGTGGATTTTATTTTGTGTGTAAACTCTTGGATTCATTTATCTTATTATGTGTTTGGTGTGAGGATAATTCTGGAATGTGTGCCTAATATTCATGGAGGCCAGGTGATGATGTTGGATTCCCTGGAACTGGGGTTCCAGATGGTTGTGAACCAACCCCAGCCTAACCCTAGCCCTAATCCTAACCCTAACCCCAACCCCAACCCCAACCCCAACAACAACCACAGGAGTAAGTGCTCTTCATGATGGGCCACATCTACAGGCCCCAAAACATAGTTTTGTTTTGTTTTGTTTTGTTTTAACTTATTTAAAATAGATTGAATAAAGGCTAGATGGAAGTTAAATGGGTGCAATCAGTTTGTCACAGAGACAATGAACAAGATGGCAGTGGGGACAGCGACACCTCTCTTTTGAAAGCCTGCTCTTGTATTTCCATTGGGTTCCTTCATCCCCCCCTCCTGCCTTGTGTGTGTGTGTGTGTGTGTGTGTGTGTGTATGTGTGTGTGTGTGTGTGTGTGTGTGAGAGAGAGAGAGAGAGAGAGAGAGAGAGAGAGAGAGAGAGAGAACTGTAGACCACACAGAACTAGTAAGGGTTCCACCCGTCATCTGGGGCCTTTCCTGTTCAGAGCAGGACTGAGAGCACAGTGGAGACCCTGCCCGGGGGTCTTCATGCCCCTGGTTAAGGGAGAGGGAGAGCACAGTCAGGGTTTCTGCTGCTTTGTTTCCTGAAACATAACTGAAAGTCACAGTTGGGTTCACCCCCTCCCCCCCATTTATCAGACTATGATGTCTGTGTGAATCAAACCAGAATTATGATCCCAGTGCACAATCTTGTCTTTTGGGTTCAATGTGTGATTTCATAATTAATAATCATTGTTCTTATTTTCTAAATGGGATTTTTAAATGTATATTTTCCCCTCCTTGGATGTTGAATGTAATATACATGTATTTCCCTGGGGACTCCATGAAAATAATTATTCTCCATATAAAAGTTAGTTTTTATTATATGAAAAACCCAACAACCACTCATTTTTTTTACACATGTATCAAAATGAATCTGGTGATTGCCTTTAGATTAGTCTAAAGTTCGAGTTTTAGCATTAGTCTCAGTCCTATTTGGAAGGAGAAAAATGTCCAGTTTCAACAAGAACTCTTAACAGAGCAAAGACAGTTTACAGAAGATGGCTGGCGTTTAGTGGATTAATGTTAATTTGCAATGAGTTCAATACAAATTTAGGTAAAGCTGGTGTTCCAACCTCTCCCAGAATTAGATTGTGCTTAAAACTGTCATTCGAATTCGTAACTCCTTCAAAGCTGGTACTACAAAACCAACTATTTTCTTACTCCATCTTAAAAAAAAATTCTCCCAAACTATACTCTTTAATATCCATGTTTTTAATCGACCTGATTTTAAACTAATTTGCAAGAAATGCATTTCTGCATGTCGCCTGGAGTTGGAACTGGGACAGCAGTTTTGGAGGGGGTGATTTCACAAAGCCTCTTCCTCCTAGGAGGCACCTGGAGGGTTTGCGGGCTCCCGAGGTGGGTGAGGCGGGAGAGCCCCTCTGGCCGCTGTCAGGACCCCAGGAGTTAACGGGAGCGAGCCCCTACCAGCGGCTCCCCGCCCCACCGTCCCCACCCTCTCCTTTTGGCTGGGGATTAAAGTGCTCCCCCCTGTGGCAGCAGTGACCCAGAAATGAGTCTGCGTCCCCGCGCTTCCTCCGCCGCCAGCCGCACGCCCTACCGGGAGGGCCTGGGCGCGCCGGGCCGGCCGAGCGCGCGGGCGACAGCAGGGGCCCGCCCGGCTCCCCGCGCGGCCTCGGTGGCCCGGACCCATGCGGCGCGGCGCGCAGCCCGCGGAGGCCCAGCCCGTGCGCAGCAGGTACGCGGGGGCGGAGGCGCGGGGGCGCGCGGGTCGGGGTGCGCGTCTCAGGCCGCGGCCGCGGCGGCTGCAGGACGAGCCGAGAGGCTCAGCCATATTTGATGGTTTTGTTGCTTCGCTCGGGAGTTCTCGGGAGTAATGTAATGCCGAAGGTCGCTGCGCTGCCTAGTGGAAATAATATAGTACGTCATTAATATGGCGCCAAAAGATTGGGCTGTGGATCTGTAGCGCGGAGGGAGGAGGCGGCCGCCCGCGCCGCGCCACTATCCCACCAGCAACTTGGGCATCGCCGGGTGGGGGCCGGCGACGAGGCCGGGATGGCCGCGGAGCCCGAGAATTGATCGGTGCCGGATCAGTAAGTTCTATTCCGATTATTATTTTCAATCGGAGGAGGGCGACGGTTTAGAGCTTTTCCTTTTAAATGTACGAAGAACATGAGGTTTTTCAGGTGATTCATCCAACGTTTTCAGCAGCAGAAACCCAGTTTAGTTATACATTTAAAAAAAAAAAAGAAAAAAAAAGAAAAAGAAAAAAGCCAAAGTGCCTTAGGCTGCATGAAAGTGGAAAGCATAGTAGCAACTTGGTAGACAGATGGCGATGGCAGAGCGCAGGTTCGCGTACATATATGTTTCCAGAGTGTTTGACAGTGTGTGTGGGGGGAAGGAGGCAGTGAGGGTATGTCTTACCAAACATAGGTGTGAGGGGGTACATCTGTGTGAAGTGGCCGCAGCCCTGGTTCTTGTCACCGCGTCACCACATGTCCAAAATATTCATTGCATCAATTCAAGGGCAGTGAGAAGGGGATGAAGGGACAGCTTGGCAATTAGATGTTTCTAGAATGGGTTTCCAATGGTGAGACCTTTTACTTTCAGCGAGACTGCTTGTAAAGTGTAAAAGACTTCATCGGTGAAATTGGGAAGGACTTCATCGGTAGAGCAAAGTACCTATTAATCATGAACTTAAAACGGATTGCAGATAGCAACCTTTGGCACCATCTGCAAATTGTGGGGGTGGGGTCTCTGGGTCTCCTGGCTCCCTGACGAGCACATGCACATGCAGTGTACACCCCGGGACTGCAAGTTGCAAAACCTTCCCGTGCACGTGTCTGGTGCCTGTGAGTGTGTTTGCGAGTTGGGTGCTGTTGTTCGGTAGCCAGTAGGCTTTCCGGGTCGGCTCGGCGTAGGCTCGCAAATACGGGAGAGGGATGGAATGTGGAATGTTGACCGGAGAACCGAATCCTTTCGGAACGGTCCCATTTGCTGGAGAAATTCGATACCTTCCACCTCCTACCCGCCCCCCCCAGTCCCCCTCCCGCCCGCCTTCGGGCAGGAGGCGGGGCCGAGGACGCCGCTGCTGCTCAAAGTGGCGGAGCGCGGCGGCGGGAGGCAGGTGCACAGCACCGCCGGTGGGGGTGCCTCAACTTCCGCGGGCGTTTAAATAGCAGCCGGGCTCCCCTCCCACCGGTAATAGGTGACCTGGCGCTCGCGGGCGGCGGGGGAAGGGACTGGGTACGCCGGGGCACGAGCCTACGCGGCACGTGGGCAGGTGCTGGTTGGCCCCGGGGCCAACTTTTGCAGCCCGCCCTCCCGTGCAGGCGAGAGGCGGCAGGCGCAGAGACAGGGCCGGGCGGCGGCCCCAAGGCGGCTCCTCGTTGCTGCCCGAGCGTCGCCTAACGGTCCCAGGCGCTCCGGGTCCGCGTGGGGGGTAGCCCGGCCCCGTCCCCACGCCGGAGTCCCGCACAAAGCCCGCGGCGCGGGGTGGCCGCCGCCCGTCGCCGTCCCTCTTCCCGCGTCGCGGCGGCCGCAGGCGTTTGTTTGTTGCTTGCGCGCCGCCCTGCGCGCCGGATGGCTTCCTGTGACAGAGGTGATCCACAGTTTCCAGAACTGTCTGGGGGCGGGAGCGCGAGCCGAGCCCGCCGCGTTGCTCCACCGCCGCTCTGCTGCTCCCCGAGCCCGCGGGGAGGCCGGGGAGGGACGGCGTAGCCGTTTGCAGCGGCGCAAGTGGCGTGCGGACGCGAGGGAGCGTTTGATTTGCAACTGGGGCCGAGCGGATTGGTGCAGCTGGTGGCGGCGGGCGGGAGCGGCGGCGGCGGGGGGGTGGCCACTTTCAAACGCCGAGGGCGGCGGCGCGGGCGCGAGGCCGGCTGCGCCGCGGGGAGGCGGTGTCATCCCCGCACCGGGGCCGGAGTTACTTTCCCCTCCTCCCGCGCTGTTGTTCCTGTCGCCTCGGGAGGAGCGGGAGCGCGAGGGGGCGGCGCCGCGCCGAGCCGGGCCCTGAGCCTGGCGGGCGTCCGGGTGGCCGGGATGCCCGCGGTTCGCGGCCCCACCCCGGCTCCCCAGCCTGATTCCCCACCCCACCCGGCTTTCCCCAGCCCGGGTTCGGGCCCTGCACCCCTTTTACCGGAGGTCCCTTTCTCTCCCATCCCCCACGCTTCCCCCACTTTCCAGCCCCCAGAGCTTCCCTGTGCGGGCCTCCCTCCGCACTTCCGACCCCCCAATCCTGGGTCGAGGGTCTCCTATTCCGACCTCCAATTCCCTGGCCCCAGGTCACCCCCACACTCGAGACCCTCACTCTGTGACCGCCTCTGCGGCCCACGGCTTTCCGGGCTCTGCATCCCCGCTCCCGGCTCGGGCTTCACACCCGGGCTCCCCCTTCTGGGCGCGCGGGGGCGGCCGCGCTCTCGGCGCTGGTGAATTGCTGTGAGCAAACAACAACAAAAAAGCGGGCGATTTAAATGTGCCTTCGAAACCGGTTAGAGCTCGTCATCTCTAGGAGACCCATTTAAAGCAACTCTAGGTGGCTTGCTTTCTAGAAACGTGGTGGCGAAGGTCTTCCGCCCTTTGTTGACCCGGGCCTGTGGGGAATTTAAAATTTCCTTTTGTGAAATGTTTAGGTTTGGCCACCGAGCTCGGCTTTTAGGAAAGTGGAAGAGGACCTGAGTGGGAAAGTTTGCGGGGTTCTTCCCCAGTGGGCTCCCTTAGGTGGAGTTCTTTTTAGAATACCTGCCGTGGAGGAGGTACCTCTCGCTGCTTGTTGCTTAAGGGTAGTTAGTGCCTTTCAAAGCTAATAAACTCGTTTCAAGGCAGAATAATTTTCTGGAAAGTGATTCATTGGCGGTTAGGCCACACTAAGTCCATAGAATGGGCTGTACCTGGAGAAGGGAGTTCACGTCGGGCATTTCCTGTAGGTACTGGTCCATCACATTTGCAGTTGAGGTGACCTTCCCTGTGGGATTCAGGATTTTTAGTCTTTCTTGCCACACAGATTTTAGTCCCACTTACTATAACATTTTTACATGTTTAAAAATCTTTATTACATTTAGTATTGGAGGACTACGGTTGACCAAGGGTACTGTCACAAAACCGAAAACGTGGATGAGGGGGGCACGTACTATGTCTGCTTAGAAGCAAGTAGAGGTTTATATTCACCTTAGATTCAGACCTGTCTTAAATGACGTAAATGGCCTCTTGAGACTATCGAATCATATGTTAGTTTTAGCTTGGTTGCCTGCATATGAATATAGCTCTTCCCCTGAGATTCTGCCCCAGAGTCCAGCATTCTCATCAAGTACAGTCAATTTAAGACATTTTTGAATGTTAGCTGTTTGATGCCCTTCATAAAGTTTGCATATTTTTGTAAATGTATTTGACCTTGAATTTCATCTTCTAGAACAAATACAGTTTCCCGCTAATGTCCCAGGTTTGCCCACGTCTTTACGTCTGTACTTGTGGAGTGGATGGTCGTTCTCGGAGTGTGTAGTAGACTTGAATTTTGTTCTCCCATGCTGCTTCCCCGTAGCAGGGATTCCACCTGTCAGAAAAAGCAGGGGCAGGACTGTAGCAAGGGATGCTGGAGCTGCTTGCGTGTCCACACTGCCTGACTCTCTGGATTCAGTCCCCAGAGTAGCCGAGGGGGCGGGGTAGCCTGTCGCCTTCCAGCACTTGAAGCTCCTCTGTACTCTATGAAAATTACTTACTCTAGTCACCACGGTTGCAAAGTGGACAGGAGAGTCATCCCAAGTGGTGACAGACAGGCCGGGAAGTGTAGGGAGTTGTCATTTAGAAACAAAGCTTGCCTCGCGCAGAGGCTTGGAGGAGACAGTGAGCCGACCCCACGTGGGGATGCACAGATAGAGGCGGAGTTGCGTGTGCCCCACAAGGTGGTAGACTGCCCCTCGGGTGAGGGGGTTACTAGTGGTGTTAGTTGTTGAAAAATACAGATGTTTTACAGGAGTACAGTGTGGGGTGTGCTTGCATCCAAAAAGGCTCCCATGCGGGCCTGGGAGGAGCGGTCCCTGTCCGCTAGCTGCTAAGCTGTCTTATTGATTACCAAGGCATATTTGTTTTCCCCATTTAGCCCTAATCACAAGGCCAGCTTTTTTGAGACCACTGGCCCTTGAAGGACCGACCATTCATTGCTTGTGACCTGACATTTTGACAGAATGCCTGAGAGTAAGCGGACGACCCTATGGCCACGAAGTTAATCGAGTTACGATTCTCAAATCAAACGTCTTCGTTGTAATTTGGAAATGTTTGAAAAGGAAGTGTGGTTTTCTGGTGTGTGTGTGTGTGTGTGTGTGTGTGTGTTCAGATCACCTGGGGAAAGGGTTGTCTTAAGTTTCAGTTGTGATGTGGCTGGCATATCCTGTGCGATGGTCTCGGATGGGGCTTGCATCCTTGACAGGGCTGGGGGTGAGGAGGACTAAGTGACTGTCTACAGCTGTGTCTCCTCCCCCTTCTCTCGCTCCTCCTTTGGTTGAGTATTAAAAGTCCCTGTTACATCCTTTGTCAGTGGGCTGTCAGGAGTTGGTACTTAAGCCAGTTTCCCACAGGTTTATTATAGATTGGGTAGTCTCTGGGGGTTGCTGGGACATTGCTGGCACCGAGACGGCGTCGAGAGCTTTGGCCTGACCCTGAGCATCTTCACCTCTTTCTTTGTCGGGTCGGCACCGCTCTAGTATTCTCTTCTTACTCCCCGCTTCCCTCCGTGACGCTCAAGATTGCTGGAGTCCTCACTTATAAAACACAGTGACCTCGGAACAACGTTAATTAGCAAAGTAGTTTAATTAGAATAGTTTGTTTCCCTGGAAGTTGTTGGTTAAGTGCAGTCTCTCTTTCCAGGATCTTACAGCTGCTCTGCGCCTGCTCTTATGAGTTTTGGGCTGGGTGGCCCCAGTGGGACAGCGGCTTTCCTAGTACTGTATGGCTCTAGGCTCAGCAACTAGAGAGACTACTATATTTGACTGCAAAATGAATTCTGGCCTTTCTACGCCTGTTAGGGAGACCTTCTGTATACTGAAAAGCTGTTCGCCCCGTAGCTAGGTAGATGCCCATCTGTTCTAACCTGTCTGGCTGCCTGCGACTCAGCCACACGCCTGGCACTTGCTAACTTAGTCTTCCCTGGTTGCTCCTGTGCTGTTGGTATCCTTCTGGGGACTCCCTGGTGACCAGCTCATAGCAAATGTTCATGGTGAATGCTCAAGGCGAAGCCCCTCTTTCCTGGCCCTCACCAGAGCGCCTCTTTCCGGGTGACCTGCCTATTCTCCTGCGTTGTCATTGGGCATTCAGCTCTTGATTGACAGGGGAATGATCTTTTTCTCCTGTGCTCACAGTCCACAAGAGATTGTCCCTACATTTGACAAGTACTGTTTGGTTATTTTATTTATGTTTTTCCCTGCACAAACAGGCTGGTTCTTCTATATTTGTAGAATGTAATCTCAGACTGAGATTTAGGTCATAGTTTCTTGTCATTTCTCTGACATTTTTCCTGCACAAACTTAGGTCTGTGAAGAATGTAGGTGTGTATTTTTATTTTTGTATATTTTGGCCAGGCTGGGGTTGGTGAGTTACTCTGCCTTCTAAATGTAGGCTTGGCCCTAGAGGCCCTTTGCCCTGCAGCTGAGTGTGACAGATTTAGCAGGGTCTATGGTAGACACTAGCACATGATCTTTTCTAGTCCAAGACCCGAGTGGTTCCTGGGGGAGTTTTTACTCACCCGAGCAACAGAAATAAAAATACTAGACTTGGAATGGACGGCTTGATTCTAGGAGAGGGTCTGGACATTTTAAATATGTAATTCATTACACTAGACCAGTGGTAGGTACCATGCATCCTATAGATGTTTAGAGACCAGTCTTGGTGTTTCTGCAGTGTTGGAGAAGAGCTCTGGGTATCTTGTTCTAAGCAGGTACTCTACCTCTGGGCTGTACTCACACACACTTCCATTGTTACTCTAATAGTAAGCCAGTGTTTACCTTTTTGCTTTATTCTCTGCAGGTACAGACATAGCGAGTTGATTGAGATTGCTGAAGTCAGTTCATTCTTAGATTACTTTTACGGTTCGGCGCTGGGGGTGGATCCTAGAGTCTCACTTCTTACTAGGCACCTGTCTCACCACCGAGCCACACCTCCATCCTGCCCTTTAAGTTTGTTTTTAAAAGTTGAGGTTCTTTTGGGCTCTTTGCCGAGGTTCGAAAGCTGTAGAGCGTTCTCTTTGGATGCCTCAGTTGGAGTAAGTGGAAACAGTACCAAGCAGCAGGCGTCTCCTGTCTCCGAAGTTCCCTTAACCTAATAGTCTCTGGACAGTCATCTCCAGCGGCCGGTTCAGCGCTGAGGGTTGGAGCGGAGGAGTGTCCTGGGCAGCTTTGATTTCCTTCCTACTACAGCGGAAGGAGCAGAAATAGAGCCAACTTAGCATCTTCTTGAGGCTCAAGAGCCTGGTTTCTGTCTGTTCAGCACGTAGTACTCTCAAAGTTTAAATCTCCTCAGTTACGCAAGGCTCTCCTTCCAAGCCTTGGCTTGTGGCTTGTGGCTGCTGGAGTTCCTCAGAAGGGTAGGAAGTACAGACTTCTGGCTTCAGAGGGGGCTTCTGTGTGCTCCTTTAGGAGGTCGAAATTCCTTGAAGTGTTTCTGGTGACTGTGTAGGCCTCTCTCCCATCCTTTGCCTTCCTTCCACTTCCTTAACTGCGGTTTGGGGTGCTTGCTTTTTCTGTTATTAGCTGGAAAATCAGATAAGCAGTTTGGCGGCTCTTATTACTGAGGGTCCACTGGTCCCCAGAGCAGCCTGCAGGGTTGCCTGTGGGGGAGAGTCACAGCATTGTGGATGCCTTCCTGCGTTCTTGTTTGTTTTTCCGCCTGTTCTGGTCCGGGACTTAAGGAGTGAGCATGCCGGATCCTTGGCTCTGGACTTTACCGTCTGTCCCTACCTGGGATCTGGTAATTGATTCCTTTAACCAGACAACACCCCATTTTTGTAGATATATAACCGCCAGCCTGATTGATTGAAGAGTCAGTAGGAGCTTTTGTGAAGGGGTAGAGGGGTCAGCATTCTGGTTCTGTGGGTCACATGAGCCGGCCGGTGTAGCTACTGAGCTGATGCTGGAGAGCAGCATGCGGACGGTGATTTGAATGGTGAATCTTGTCTAGGATATATGAAAGCAGTCCATAATGCAGGCTCTCCGAGACAGGCCTCTTGCCTTACCTCAAGTGTCACCTTTACCTCACACCCACAAAGCTCTGAACTTGGTCCCCATCACCATATAAAACTAGGCGTGATGGCACATGCCTGGGATCTCAACACTAAGGAGATGGAGGCAGGGGCATTAGAAGTTCAAGGTCATCTGAGGTCGTCTAGGGTATTGCTGGCCATTCTGGGATACATGAGAATTGACTGTCTCAAAAAAAAAGTTTGATTAAATATAGAGGGAGTTGATTAGTCTGAGGGCGGTCCTTTCTTCCTTTATCTGTCTTCTGTCAATCAATCATCTGTTTAACCTTAATTGACTTTCTCGAGTCATATCAGACTGGAGTAATTCTGCATTCCATCACAAGGAATTGGCCTTCTCAGAGTTGTGGTTTGAGGCCCCCCGTGGCCCTCTTGAGGGCTGTCCTGTGCCTCGGTAGTCACCTGTGCAGTGAGAGGTCCTGAGTAAGCAGCAGGTGCTCTGAGGAGACCCCTCGGCTGGCCCGGGGAGGGGGTGCCAGCAGAGTGCCCGTGTCCTGCCAGTCACGTCCTGCCTGCCCCCTGCGGGCCGGCTTCCTGTGGTGCATGGGCCGTGCTGCTCCAGTGTGCTCTTCCAGCCCTGCCTTCGTGGGCTCTGTCGGGCAGGTGGCAGCGGCACGCACCTCTGCACTAGCCTGCCAGGAGCCATGCTTTGTCTGACAGATTGCTGTTTGGAGTTCATGCTACTTGTCTGCTCGCTGCTAGCACAGTGGCTTCAGTCTTCTAGAGAGTTCTTACTCCAATAGTCCTCTGGGATAGGGACCTTTGGTTCAGCCCGTGGCCTCTGCATTCCTCCTGTGCCGCTGGCCCTCTGCGGGACTCTGTGCTTGCTTTAAAGTTGGGAGCGCGCACCCACTCTTTCATCTCTGGAGCCTGGTTCAGCACTGCAGTCCTCGCTTTATGGTTTCTCTCAGGAAACTTTCCTGTAGCCGTGTCGCATCGTGAGAGGCATCCGCTTCCGCCTCGCGCTTCGCAGACCTTCTGCTAGGTTTGCAGACCATCTGATGTTTCTACAGCCATCTCAGCGTGGCGTGCAATTGTGGTGACGTGTTTGTTCTCACGTGGAACTTGTGATGCGAAGCGCAGTGCTCGCTAAGCTTGCTGACTGGGTCTTTGGACACACACACTGGGAGTTTGTGTCTCTGGCTTCCACTGGGACGATGGTGCAGAGTTTTGTTTTGGTGACTTCACATCGCGAGTGGTAGCTGATCGCCCCACAGTTGGCCCTGATTAAGGAAGGGACAGAGCCCCTCAGACGTGTGATTGTCATTAGCTGTTCGAGCCTAGCTTCTGCAAAGGCTGCTTTGTGTGTAACCAGTAAGGACACCTGCGTGGGCGTTTCAGAGTCCTCAGATTATCACTAAGGGTGCCACAGTGAGTTTGGAACCCTTCTGCACCCTTACTTTGGTTCTTTTCTTCTTTCCCTAAAATGTCATTCTTGATGATCTCCTAGTGTGACCTGTGTGTTAGGACCTGGTTCAGAGACCTCGAGGCAGAACAGAATGGTAACTTCTGAATGCCTTGGAAGGAAAGGAAGCTCTTCTTCTATGCCTTTCTATCAGGCACTCTCTTGGCTAGTCTGGGTAGTGCCCCGTCTGCGGAGTGGGTGTGCTTGCATGCAGTGCACTTGTGCATGTGTGCGTGCAGGGATGCGCGTATGTGCGTGTGTGTACCTGAGCTGCCTGCTGCTGCTTGCCATAGCCGTGCTTAGCTTCTGGACCAGGTCTGCTCATTCAGTTCTGGTGAGAAGAAACTTGAGGTTTTAGGTTTTTACTGTTAGAAAGAAGCAGGGGATAGAAGCATGGCAAGCATTCGCGGCAAAGGTCTTCAAGAAGTATCAAAGTTCTTGGTGCTCTGTCTAGAAGACAGCGGGCCCCGTCCCCCTCTCAGAACTACCCGGGCCTTCACGGTCTTCACTTTCCCTTCAAGTGTGAGAGATGGCGTGGACCCCGCCCTCCTCCCTTGTGTAAGCGAGCCTGTGTCTTGTCGGGAGTTTACACCTATCGCCTGCCTGGATTGCTGTAAGTCTGCGGGCTCGTCCTTCCATGTGTCAGCACGTCTTACAGGAAGGCATTCCCGCAGACAGGAGGGCCGGGAAGATCAGGGCCGAGGCCAGGGCGACTACTGATGTGATTTGGGGTGTGAGTTCACTTACTTTCATGTTAAATGAAGTTAAAATGCACCCTGGCACCGAGGCCCGGAGAACCCGCAGTGCTGCTCACAGGCTCTGAGTCAGTCCTTCCCCCCCTACCCCCCAGTCGAGTTATGTAGCCCAGGCTGGCCTTACACTCACATCTTGTTTCGTCCTCCTCTTGGCCTGCTTTGGTTCTGACTCTTAATTAGTGCTCAGTCATAGACCTCGGGGGCCTAAAGGATCGTCTTCGGTGGATCATTTATAAATTGGCACGTGAGCAGCTTGTGATTTGTTGGGGAGCCTGCATGTATGAATTCCTTAAGATCCTCCCAGCTGGTTTTCTTGGCTTTTAAAATCGGAGTTCAGACTAATTGGTAAAGAGTCTACATGAGTTGGTGCTTGCAGACACCGGGCAGTGTTAATGTGTGCACCACAGAAACGAAGAGTGTGCCTGCCCCGTCGTCAGTCAGAGTTCTCTTCTGGAGGACGAACTTACTCTGACATCAGCTCTACAGCAGGGCCCTATAGTGGCTTGGGCAGCATTTTCTTTAAAGTTTGGCATATGACACACACATTTTAAAAAAAGCTCATTTACTTTGGTTGAAATATTTAGACTGCAGTGCCTGTAAGTTTAACTGGGATCTATTTAACTTCCTGATTGTTTGTGGGTTAGATTTGCCTTAGATGTGTTATGGTTTCCCATTTTAGTTAAGTGGGAAATGCGTAAGCTGTTGTCACTGTATTAGACTGAGCATATGGATTAGTTTCGGTAATTTTATGCCCCATTGCCTTAAAAGTTGAGCTAACACTTGGTTTCTTTCACATTAATCTAGGGACAGGTAGGCAGCTTTTACTGTGCGCATCTGGTTGCTAAGAAGCCTGTATGCTCTTCAGAACAGAGGAAGGTGGCCTGGGGGTGGGGAACTCGAATCTTTCAGGGGATCACAGTTGCAACCTGCAAGCCAGCCGTCATGTGATCCTGAAACGTGCGAACGGGCTAACAGCAGAGTGGCTGGTGGGATTCCGGCTTTGGGTGAGGTCACCTGGTGTTGGACAGCACGCGTCTTGGGAGAGCATGGCAGGACACCAGTAAGTTTCACACGGGCATAGCAGATGGTGTTCCAGTGAAAGGTCACTCCGGTGCCTGACTGGGCGAGGAAGGGGCCAGGCCTGCGGGCACGGGCTGTGGTCCCGGCGGGCTCAGCCCTTTGTGCAGGAGGCAGTCTGTACATCACGCTGAACGGGGCAGTCGGGAACGGGCTAAGGAAGTGTGCGGAGGTTTGAACTGAGGACCTGCTGGAACTTCCTGCCAGGAACATAAATAACAACGGAGACATAGTGCATAAAAGTGACATTTGAGGGAAAAGGCAGCCTTTTTGCATATGAGCCATAAGATAGTAAAATCACTGGGGTGTGATCCTTATTAGAGCTGCAGAGTTTATGGCCTGATAAATGGTCCCTGCTCGGGCCAGTCCTGGCTGATTTCTCTCTTCCTGTGAGCCCCTGTTCCCAGGAATAGTGTTGAACACCCCCCCCCCCCCAGTCCTTGGTGAAATTTCTTCTCCTTTGACCCTTGGGCCACTGCACGCAGCGACTGCCGTCTGAGCTATTTTGGGCAGGCCAGTCATCTGCTGGCGCTTTCCTTGACTGCTGGGCAGCGCCCTCAGTTTCAGTCCAAGAAAACTAATGTCTGAAGGGTTTGAGGGGCCTCTCTCCCCACAGAGCGGAGCTTCTCGGGTTACCCCATCCAGGAAGGCAGCAGTCTACGACTTGTTCACATCCAAGCCCTCTGCTCGCTGTAGTTCCCGGAGCTGGTGTGTAGGTACGAAGTGTGTTCTAGCTCATGCAGCAGATTGAGCGTGTTCCCCCCTCCCCCGAAGAATGGTGCCCTGAGCGCCCACCACAGCTGTCCAGCTGTCTCGGGCATCTCACCTTGCAGTGAGCAGAGAGGACAGATGGCTGCTCAGTGGTCCTTGGGGCCGTTGGCCACCTCTCCTCAGCTCTCTAGGAAGGACCGCCCTCCCAGTCCTCCGCATGACCCGCCCACTACCTGCTGCCTTCTCTAGCTGTCCTGTCTCTCACAGTAGGTGGACTCTGCACTCCTGTACGTTGGATCCATTTAAGTCGGGTTTGGTGGCATTATAAAAAAAAGTCATTATTTTCCGGAAATTGTAATCTTCAGGGCACACTGTGGGGAACTGGGAACACCGCATGCTGGTGGGCTGGGGTTGTCAGGCTCTTCTCTGACCTCAGTGCGGTTTGGGCCTTCCTCTGTGACCTTATCAGCTCTGTTAAAGGAAGAAATCTTGGAGTAGGGGACCAAAGGCTAATGGAACACGTGTGACATGAAAGCAGAAGGGGGGACTGTGGGGAGGGAGGAAGAGGACCAGTAGGAAGAGGGCAGGTGGGGAAGGGAGCAAATAAACACCAAGTTTAAGGACCCCAGTGTGGGAAGGCCACAGTGTAACCGATGGTCTGTATGCTCACTTAAAACCAGTTAAAAACAAGCAAGATCCATGGAGGGGTGGCTCAGGCCTTACAGGCAGTGGCTCCTCTTGCAGAGGGCACAGGGTTCATCCCCAGATGCAGATGGCTGCATGCACAACTCTAGCTCCAAGGGGCTCGCACTCTGTTTTTTGGTACTGGAGGTGTACGGGCATGCGCGCAAGCAAACACCACACACATAAAACCCAGATGGAGAGTCGGGGTGCAGGCGGCGTCCAGCGCTAACTCCTGTCGGCTTCTGCACCAATAGTTCCAAGTCATTTGGAGTAGAACCCTTTGCCTGGGGTCCCTCGGAGGACCCTCAGCCCACTCTGCCTCGTTCCTCAGCCCGGGCTGTGAGCCCGTCTTGCCTTGGTGTCGTCTTCTTTCCTCACTGCAAGACTCTTGCTTGCTTCACAGGGTGCTGCCGTCTCCTGTGAAATCTGCCGCAGTGTCCTTTCTTTTCCATTATTGTTACTGTGTTTAAACATTTTTATTACAAGTGTGTGTGGATATGTGTGTGTGTGTGTGTGTGTGTGTGTGTGTATGCGTGTATGCATGTGTGTGTGAGATGTGTCTTTCTGTGCATACGTACAGTGCCTGTGTTGTTGTCTGTTCCAGTTCTTACCTTCCACCATGTAGGTTCTGGGCATTGAACTCGGGTCAGTACTCGGTGGCAAGCGCCTTCACCTGCTAAGCCGTCTTGATGGCCCCTTGTCTGCGATTTTGAGATCTTAGGCCCAGAGTGGCCGTAAGCTTGGAATCCTGCACCTGCCTCCTGTGCTGGGCTTACGCGCACGGGGCCACATGTCCTGCTTGTTAACTGTTACAGTAAATAACGATCTTGAACAGCAACAGAGCGAGGTGCGAGGAGTTGGTGCAGGGTGATGGCTGGTGTCTGACCTTAGCCCGTGGGAGGGCAGCAGAGCACCCCTGGCACAGGTTTGAGACCTGAGACCCGGGTAAGAGGCCTGGCCACCTCGGTGGTGTCTGGGACTCCCAGGGCGAAGCTGGGAAGGGTTCTGGGCCCTTTGCACTTTGGTGTTCAAAGTATAGACTGGAGAGGGGGAGGGGGATTTGTGGGTCTCAGGGGTGGCTCATTTCCTGTAGTTGGTTGTGTGGCAAGGACATCTATGTGGAAGTGGCTGTCTCAGTCTGTTTTCTGTTGAGTAACTGATGTTGGATAAGTTCGGGGCAATAGACCTTTATTTGTCTCATGGCTTTGGAGGCTGGAAAGGCCCAAGAATGAGGGGCCACATCTGGTGGGAGCCTTCCTAGCAAGGTGAGGGAGCCAGAGTGGCCAGATTCACATGTGTGGTGCCGTGTTGGAGAGAAGCATTCACGAAGGCCTGAGGGCGTGCTCCGAGCATCTCCGTGACTCCACCCCTCCAGGCTTTTGCTCAGCCATGTTTTCTTGTTTCAAGGATGAATTCAAACCATGATAGAGGTTGAAGAACAAACCCACAGGGGAATAGTGGGACTTGACAGAGTTACACAGTGCCAGTCAGTAAGCTTTGGCAATCACATATAAGAAGTGTTGATCCGGATCAGCGGTTAAGGGCACTGGCTGTTCTTACAGAGGACTTGAGTGCCCGCACACGGTGGCTCACAGCCATCTATAACTCCAGTTCCGGGGATCTTACGTCCTCTCGTGATCTCGGGCACCAGGCATGTATGTGGTGCTTTGTCATATATGCAGACCAAATGCCCAGACACACTAAATGAGAAAAAGGGGAAGGATTCCACCGTAAAGGAAACCACTCATGGCTGGATAGGGTATGGAGATGGTGTCTGGAGTCATCTGCTCTTCCTCTGGTCACCGAGATAGATGCCTTCAGCCTTCCGGGCTCAGACAGACCCTTGTAGTGTTCACCACCGTTGAGCACCGGGGACGCTGGCTTCCTTGTTTGCCCGTTGTCTTCCTTCTGGAGGCCAGAAGCTCCACAAAGCCCGGCCCCACCTTTTCAGGTGTCTGCCGCTCGCCCGGCCCGCTCGCCCTGCGGGCACCTTGCTGCTCCCTCTGGAGTGGTGTGAGGGGTCCTTCCAGCCGATGAGCACTTAGCTCCCTCCGTCTGTGTAGGTAGCAGCCTGCCAGTGCTCCAGATTCAGGGATGGTGACACAGAGGCTCTCCTTCTGCTGGCTTTTAGTGGACAGAGGCTGGCAACATACAGCCTCTATTGTGTGTGTTAAAGATAGTAACGCAGGCTTTGATTTTTTGATACAGTAAGTAGTCCTGGGTGAGATAAATCAGCCCGATGTCAAGGTTTAAGTACATTAGAGTCACAGAGGAGGGAATTTTGCCGAACATTAACCCCACCCCCACCCCCGGCAGAGCACACTGTGCTCAGCTCCATTACGCAGGGTCTTCAGGGTGAAGACAGTGGATTTATCAGAAGGAAAATGTTAATTTTCCTTGTGCTTTTGCTTGAGGTTTTTATCTGAAATCTGGGATGAGGGCATGTTGATGGACAGTGATTCCAAGTTCTCACCACTTTGTTTAGGAGAACGTAAGTCAGTGAGGGTGGAGTGACTCCTGCCGCCCTGTTTAGCAAGCGGGTTCTCCGGGTCTCCCTGGGCTCTCATCGTTCCGCTCACCTGCTCCGGAGGCCGAAAACCTCGCTCAGCCCGCCGGGCTGTGTCAGGCTGGGCTGCTTCGCAGTTACTTTTTAGGAATTCCACCTTCAGGTGGTGAGTTTCAAATTTGAAACCACTCTAACTCCACAGTGGAAGCTGCTGCGAGGAGAGGTGTCTCCTCCCTTTGCCCCTGGGGAGCACGGGTGGCCTCAGAGGGTTGGCGGAGAGGAGAGCTGTGCGCAGTCGGTGCTCCCAGCACACGGGTGGCAGGGAGGCCGGCCTTCACGCGTGGGAGAGGGCCGCAGGTGTGTGCCAGCCGTGGACGTTATGGGCATAGGTGGTTGCAGAGTGGCTGGAGTTACAGGTGAGAGACCTTCCTGGGAAGAATGACTGGTGGATCTTAGGCCTGGTTGCCCATTCTGTGAATCAAACTGTAGATCACAGAATGTGCCTCTCCGAAGGGGGCTTTGGACTCCATTTGGTAATTACAGTACATTCCTTTACTGGTATGTGTGTGCGCATTCGTGCCTTAGCAGTCGTTAATTTTGTTTTTTGAGACAGGGTCTCTGACTGGCCTGGGGCTCACTAATTAGGGTAGGCTGGTCGGTCATTCAGGGAGCCCCGTGGGTCCTTGGTCTCCACCCACAGTGTGAGGAACCTGCCTTCCTACGTGGGTTGTGGGTGTGGTAATGAGGTCCTTACACGGGCTGGGAGCACTTTCCCGCTAAGCCCGCTACAGTGCTCTTCAGCTGACCTTAGAGAGTCGTTGGTAAACACAAAAACCCACAAACTTGAACTGGGTGAGTTTCTCTGGAGGAACATATAGAATATCGCACTAACGTCCAGGAGTCTGAATCTCTGAATGAATCCTGCTGGCTTATTCCCAGACGGAAACTACTACCCAGTCCTATGTCGGGTAAACACCTAACACCCGCTCAGGGTCATGATGTGGCCGCCTGTCAGTTGTTGACAACAGATGTTACAGGAACAGAGGCATATAAAAATTTGTGTGTGTGTGTGTGTGTGTGTGTGTGTGTGTTTTGTGTCACATTAAAAGAGTGAAGCCCACCCCCACGGCACTAGATTTGGAGATAATAAACTGATAATAAACTGTTGTATTTTGAAGATTCCCTTTAATTGTGTGTGTGTGTGTGTGGGGG
Organism: Apodemus agrarius; assembly: GCA_964023405.1. Classification (NCBI taxonomy): domain Eukaryota; kingdom Metazoa; phylum Chordata; class Mammalia; order Rodentia; family Muridae; genus Apodemus; species Apodemus agrarius. The sequence continues at coordinate 126,788,815 of OZ030007.1, read as the reverse complement.
GGTAGTGGCATGGGAATGCGGGTGCCCACGGAGGCTGGAGTCAGAGCTGCAGATGAGAGTGAGCGGCCCCGTGGGCTTGGGTAATTGAGCTCAGTTACCTTACCCACAGTGCTTTTCTCTAGCCCCTCGTGGGGTACCCTAAAAGGGGCGATACTTTGTGAAAGGACTACAGCTAGGGGGCTTGGCCTTGAGGGCGGCAGGCTGTGGGAAGAGGGCCTTGAAGTGTGCAGGCATATCATGGTGATTGAGGATTGGGTGTGAGCACGTGGACACTTCCTTTCCAAGAGGTAAACTTAGCCTTGCTGTTGATGAGGCAGGAGAAGGTAACTCTGAATAACCCGAGGCCGAAGCAGCACATTTGCCCCTCTGTAGTCTGGTGTTTTCTGCCTCCCGGTGTCCCTTTACGGGTCTGTCCAGAGTGGAACTTGGGGTTTTAATTACTGCCTTGCTCTAATGCAGTGGCTGTCCACACTGCTCCCTGGAAACAAACCTCATTGTGCTTGAGCCTCCCAGGGAGGAGCTTGGTTGCATGGAGCGGTGACAGGTTGCTGCTCTGGCCGGTGTCACTTTGGGAGCCACTGACCTGGCAGTGAGATTGTGGTCCCACAGATGTCAAGGCAATCGATAATTGTAGTTTGGAAAAGCTTTTTTGACTTGTTGAAACACTGTTGATGGATCTGTACGAGTTCCGTACCTGTCCGAGTGGTCTTGTCGCACTGCTCTCTATCATGAAGGCCGAGTTTGTCTGAACTGAGGTGTGCGGGGAGGCTGACCAGATCGGCCGGGCTTTTGTACCACCTGAATGTTAGTTTATACTTGCCCTGATATATATATATATATATATATATATATATATATATATATATATATACACACACATACACACACACACACACACACACACATATAAACTAACAAGGAGTGGGATTCCCTGTCTAGCAGGACCTCGGACAGGTCGCTGTAAAGCGCAGAGGAAGGCTTGTGATCCGTTCCTGAAGCCCATAGTTCCCTCCAGCTCCAGCTGTGCACCTCTGAGGAGCGGGGAGGGCAGATGACGCTGGGTGTCTTCCCATCACCCCACAGGTTCTTTCTAGAGCCGCAGCTTGCTGAGTAGCTCATTTAGGCAAAATTTGGGGCTCATTTAATCAGGACTTGCCAAGGAAGCCCAGTCATGCCAGTACAGCATTGTAAACACAGCAGTGGGCACAGACCCGTCCCCCCCCCCCCCCTCCATGCACAGAGCGTGGATCTGTCTGAGGGAGCAGTGCTCACTGCTGAGGATTGCTTTCTCTAGTGCTGGCTGCCAGGGCTGGAAAGACTCTTGGAGTAGTTGTAGTGCCGTCTGGGACCTGGAGGGAAGGGTGGCACCTCTGGAGACCTGCCCACGTGTGACTTTACCACTCCTCCCCCCACTGACTCTTAACCTGGTCTGTTAATGATTTCAGCTAATTATGTGCCTTTGGTCTTTTCACTGTTTGCAATTCAAATGCTGCTCGAGGCCTGTGTTTGCTTTTGTGTGCAGCATCCTGGCTGCCATCTGAAGCTCGAGTTGATGATCGCGTGTTCCCATCTTGGGTTAAGTGCTGTCTCATTGCTTTGCAGGCTGCCTGCTGTCTCCCGGGGAGATCATGAAACGAGGTCGCCTTCCCAGCAGCAGTGAGGATTCTGACGACAATGGCAGTAAGTCCTGCTCTGTTGTTCTTGGAGCCTACCAGGGCTTGGGTCAGTGTAAAACATGATTTTTTAATATAATGCTTTAAATAGCCAAGGCCCTTTGCATATCAAGCAGGTCAGAGAAAGGCGAGGCGTGGAGAAAGACGTCTGAGTGCGATACTGCAGGGCTGTAAGCAGGTCTTTCCCGGGAAGGCTGGCCGCTGGCAGGCCTTCTGTGGCTTCCTGTGCGTTATCCAGGGAACAGAATTCAGCTCCAGGAGCCACTGGTGTGTCTGTTTTCATTAAGCAGCATTGATGGTGCCTCACATCCCTCTCTATGAAGAGGGAACTTAATCAAAGCCAGGTAATGATTAACCAGCTCAGCCCGCCCGGGGCTCCGCGGGCAGATGGAGGGAGGACTGCCTAGCGTGAGGTGAGGGCACCAAGTCCAGCTTCTTCAGAGACGGCACACGCGTGCCTGCCCTTTCCTGCCTTCACAGGACGGAGTTAATACTGTCTCTGTCTGCAGCTCAGCTCTCTGGCAGCCTCAGATTTTTCACAGTGTAGCTGAGAACCAGGAGTCCGTTGGCTTCCAGGCAGTCAAAATAAATGTCACACAGTGTGTGGAGGAGCTAACAGACTGCTGAGAGCAGCGTTCCCCTCAGACGGCGCAGGGGAGAGTGTGTACCCGGCCCCGCAGCCCGCTAGCTTAGGGTTGACACTGCACATTAAACTCCGGAAGCCTGGCAAGGAAGCCTGCTGGACGCTGAGATGGGAAAGGAACCCCGCCTGCTTTCTAGGCACGTTGTCTCAGACATTAGGAACAGCTCTGATGTGATGTTACCAGGGCACGTGCACAGCTCTTTCGAAGTGCTATAGAAATGGTATGTAGGAACTCAGAAGAGGTGGTCTGGGAAGGCCTAGGGGGGAGGCCGCTTTTGCGGTGGGTCCCAGGGATGCAAAGCTTTGGGTAGGCAGGGTTGTTTGAAGGCCTGGCATCTCCGGTGCTGCCTTGGGGGCTTCCAGGTCAGCCACGGAGAGGGCAGGAGGCCGCAGGTTTGGGCTGTGTGGCGGAGCCGTGGCTGCTGCTGCTGGAGGCCTGGAGCAGCAGGTAGAGAGCGAGCGTGATGGGAGGCAGCGGAGGGCAGCTGCGGATGCTGGAGAGACCGGAGAGCGCACATCTGGACCAGACTGGGGGGCTGGGAGGGGTCGGAGGCGGGGAGTTTTCTCCAGAGGTGTTCTCTCTTACTTCCTCGGGGACTGTTGAGGTTCCCACTGCGCATGCAGGCCGGGAAAGTCACCTGTTGCAGCTTGGGACACCGAGTTGGGTGTGAGGCACTCAACTTGACCTTCACAGCTCTGCCTTTTTACTTCTCTGGCAAGAGTTTGCTATTTTCTCTTTGACCTGTTGGTGACACCTGTTGGTGCTCAAAGTGCCCTCAACTGCCCTGTTTACTTCTGTATGTGATTTTCCCTGAATTCCTATCTATCTATCTATCTATCTATCTATCTATCTATCTATCTATATTAGAGTTGTGCTTTTAAGTTCAGAAAGCCCCCACAGCAAGCATGTCCAGCGCTGGGAGAGCGTACCTAGGCTCTTGTTGCCACAGCTGGAAACCCGAGTTCCCTCACTCAAACTCAGTGGAGAACCCACGCCTGCAGGTTGTCCTCTGACCCCCACACACGGTGGCAGGCGTACACACACACACACACACACACACACACACACACAGTCTCCACCCAAACTAACCTTTGCTGTGATGGGCCATTTTTCCCTCCTACTGTTCTGTCTTCGTCTGGAAGGTTAGGCTGGAGGGCCACCACGCACGCTCTTGGCCGCACGCTCATCTGTAGTTTTGCCATGCAGTTGGTTCAGTATCGAACATCTGGTGGATGGTGGTGTTTGATGTCTGACTGGTCAGGCTTAGTGACGTGGTCATTGTGGTGGCTGAAGACAGTGAGAAGCAAGGAGCTCAGACTGAAGGCCAGGCCTCGCGGCACTGTGCCCGCAGGCTGCTCTGTGGACCCCTAGAGCTAGTTCCTGGTGGCTGCCTTGGGACCCCTCCCCTGTGGACTCATGGGGTTGGGAGTGGAGCGCCATCGCAGTGAGGGCCGCCTGGGACAGCTTCCCACGTCCTGAGTCTTGCTTACAACCAGGGATAGGGCTGCGGTGGCCACCTCCCAGCCCCTCCGGCTGCAGGCCTGGTGGGATGTTGGCAGCATGTCCAGGTGCTGGAGAGGCAGCTGACATCAGCATGGGGCCACAGCCCCGGCACAGGAGTCGCTGGGGCCTGCTGCCGCGGCGTCTGGGTCTGCAGGCCATCGCTGTGTTCCCTGGCCTGGCCCAGGGAGCAGCAGTGTGGTGTTTACAGTCGGGGATGGATGGGCCTTTTCTGTGCCAGGTGCCAGCCCTCATCCGCTGTGGGCACTGTTGTTGGTCTTTCTCCAGCTGCCCTGCAGGCCCATCCCTGCAGTTGGGTGAAATACTGACAGGGAGTGTGTAGGCAGTGTGTGTAAGTGCTAGGCTCTGGGGACTGGGTAGCCTAGCCAAACTGCAGTTAGGCCCTGTGCCTGGGGGTGTCCTTGGTCCTTGGGAATCTTGGAAGGTGGGAAGAGGGTCCACCAGTCAGTTTCATTATTTCCAAAGGTTTCATTTTATCTGCAGAGGCTTACCGGAATAAAACATTCCTTTTGGGGCCGGAATATTATTGGTTGTCTGAGCTAATTATAGCTCTGATCTATATCCTTACATACTTTCCTTATAAAAGTAAGAAAAACTAAATAGTATTTAAGAAACACTGTCAAGCCATACGCTTTCAGAAGGTGGAGGGAGTTGGACCAGAGCTGTGAGGGCTGCGGCAGATGGCGGTCCTTCCCGGGGTACACTGCAGGTTGATGGGGTGCTGTTTGTGGGGTTTCAGTTGGGGTCTATGTGGGATTGCTCACTGCCCAGGGCAGTGTGGTAGGTCTGCATCCTGACGCGGTGGCACCGGTCCATGGCACTCTGAGCCTCTGGACTTGGCTTGCATAGTGTTTTTAGTTTTGAGAGCAGAAGCATGCCTCAGACGCGGGGTAGCTGCGAGAGGCTTGCTGCGTGCATAGACAGGGCTGTTGCCTTCTGTGATCTTGGAGCCTGTTGAATCAACAACAACAACAACAACAACAACAACCTCTTTTACCTCATTTGTTTCAGTGTTTGAGATAGTTTAACAAAACTATTCTTACTAGAGTACTGGATACATAAAAAGTTTTAAGTCAAATTTGTCAGGAGAGGGGACTTGGCTTTAGGTGAGAGTCTTACTTGTGATTTAGACCTTATTGCCAAACTCTGCTTCTCTGCTGAATGCAAGAGATGGAAACAAAAGTTAGTGTACTTCCTGCATTTTTATTTTGAGGCAGGGTCTTCTGTTGCCCAGGCTAACCCCAAACTCTGTCTAGTGGAGGGAGATCTTGAACTCCTGACCCTTCTGACTCCGCCTCTGCCCACGCCTCCCAAGTGCTGGGATGGTGGGCGTGGTTCCTGATGGACCGGCTTTGCCCTCAGTCAGCAGCAGTTTGGACACAAGAGCCAACTAGAATATTGGCTCCATGTTGACACCGTACAATTTTTGACAGGTGCCCTGTCTTTGCTATAGCAGACGTTGAGATCTCTCCTTTCCTATCTGACATGCCCCCCTGCTAAAGTATTTTATGCTATAATTTAATTAATGAGGAATGTAAATAATTACTATTCCTGTTACTAGTCTTTCTGAGATTGGCTCTTGCTACATCACCCTCTCTGGCCTTCTGTTTCGCATCTTCCTTTAGTGTCTTATTGCCGGGACAGCAGGGAACATCTGCATCCTCAGCTGGGAGCATCCTGGAGCATCCCGATGCTACCCTCCCAGCCTGGGGAGGACCAGAGGCATGGGGGAGGATGGCAGAGGCATGGGGGAGGACGGCAGAGGCATGGGGGAGGACGGCAGAGGCACGGGGGGAGGGCGCTGCTGCAGTACCAGCCGGGTGGTGGCTTGAGTCCTTTTGGCTTTCAGAATGTGTCACGGATGGACAAGCATTGCACAAGAGAGCAGTGACCCCACTCTCTGCTCTGGGAGCTCAGAAACATCTTTGTCTTAGGTAAACCAGGGATGCCTTCCTGTGCCCACCGTCTTCAGGTCTAGGTGTGCTGTGATAGTTTCCCTTAGAGCAACACCTAGTGACCATTGAACAACATTTTAGTAGAAAAATCATCCACTATTCAAAATTCTACTTACTGAGACTTTTCTGTGTGTTGTGCACTGACTGGTTTGAACTCCTCTGAATTCTGAACCTCGTGTCTGCGTGTTCTCTGTGAAGTAGTGACTCCCTGCTGCAGGGAGGTCTCATGGCTTCCTGTTCTGCTTCTTCATCGGGGTCCCTGTCCAGCGTAGGATTTCTGTGTCTCGCTAGTGGCAGGGGGCTGGAGGGTTCATACTGTGAATGCTGCTTCCGCGTAGTCATGGCTTCCTCATGCCTTCGTGATGGATAACTGATGTACAGCAAGCTGCACATGGTTATGTGTGTGCTTTGAGAGGTTTAGCCGTGTTTGCATGTGCTATGTTATCAAAATCAAAAGAGCATGCCCATCCCACTTTGCCCCGCAGCCACTGATCTGCTGCCGGGATAGCCCCGTCTTCATTTCCTGAGCTTCGCAGCCGTGCCTGTACCTTTGCCTGCTCGGGCTCCGTGGCTCCGTTCACCCGGTGTATTGATTTCCGTGTTTACCCACGGGACTCGAGGCATGTGCCTCACACCCATCTGTTTATAACGCGCTCCTTTTTATTGTTGGCTGGTGCCTCGATGAAGGGATGTGTCATGGTTTATTTATCCCTTTACAGTCTGGTGGTGGATTTTTAGGTTGTTTCTGGGTTTATTACTTTTAGTTTTTAGGATCCTTTTTTTTTTTTTTCTTCATATCGTCACTTTTCCCTTCTGTTTTCTTCCTCCAACCCTTCATCTTGGGCCTGTGCTCCCTGCTGTCTTTCACATTCATGGCCTCCTTTTCTTTGGTTTGTAGTCAGTAAATGGTTTGTTTTTATGCCTATTTTATATATCTGTATCAGGGTTGTGGGTAGGAAGGTATAAGAAGCACTCGGAAGACTCACCCAGACCAGCAAGGACAGGGTGTGGGGTCTGCTGCTCAGAGGGCTCCAATCCCATCCCAGGCTGAAAGAACAGCAGTCCAGCGTGGACACCAGAAAGGTGTAGTAGCAGCTACAGAGCCGACTCGGGACTTAACGAGAACAGTGTGTAGTTGGCGGCAGGGCGGGACAGGGAGGAGGAGGAGGAGCAGCAGCAGGGCGGGACAGGGAGGAGGAACTAGGGTTTGAGGCATTGGAAGGTTGGCTTAGGACTGCTGACTGCAGCGCTCTGAGGAGGAAGGAGAGTCTGCATGACTTGTGGGTTTCTGACCTCTGTGGGACTCCTCCGGCTGAGGAGGAGGAAGTGAGCATGTCCAGGCAGAGCGTGGAGCCGCAGAGTTGACGGAGGGAGTTGGACCACCAGGGAGACTGCGTCTGCCCGCGCAGGGGAGCTTAGTCTAAGCGCACAGCTCTCGTAGGCTCCCTGGGCTCTGGTTAGAGACTCCGCTACTTCAAACTGCTCGGAAATGGAGAGGCCCCGAGAATAAGAGCCCCGGGAGGCTGTGTGGCCTGACGGGTATTTCAGACGGGGAGCTCCTGCTGCTACAGAGAAGTGTCAGGCCTGGCGACTCTTAGGATTTTGGGTTTCCTGGTAAGAAGCCACCGTAGGGATTGGGGCACCTCGGAGGAGAGGTGTAGTCGCTGATATGAAAGCTGTGTGGAGGAAGTTTCCTGCTTTTTCTACGCCTTGTGGAGGCAGATGCTTGGGGCACGACCTTAGGTTGATCAGTGATCCTGCCTTAGCCCCTTGGCTGAAAGCGCAGGGACTGTTTCCCCTCCGCTGTACAGTGCGGGTCTCTGAGCCCGGAGGCTGCTGCAGGCTCTCTGCTTGCCGCTTACAAGGCAGAGCCCCTGGCCACTGCGGCCCACAGTGGCCGCCCTAGGCCTGTTGGAAAATGACGGGAAGGAAGGAACCCTGTGAGAACTGGGGTGATGGCGGGCGGCCCTGCAGGGCCGCTGGAGGTTTCCTGTGGGGAAGAACACCTCAGCGCCTGCACTTGGTTTGGTTGTTTTGTGTGCAGTGTAAGGCTGTCTAGACTGATAGAATGTCTTCCTCTTCATCTTCCGCCCTACTTTTTGAGACGAGGCTTTTCACTAAACCTGAAGTTCAGAGTGATCTGCAGCTAGACAGCTGGTGGACCGGCGTGCACACATCACCATGCCAGCTCTACCCGGATGCTGGGGACCTGCCCTGGGGTCCTCACACCTGTGCAGCCAGCGGCACAGCACATCGCCGCTGAGACACTGACCCTGTGGGTGGTTTTTAATGGCTCCTGTTGGGATGTTTGTTTCCTCAGGTTTGTCAACGACGTGGTCCCAGCAGTCTCGATCCCAGCCTGGAAGGAGTGCTCGCCCTGAAGACCGGAAGCCTTCTGAGGTACTGCCGAGTGCTTGCTCGCCCGTCATGGGTGCCGTGCAGAGTGTGCATGCAAACCTGCTGCCGCATGCCTGTTCATGCCGTGCAGGTCTGGGCGAGGGCCCCACTGTACCCCGGAAGATGGTGAGAGCAGATGTGTGCCTTGTCGCAGGAGTAAGGGGGCAGTTGATACACGTAGGCTGCAGCATGCAAAGCGGGTGGCACGCCCGTCTATGAATGCTAGCAGTTACTATTCATCATATTCTTTCTTTCCTTTCCGTTCCATCTTCGCTGGCTCCCAACAAGTTTTCCTCTGGCCAGGACAGGAGCGGGCTCGGCGGCTGCCAAGTCACTGCCAGCCTCAAGTTAGTTTTAGCCATGAATTTGTGGCTTATTTGGCAATAACCCAACGTGATTCTGGGAGTTTCGTTTTGGGGATTATGCTTAAGGCTTTCCCCGTCTTTCCCAATTTGTTTTCACATTTTATGTTTCCCCGATGCCCTACATTTCGTTGTTCATTTCCCTGCTAAAAATCGTTGTTAGAGGCATCTCCCTGCCGGCCTCGGTTGGGGCCCCCGTTGTCCTGAGACACTGCTTTCTCTGCGGCCATCCCTAGGCTCTGGGTGCTGAGACCCGGTGCCTCAGCCCGCCTGTCCGGGTTCTCAGGGAAAGCTGTGGGAAAGTTCTTTTGGCATTGCACTGTTTGTGGGATGAGCTCAGTTGGCTTATGGCGTGATGGCCACACAGCGACAGGTGTTTCTCGGAGTCCCTTCCCATGCTGCCCTTGTCTAACTGGAGAGCCCTTGTCCAGGAGCGGAGGAGTTTCCTGGTGATGGAGTAACGTCCACTGCCAGAAGCACGAGAGACCTGATCCAGGACGCACTCACTCCCAGGCGGCTGCTCTAGCCAACGCCACTGGCCTGGTGTCTGTTTTGACCTACAGTGCACACTTAATTTTTAGGACATGGGAACATCTCTGCTCCTGTATTTAATTCTCTCGTGAAGTCCAGAGTCGGCTCTGTGACTGCTACCACACCTTTCTGGTGTCCACGCTGGACTGCTGTTCTTTCAGCCTGGGATGGGATTGGAGCCCTCTGAGCAGCAGGCCCCACACCCTGTCCTTGCTGGTCTGGGTCAGTCTTCCGAGTCCATCAGCCCCGCCCTTGCTGTCTACTCGGGCACCCGCCGAGCCTTGGGCGGAGCCTCTCCCAGGCCTGTAGGGATGGAGCTGCCTTTCCTCATCTCCTCCCTCATCTCCTCCGTCTTTGGCAGATTGGCTTGGCTGCTGTCGCATGGTTAGCCGCGCTCTGCCCTCCCTGACTTGCTTGTGGGGACTCATCTTGGACCTTTTGCTCGGGGTTGGGTTGCTCCAGGCTCATCACCAGGTCCAGGGGCTTTTGTCTCAGGCTGTTGCTTGATGGGACTGTAGATGTTAGGGGTGACATCCTGGGACAAGTCCAGTCTTGAAAATGGCAGCCAGAGAAGTGGCCTTTTTATTCAGACCCTACCCTGTGCTTTCATAAGACGAAGTTTATTAAAGAGAACACCAGCCTGAAAGGCCAACAGGTGTACAGTGCGACCGTGCCCAGAAGCACAGGAAAGTGCTTCCTGTCCTGAGGGAGGGGCGCATCCCTGCACACTGAGCGCAGCACACAGAGCCAGGCCCCTGCTGCTGGGATATATGTCCGGGCTTCCTCTACACACAGCCTCCGATGTCAGTGGGCTGAGGAGGCTTAGAGGGCCCGGGGGGGGGGTGTCCATGGGGCGCCCAGGTGGGGGCCGCCTTGCCTCTCCTGCAGTTTGCGCCTCTGCTGTTTGGGATGAGTTAGGGCGCTTTCTTAGAAGGCGGACGCGAGACAGTCTTGACGGCAGTGAAGACAGTGTTCTGTCTTTCCACAGAAACTGCCTCCAGGGTTGAAGTTAGGGTATCTGACGGCCACCACAGTGGTCTAGTGTTTCACTCCTAGATATTTCCAGGCCGGCATTTCTGCCTGGCGTTAGCGAGCGTGGGCCTTGCTCTCACCGTCCGCCTTCCCACATGCTAGCCTCAGATGGGCTGCCTCCCAGCGAGTAGTTTAGAAAGTAGTGACCTCTATAGGGTGCTTCTAGATTTTGCCTTGAGGCTAATTGGCTAATGAAGTTTTGTGTTTAAACATGGACTCCAAAGAGAGCAGTCCTGAGTGGCTTGTCATTCCCTGAAGGGTTTCCAAGAGCCCGTGTTCAGCAGCCCTTGGCGAATTGAGAGCTCTTGGAGAGGGGAGGGCTGTGTTTTGTGCACCGGTTACGTTGATACAGTCACGGCCCCCTCGGCCTGCTCGTGCCAGCTGAGTGAGCTGAGCCGGAGCCACGTCAGTCCTGGTGAGGGTCAAGGAGTGTCCGGAAGGGTTTCGGGAACAGGGCAGACTGACTCTGTTGATGCCATGTGCTTGTCACGGGCAGATCCATGGTGACCTTGCAGCTGCCAGTGCTCTGAAGTCAGTGCAAATGCCACTGTGCCTTTCTGTCTTCCCAGGTGTTTAGGACCGACCTGATCACCGCCATGAAGTTGCATGACTCCTACCAGCTGAACCCGGATGAGTACTACGTGCTGGCCGATCCCTGGAGACAGGAGTGGGAGAAAGGGGTGCAGGTGCCTGTGAGCCCAGGGACCATCCCACAGCCCGTGGCCAGGTAGGCACCCTGCAGAGAGGAGCCAGTTCAGAGTTAGCAGTGCAGAAACTTGAGGCCTCACAAGAGGCAGCTATGGAGAGAGCGCTCAGGCGCCGAGGGCCGTGAGTCAGGGCAGTGGCCTCCGGGCTTAGCACCTCTCCCTGGAGCAGAGGAGGTCCACGGGGGCTTTGGGAATGGCTGGCTGGGCGAAGCCTGTGACTGTCTGTCTCTCTCTGCTTTCTGTGTCACTTCACGGTGGTCTTGCGGGAGCCTGGGTGGCCTTGGTGCTTCCTGCAGTGGCTGGTTGTATTCTAGATGACAGGGACGGCGGAGACGGACAGTTGGGCAGTGTCAGATGAGGGATTTGGGCTGGACAGGCTCTTTCCATATGCCAGTGCTTCCTCTTGATCTGCCGAGTCACTCACATCTCCCAACATACCCTCGATGTGCCTTTGGGACAGGCTGTGTCGAGTTGGCACCTTTCCCCCACTTTTGCGTAGTGTATCCTCTGAGAGGGTGGACCGGCCGGCAGCTCTGCCAGCATCTGGCTCTTGCCGTGTGAAATAGCCTCTCTCTTACCATGGACAACTAGGGACGAAATTCACTTCTTACCCCTAACTCCATGTCTCCTTAGACACTTCAGTGCCTTGATTACCATCATTTTGTGATCTCTGTTCAAATTATATGATAGTATACCATGGCTAGACAGGCAGAGGTGACCACCGGGAGTCACCTGCTTCTTCAGATGAGGGTCCTGGCCTGTGAAGCGGGGCTCAGGGCGCACAGGGTGCGCACGGTCCCTTTTGACCAGCACCAGCGGGCTGTCAGTCCAGAAAGCCTGTGTATGCCAAGTCAGGATGGAAATGCCTTGAGAGACAGACTGGGGCTTTTCGCTGGATACCTGTTCTTGCTCAAGTGGGAGAAATAAATCCCTTCAGTTTGCCCATGTCTGTCACACAGAGGAGTTCTTCCTGTCAATTCCAGGGTGATAAACCTATAAACTCTATGAATCCTGATGGTGTGAATGCACGTGGTCCACAACAGATGTGGAAGGACTGTGACCACAGATCCTCTCTGCAATGGGCTGAGAACCCTTGGCTCCTAGCCCGAGCTGGTTTGCTCCGTTTATGCTGTCCCTGGTCTGGCTAGGGCGAGGTGGGATTCTCCAGGTGCTCACAGGTTGGAAGGGAGTGGTAGTGGAGGAACTGTCTGGGGTCATGTGTTCATGGACATGGGCTCTGGCTCTTAGAATAAAGGGATGGCAGCAGCCCAGGTAGAGATTCAGAGGTGTCCCGTGCGGTTCCCAGCGTGTGCTGTGCACATGTAGCTTGTGGCTGACCCTGCCACCACTTCCTGAGAACTCAGTGCTTAGCAAGTTCTTTCCTAATCTGACAGCTCCTGGGGGGAACGAGCAACACCAAGAATGGAAAGGGATTTAGAAATAACCCTTGAAATACCTTTTTTTTTTTTTAATTAATTTTTTTTTTTAGTTTGGGAGCAGACTTTGCTGGAGACACAGTAGGGTGTGTTCTGGGGAGGAAATGGTTTTGGAAGACTGCAGCATCTACTTCCATTCTGGGTATTTTAGAGATTTCTAGCTGAGGTGCTGTTGACATTTGGTTTTATACCCTTAGACTCCGAGCACAGGGATGGCCTGGGCTTGAGGCTTGGCGGGGGAGTTACCCTTGGCCTCTGGCAATTTCTTCTACAGGACAGAAAGGTTAATCTGGCTGCTTGTTTTCTTACTAACCAGGGTTGTGTCTGAAGAGAAATCGCTCATGTTCATCAGGCCCAAGAAGTACATCTCATCGTCGGGCTCCGTGCCGCCGGCGTTGGGCTACGTTGATATCCGGACGCTGGCCGACAATGTGTGTCGGTATGACCTCAACGACATGGACGCTGCGTGGCTGGAGGTGACCAATGAGGAGTTTAAGGAGATGGGTGAGTCCGTCGGCTCCTGAGCTCACTCTGCAGAGAGGACTGCGCAGTCCTCGTGACTCAGACAGAGGCCCGTGAGGCGGAAGCCCACTCAGTCCCAGCTACTTCTGTCACCTCAGAGTCCCAGCTCTTTGGAGACCAGATTGATTGTGTGGCTTTGGCACTCAACCAGCATGTGCTGTGCACATGCAGCTTTGGCTGGCCCTGCCTCTTCTATCCCTGAGAACTCAGTGCTTAGCAAGTTCTGTCCTGTTCTGACAGCGTTCAGTGAGACAGAGTCCGCTTGGTGGTGGACTGAGGCGCGGAAGCCTGGCTCGTTGGGTGCAGTGACTGGAGTTCCTGTCCCTGTCTGCTTCTACCCTTACTTACTGTATAGGAACTGCAGCCCAGGGAGGTCAGCAGGAGGGCTGACGGGCCAGTGCCCTGCTCCACTTTCCTGCTGTGATGCCGAAGTTCCACCTTTTTCACTGCCTGCTGTTTCTCAGAGAGAGGCTTACAAAGTCAGCTCCCAACCATCTTGCTTTTACCTCTTTAACTCTTTCCTGGCTTTCTTTGAGTGAGGTGTGACCCGGCTGAGAGCGCAAACTTGGATAGTTTCTCTGCTGGTTGGACCTTCAGACCTCAGTTACCCGCATTTCATGGTGTGGAGGCTGGGATGGTCTCCTTATGTTGCAGCCTTCCTTCCCCAGGGTAGTTATAAAGGTTTGTCTTGAGCGCCTGTGGACTCAGTGTGAGAGATTTGTGTGGTGGAAGGAGGGTCAGGAAGGGTGACTTGGGCACACTGTGACAAGTCACATGTGTTTGGCATCAGAGGTTGGAAGGGCAAGGGCTGTTTAAAGTGAGTTCCCATGGAGCCAGCCTCAGCCTGGACCTGACAGCAGCGCTGCCTGCTGCTGGGCTCGTCAGCCAGTCGGCTCGCGCTGGCCGTGACTGAGCTGGCACCGGTGGCATTTTCTACTTGTTAGTGACTGAGATGTGTTGACAGAATAGCTTTTCTTACTCTTGTTCCCTGCTTTAAATATTAGTGGTCAGAACAGTAGCAAGCCAGGGATGGTTTTAATATCTGTTTAAAAGGCTTTGGGGAATCTCCTGTAACTGAATGAATGGTGTATTACACCACTGTAGAAGATTCAATTTTTTCTTTTGAGCTGGCCAAATGCTTTACAGTGTCTGTATAAAACCGCCCAGAAGACTGAAATACTTGTCAAGTTGTAGGTGTCCAGTTCAGGATCTGGTCCAAGACCCCGCCAAAGACTGGCAATGCAGTGGTTTAAATGCCGAGAACTCACTTGTCTGGGCATTAGTTATGATACACGAGTGTGGCAGAGTAAATCACGTCCTTTGACCCAGGTTGAATGCAAATTTAAAGATGTTTGTCCCAGCTGCTGTTGGCCTTTTTCTGGTATAGGTTAATTGGAAGGCAAAGCAAAGTCAGGTGTATCTACAACTAGTTAGGAGGCACTAGGGGGCGGGGAGAGGGAGCACCCTGTTAAACATTTCATCATTTACTTAGTTGCTTTTCCCAGATGGGTGTAGTGCTTACAACTATACACTCTCAATATGTTCTCCATAAAGTAAAGGTTGATCTATACTTATGTGCATGTCAGTATACAGCTGTGAGAGCAGGACAGCTGTGAGATCAGGACAAGATCAGGACAGCTGTGAGAGCAGGACGGCTGTGAGATCAGGACAGCTGTGAGAGCAGGACAAGATCAGGACAGCTGTGAGAGCAGGACAGCTGTGAGATCAGGACAAGATCAGGACAGCTGTGAGATCAGGACGGCTGTGAGAGCAGGACAGCTGTGAGAGCAGGACGGCTGTGAGTGCAGGACGGCTGTGAGAGCAGGACGGCTGTGAGATCAGGACAGCTGTGAGAGCAGGACAAGATCAGGACAGCTGTGAGAGCAGGACAGCTGTGAGATCAGGACAGCTGTGAGAGCAGGACAAGATCAGGACAGGTGTGAGAGCAGGACGGCTGTGAGATCAGGACGGCTGTGAGATCAGGACGGCTGTGAGATCAGGACAGCTGTGAGATCAGGACGGCTGTGAGAGCAGGACAGCTGTGAGATCAGGACGGCTGTGCGAGCAGGACAAGATCAGGACAGCTGTGAGTGCAGGACGGCTGTGAGATCAGGACGGCTGTGAGATCAGGACGGCTGTGAGATCAGGACGGCTGTGAGAGCAGGACGGCTGTGAGAGCAGGACGGCTGTGAGATCAGGACGGCTGTGAGTGCAGGACGGCTGTGAGAGCAGGACGGCTGTGAGATCAGGACGGCTGTGAGATCAGGACGGCTGTGAGTGCAGGACGGCTGTGAGATCAGGACGGCTGTGAGTGCAGGACGGCTGTGAGTGCAGGACGGCTGTGAGTGCAGGACGGCTGTGAGGTCAGGACGGCTGTGAGGTCAGGACGGCTGTGAGGTCAGGACGGCTGTGAGGTCAGGACGGCTGTGAGAGCAGGACGGCTGTGAGAGCAGGACGGCTGTGAGAGCAGGTGGGTGGTTATGGAGTTCAGGAAAGGGTGCCGGCTCCTCTGGAGTTGGAGCTGCAGGAGGCTGTGAGCTGCCCTCTGTTAGTGCTATGAAGTGAACTCTGGTTCTCTGAAAGAGCAGCAAGTTTCTCAACTGCTGAGGCACCTTCCCAGCTCACCTCCAAAATATTAAAACTTGAAAATGGTTTTATAATACGCGTGTAAGTTACAGGCTAGAATTATATTTCTTCCCTTTTCCCCCTTTCGCACCCCCTTCCAGGTCTTACAGTCTAGCTCGCACTGGCCTGAAACTCATTATCATTATAGACTTCATGTACTGCAGGCATGAGCGCCGTGCCGGGCGGACGCCAACTTTCTTTAGGACTCCTTTCTGTACAAGCGCTCTCCCTCTAGGCAGTGGGAGAACATCTGCAAATAGAGGAAAAGAGTTAACTAAGACCACAATAACCACTTGGATGATCTTATTTTTCTCTCTTAAAGGCTTTATTTTAATTATATGTATGTGTCTGTGGGTGTGAGCAGGTGCAGGGGAGTCAGAAGAGAGCGAGGCTTCCGGCCTCTTGGATCTGGAGTCACAGACAGGCAGTTGAGAGCCTCTTGACATGGCGCTGGGAATCCAGCTCAGGCCCTTTGCTGTTCCTGCTCTTGGCCCCTGAGCCATGCCCGTGCTCCCTCGTTATTTGCTGGTGGAAAGCAGTGTGCTGTGTTTTATTAACTCACAGTGAACTGACTTCTTTGCTCCAGACAGTTCCTTGTCTTTGCCTTTCATGGATCTAATTAACTATGCTTTGCAGTTGGGTGAATTCGAAGTGGGGAGGGATAAGTCAGTTAAAAACGTTAGGACGGCCGGGCGGTGGTGGCGCACGCCTTTAATCCCAGCCCTTGGAAGGCAGAGGCAGGCAGATTTCTGAGTTCGAGGCCAGCCTGGTCTACAGAGTGAGTTCCAGGACAGCCAAGACTACACAGAGAAACCCCTATCTTGAGAAAAAAACAAAAAACAAAAAAACAAAAACAAACAAAAAAAAAAACGTTAGGACGCTTGCTGTGAAGTCTGCTTCGGGAAACCGTTTGAAGTAGCAAGAAGGAAAAGTTACAAACAAAACAAAACCCAAACCCAAAGCAACAAAACCAAAACAGCATTACACGTCGTCCTGGCTTGCGGGGGCACACTTAACTGTGTGTTTGGCGTCCTAGGATGCTGCGGGTCTTGCCGTGAGTTCTGCTTCTCTCTTTGTGTCTTCCGTAAGGGATGGATGTGTTATCTGTGGACTGGCCTCAGAGTCAGAGTGGAAATTATTCTGGCACTCGGTTTCCTTTATTTATGTTTTATTTGGGAGCTTAAATACACCAGTGTTATTTCATTATAATAGTTATGAACGTGCCCTCACTCAGATGAGACCTGTGGTGTTCTTCAGGGATGCCTGAGCTGGACGAGTACACCATGGAAAGGGTCTTGGAGGAATTTGAACAGCGATGCTATGACAATATGAATCATGCCATCGAGACGGAAGAGGGCTTGGGGATCGAATACGATGAGGACGTCGTCTGTGATGTCTGCCAGTCACCTGATGGCGAGGACGGCAACGAGATGGTATTCTGTGACAAGTGTAACATCTGTGTGCACCAGGTGAGTCGCCAGCAGAGTCCAGAGAGAGGCTGCGTGGGGTTCTGGGCCGAGCCTGTCGGCCAGCTAGTGCTGCCTGGAGTTCAGGCTGCTTACAGTGGAGCCTCATCCCACAGCTGTGGTGTGGGAAAGCCTTACCCTGACCACAGCCAGGGCCTGGGTCTCCATCTTTACGACACGAAGGCACTGCGATTCACCCGGGAGCACTGAAAATCAAACCCACGCAGAGGGCGGCTAACCGTCATTAGCATCCACCTTGGGGGGACGGGACAACAGGCTGCCTCTGCAACGCGGGGTTCTGTTCTTCTTGTCCCTTCCTAGCTGGTGGTGGATTCTTGTAGTCCTTGGTGCTGGGCTTGGAGCCATTGGTCCTCGTGCTGTCCTCCCGTATGTGTGTCTAACAGGCTTATCTTACACAGTCCTGGTCCTGCAGCAGTAGGTGCCTACCTTCACAGTGTGGTCTTAGGCCAAATACTCGCATGTCAGCAACTCTTTCTAAAGGTCCCGTGTTCAGGTGGCGGTGAAGTCTTCAGCATACCTTCTGGGGGATATAGGGTAAACCATAGCATTGGTGTGTTCACATAGAAGCTTAGCTGTTGGGGGGGGGGCGTCAGGCACCCCTTTGACTTTTCATCTTAGATTTTGTTTAGTTCAATGTGTATGAACATTTTGCATATGTGTATGTCTGTGCACCACATGGGCCATTGGTGCTCAGAGGTCAGGAGAGCACATCAGGGATCTCCGCTGGAACTGGAGCTAATAGTTGTAAGACACTGCCTGTGCTGGGGACTGAGCCGGGGTCCTCTGTCAGAGTAGGCAGTGCTCCTGACTGGTGGGCCAGCTGACTCCCTTTTCTTGAGCGTTACTTCAAGGTGGCCGTAGAAGCACCTTGGTGGGTGCTTGCTGCTGTCCTTCAGGGAAGGTGGACACTGGGTAATTTAGAAAGCTGAAGAGCCTCTTGCCGCTCATGTAGCCTGACGGGGTTATTATGTTGTGGTGTGTGAGTATGTGTGCGTGCACGTGCGCACATGTGAATGCCAGAGGAAGTGAGGCGTTGGCTCCCCCGAGCTGGGTGCTGGGCTGTGACGCCAGGTGTGGGTGTGGTGGGCCAGGCTGGGCTCCTGGAAGAGCAGCAGTGCCTTTAACCACAGCTGTCTGTCGAGGTCCGTATTTGACTTCGAATATAGTAATAAAGTGATGTGGATTTGTGTGGGGACATGTGTACCATCTACTTTTGTGATTTAGAAAGCTGTCAGAAGTTTTCTGTGAGGTCATTAGTGACACTGAGTTTGAAGAACACTTGGAAAAAGTGCAAAGTTGCTTGGGTGGCCTGAGCTTTGTGTTTTATTATTGTTCTTTAAAATAGCCCTGGCTGGCCTGTAACTCAGTGTATAGACCAGCCTAGCCTCCAACTGAGATAATCCTCCTGCCTCTGCCTCTTGAGTGCTGAGATCTATCACACACACTCACCACCACACTGGATTATCCTTTTCTCTGTAATTTGCCTCTAGGGCTTTAGACAGCTGTGGCCCTGTCTCAGCTCATCTCCACAGGGAATCTTGACCGACCACAGGGCCTTGCTTTAGTCTGTGTTGTATCTGGACTTGAGAGGGTGTCTCACCTTGGAGTCCCCGTGGAGGTGTGTGTGACGGGAGGCCACTCGCCCGCCATCATCACTGCTGCCTCTCATTGAATTGACCTAGTGACCCTGAATTCTCCTGACATTTGCTCTGTTACGAGGTTCTGCTTGAAATCCAGTTGAGCTCTGTGCTTTAGACACGCGTAAGCTGCCATCAGGCTGCGTGCCAGCACCCAAGCGCGTGGGGGGCGGGCTTGGCCCTGATAACTCTGCTCTCAGCCTCCCCGCTCACTGCATTTGACTCTGGTGAGATCTCCATGGTTCGTCTTTAAGGCATACTTTATCAGTGTGGATGTGTCTTCCCAGTAAATGAGATTGTCGCTTCAAAGGCAACTCTAGGATGCCGTGCTCTTCGGAGCCTTCTGAGTACTGTTTGGGTCTGTAAGAACGTTGCTTTGACAGTAGACTTGTTGGCAGTGGCTCCTCTGTGGCCTCGCGGTGCTCGCCCGTTTGCAGAGCTGCGGTGTTTCCTCGCTGTGCCCTGCCCTCACCCACCCCGTGCTTTCCCTCTGTGTCCTGAGCGTTCAGATTTCATGGTGGCTGTGCTTTTCCTGTCTGTAGAAACAGCACCAGGTTCCTGTGACTTCCTGACTTCCGGTTCATTTAAGGATAAAGTGTGGACCGTCTGGGTTTTAAAGGGCTCTCCGAGCGCACTCCTGGGACCACTGTGGGCTTGATTATTTACTCCCCTTATTGAAACATTTGCTTTTTCTTTCTTTAAACCAGCATAATGATTTCAGTTGTAAAGGCCTTAATTTCTGCAGTTTGTGCTGTCTTGTGTAATTTTGCCAACTTGTGCAAAACAGGCTTTGTTTTAAACATCAGCGAAAGAAACCAAACTCTCATTTTGAAGTGTCTTGTTTCCCGTGGCTGTCTGTTCGCGTGGATACTGTCGGACTCCAGCCGGAGGACTGTGTCCAGCTCGAGCAGCAGATGGCTGCCCAGCCATTGTCACCTTGGCCTTGGTGCTCTGCGTCCACCATTGCTCTGTCGTGCCACCATGAAGGCAGCGGCCGTGGGCCCTGAAGCCTTGCAGCCTGGTTGAGGCATCGGCTGCTCGTGCTCGGGAGCTCCATATGGGCGGGTCTCTTCGCACCAGAGCGACACTCCTCATTTTAGAATTCCCTCTTAAGTTTTGGGACTTCCTGTGCCGACTACACCTGCATGTGTCTTTGGAGCTAAGGCACTTGGGAGCTTGCAGGTGGACTGGCACATTTCCTCGGGTCAGGAGCGAAGTCACACAAATATGGCACACCCACTTGGTGGCTGTGTGTGGTTTTTCACTTCACAGCTGGGGCAGGGAGATGCTGCAGTAAGCGCTGACTGCTCTTCAGGAGGACAAAGGCTCGGTTCCTAGAGCCCACTGGCAGCTCACAGCGGCCTGTCACTTCAGTTCCAGGGGATCCAGCACCCTCTTTTGGCCTCTGTGGGCATTGCACAAACGCGGCACAATCGTGTGTGTGTGTGTGTGTGTGTGTGTGTGTGTGTTGCGCGCGCACAGACAAGACACCCATACACATAAATAAACAAGTAGTAAAGTAAACAGACAAAGATCCATTAGGAAACTCGTCTTCTCTTCTCCTTCCCTGGTTGCTCTGTTGTGGCCATGCAGGCTTGCTATGGAATCCTCAAGGTGCCGGAGGGCAGTTGGCTGTGCCGGACCTGTGCCCTGGGAGTTCAACCGAAATGTTTGCTGTGTCCCAAGAAGGGCGGAGCCATGAAGCCGACCCGCAGCGGAACCAAGTGGGTGCACGTCAGCTGCGCCTTGTGGATCCCGGAGGTAAGCCTGGTTCCTAACTGCATCTCGGTGGAGACAGTCCTGGCCCAGCTCGGGGACCCAGCTGCATGGGGGGGCCCGAGAAGGCAGCGGTGGAGGTGCTGGGTCTATACACCGCTGTCCCCAAGCTGATCCTCAGCAGTTGGAGGGGCAGCAAGGGCCGGGGCTTCAGCTGCTGGTGTCCACAGGTCACCGCACTGTCCATTGCTGGAAACCCTCGCGGGGCTGACAGTGCTCGCAGGCCAGGCCTGGCATCTTCGCAGCTCTGTCCTGAGGGTGTCCGTGCTCCTGTCCCTGCCACTTTGTGTTTGGCAAACTACATGCGCAGTGCGCCCGTGCCTGAGGTCACACTCTGCGAGTCTTATTTACATTCTTCCTCAGCTTCAACCTTGTTACTTTCAGGTCTGGTCTAATTTATTTCCAGTCCCAGACCTTAACTAATTTAATTTGCATGGCTTGTGATGAGAATATCATTTGTCATTTAAATTCCGGTATTTTTGGTGTGTGATTTGCTGCATTTTTTTCCCTCCAGAGGAAAATTGCCTGGGTATGATTTACATAGAAGTTTCACTGGATCTTTTGCTTTAGTTTGCAGTTCATTGTTCCAATTCATGTTTGCAATTCATATTTATCTTGCTAGATTTTTTACTTTTAATATAGTTACATGTTCTGATGTAGTACTATTAAATATAGTTTATCTCTTTGTTCATTCTATTATTTAAATATATTTACAATGGGTTTTTAGTCCTGAAAAATTCTTGTCAATCTAGAGTCTCTTTTTTAAAAAAAGATTTTATTTTATTTATTTGATACATATGATGAGCACTGTAGCTTTCTTCAGACACCAGAAGATCCCATTACAGATGGTTGTGAGCCACCATGCAGTTGCTGGGAATTGAACTTAGGACCTCTGGAAGAGCAGTCAGTGCTCTTAACCGCTGAGCCATTTCTCCAGCCCCTAGAGTCTTGATAATGCTGTTTTATGAGAAGATAGATGCCTATGCGATCAGATACTTGAAAGAAATAAAAACGTGTAGACAGGTTTTTGTAGACTGGCAAGCTGGTATCAGTGGCGGCTGATCTCTGGGCTCTCCTGCTGCTTGTCCAGAGCTGGGCCCTGGGGCTCTCTGCGGGTTTGTGCTCTGATTCTGATGGTCTGTCATGCCCAGCTGGCTGTTTTGGATTCTTAGGTAAGCATTGGCAGCCCTGAGAAGATGGAGCCCATCACAAAGGTGTCTCATATCCCCAGCAGTCGGTGGGCGCTCGTGTGCAGCCTCTGCAATGAGAAATTCGGGGCCTCCATACAGGTAATGATGGCTTAGTAAGCGTGGCTTTGTTGTCCTCAGGCTGGTGTGCGAGGGAGCAGGATGGGGCGGGGGGCTTTATACAGCATTGGGTGGATTGGAGAGGGAAGACTGCCTGGAACTCCACCTGGGTTTGGAGGCAGTTTGTCTGGCCTGAGCCTAGTAGAGTCCTCCTCTTTGCATGAGCAGGCATTCCTGGTAAGAACCGAGGCTTAGATCGTCTTGACTGGGGCACTGAGTGTCTAGCCGTCCACTGTAGTCATTACCCCTGCACAGACCAGAAGACCTCAGGACCCCCTGTGGGGCATGCCTGTAGCTGAGGTGATGGGCAGGCCCGTGCTTTTACACTGGGAGGGAGAGTCTGGAGCTCTCTGGGTAGAGGGTACACACACTGCTGCCTTGGTAACCAGCCAGCATGTAAAAAGCTGATTACATTTGCATGTTCAGGTACAGGTAAGTGCAGAAAGTCACGAGGTTACGCAGAATTAACGGGAAAATGGTGTCTGTGGTGTTTGTCTTCATGTTGTCTGGAACTCTTGAGTGATTGATTTCTGAGAGTGATGTTAATAATCTAGCTGGTTATGAGGCCTAGAATGCCGTGTTGAAGGACAGTTCAGACTATGGCTGGGACCTGAGTAGGCCTCAGGTTTTTGTTCCCTCTCTTTTCTGGTTTTCAAGACAGGGTTCTCTGTGTAACTGCCTGTCCTGGAACTCATTTTGTAGAGTAGGCTGGCCTTAGACTCACGAGATTTGCCCGCCTCTGCCTCCCCAGTGCTGGGGTTAAAGGTGGGCTCTTTTCATTTTCATAGCAAGCCCAAAGTGGTTTTACTTTTCACTATTACTGTTTCTGCTGCTGTTCAGGCATCTAAAAACATTAATAAAAAATGTCAGGACAGGCATTGGGCAGCTGAGATTTGGCTTTGAGGATCTTAAAGATGTGATTTTTTTTTTTTTAGTAGAATCTGTTGAAAACTAAAATGAATTTGGGCAAAGGGAATGGAGGAGAGGTCAAAAAGGATTTGAGTGTCTGGCATGTGTGCAACACACACACACACACACTTGTGGCATATCAGGGAAACTGGCAGTTCCCTGTGTTAGCTGCTCTGAGCACATCAACCCTGCTCCTTAATTGATGGTTCGTGGGAGGCAAATGAGAGAGCCCCGTTTATCTTTCAAGGAAAGACACTGGAAGGACATTTCTGTGGCCGTTGACCTCTTTCCCAGAGCATTAATTTGAAGAAGGGGCCAAGAAGGAAGGCAGATGACTTTTCATATCTTCACAAAATAGATTGATTTTTTATTAAAAGAATGCCTCTCCGAAATGTCTGCAGCTGGGAAGACTGGTTTATGTTTCTGTAACATCTGTTTGCTGAGTCAACCCGAATAGGAAACCCAGAGGAAGGCCGTTTGGCATCTTTTCAAAGTCCTGTATAAATACTGCGCTGCAGCTCATTTCTCTCTAAGGTTCAGATGCCTGGGTTAAGTGTAGTTGAAGGCGACACAGACTGCGCCTCGGTCTGCTCGCTCCACTTCCCGCCTGGCTTCCTGCTGCTGCGGGGAAGCAGCGTGTCTTCGTGAGAGTGGCCAGGCATGGCTGTGTGTGTTCTGCCACCAGAGCTGATTTCACATTGAGGTTATTTATAAAGGTACAGATTAATCATTGCATATGCTTTAGGTGATTGGAGTTGGGGTGGTGAAGGGGCTGGAGTTTTACAGTGGAGGATTCAGTGGTGGCTGGCACTGAGTTGTATCTTAAATGCTGAAGTGATGAGGGGAAACCCAACTCCAGTGTCTGTGCTTCTGTGAAGGCGGGGTCTGTTGGGTGAGTTTGATTAGGCTTTTCAGCTGGCCTGGGGCACAAGCTCCTTGGTCGTCTGTGCAGCCTGGCATGGCCCAGGGATCCCTTGGCCTCACATAGTACAGTTGCTTTTAAGGGACTGGCTTCGGCCTCCGAGAGGTACCTCTTTCTAGGGATTTGCTTGGTGAGATCAGACGGGAGAAGTTAATCACTTTGCTCCTGCTGGCCAGAGGCTTGTGTCTGGATCAAAGGCACTAAATTGTAGCCCTGTGCAGGCGGGCGGTGAGCCGGGTGTTCAGTGCATCTTGATGAGGCCTGGCCTCTGCGCTGACTTCCCTGGGGCCTACCGGAAGGGAGCCGGAGCCGCTGCTGCAGTGGTGATGCTGGCCCGGCAGGGAGGCCTTTCTCCAGCCTTCCTGAACGGAGTTATTGCCTTTCTTTCTTCCTTCCTCTGCCGTGATCCCTGGATGCTACTTCCAGGAAGTCTGCTTGTATTTACCTAACTAGGTTGGGACCTTTTCCAGTGGGGGAGTTGCACTGAGGATTCACAGTCCTTTAAAGTTGATCAGGAATGTGTATCCTGAGGAGATTGCTGTTGACATATTTTTTTCAAATAAAACTGAGTTCAAGTCTTTGAGAACTAAATTAAGGCCTCAGCGTACACTCTGTACACAGAGTGCATGCTTTTGGGGATTGTGCTATTCTCCCTGACAGCCAGTCATACAGCCCTTCCCCTCCCCTGCATTGAGATTTCAGTGCTGTGACTGTTTTCAAGCAAGTTACAGTTTGGGCTCTGAAAGCTTTACCCTGCAGTGTTCCCTGACAGTCCTTCAAACCTGTTCATTGTTGCCAAGCTTTCCTGTCTCAGTGAGTGTTCCTTGTCACCATATGGGGGCCGGCATTGGGGCTCTTGCTGCCACCGCTCTAACTGTCTCCATGTGTTGTTCGCAGTGCTCTGTGAAGAACTGCCGGACAGCCTTCCATGTGACTTGTGCTTTTGACCGTGGCCTGGAGATGAAGACCATATTGGCGGAGAATGATGAAGTCAAATTCAAGTCCTACTGCCCAAAGCACAGCTCCCACAGGAAACCCGAGGAGGGCCAGGGGGAAGGAGCAGCCCAGGAGAATGGGGCCCCCGAGCCTTCTCCCCAGAGCCCTCTGGAGCCCTTCCCTAATCTGGAGCAGAATCGAGAGGAGGCCCACCGGGTGAGCGTTCGCAAGCAGAAGCTCCAGCAGCTGGAGGATGAGTTCTACACCTTCGTCAACCTGATTGATGTGGCCAGGGCCCTGCGGCTGCCCGAGGAGGTGGTGGATTTCCTCTACCAGTACTGGAAATTGAAGAGGAAGATCAACTTCAACAAGCCCCTCATCACCCCAAAGAAAGACGAAGAGGACAATCTAGCCAAGCGGGAGCAGGATGTCTTGTTTAGGAGGCTGCAGCTGTTCACGCACCTGCGGCAGGACCTGGAGAGGGTAATGATTGACACCGACACCTTATGATGACTTAGAGAAGAAGATGTAAAGAGGCGGGCGCTTGCCTAGAGATGATAGCCAGTCATTACTCTCAGATCCTTGTACACGCTACAGCATGAGGTCATGTTGGTTGAACATATTTATGGGCTGGTAAACTCCCTGCAGTGTGCAAGACTGCCAGTGTGGGGGCCGCTTTGTGATTGTTTCTCCCATCAGTCTTTACTGTTCTGCAAGATCAGATGGGCGTACCTTCATCTCCCCTTCCCTTGGCCTTGTAGAGCTGGAGGGAACTGAGCACCGGGAACATGGCCATTGCTTAGAGCCTGGTTTTGAGAACTGGGATGTATTTGAATTATGGGGGATGGGGCAGAGGTAGGGAAATTCCTTGTTCAACCTGAGGAGACATTTTCTAGGTGCTGATGAGGGCTCCTTAGAGAGAGCTAAGCACTGCCTCCCATTGGCTCATTTTTTGCTTCTAGGCTAATCCACAGGGGCATTCCCAGCTCTGTTGTGGAGCAGAACAGGCTCTGGGTGCTGATGTGTGTGCATGGACTTAATTCACACCTATTACAGAAGACAGTCTCGGCAGTGAGGTGCTAAGTCATCACAGAGGTTGTGTACATATAGTGTGTGATTTTGTGTGTGTGTGTGTGTGTGTGTGTGTGTGTGCGCGCGCGCGCATGCACCCCTCTCCGGGCTATGTCTGCACGTGTGGGTGTGATTCCCGGTGCACAGGGCATTGGGTCTGTCTGTGGAGCCCTTAGCAATCTCAGTACACCACACCACACCACACCACACCACACACACACACACACACACACACACACACACACACACGCGGTTATCACACTCCTGGGTTGCTGATTAAGTGGCTGTCAGCTGCCTGGAGCCCCAGCTGCTGCCCCTCCCCTCAGCTGTCTGCTGCTTGGTGCCTCCCTCACTCTCCATCACCTCTGGAGTCCCCGGTTTTCGTGCTGCAGGAATAATTAGGAGTGGACTGTCCTCCCCAGGGTCTCCAGCTCCTGTAGGTGGTTTTTGACCAAGGCTTGCTAATTGGGGATGTGTCTTCAGCACCTTCCACACCTACTCCCCGACTGCTAGCTACCTATTAAATTCATTAGTGTGGCAGAGATGGTATGCAAGTTGTCTGGCCTGAAGCAGCCTGTGCCGAAAGGCACCCAAGTGGCCTGAAACAGCTAATGCATATCTCCCTCAAGTCCCTCGCTTATTAGAGAGGAGTGATTCGTCACCGCCTGGCAACAGGATCTGACTCATAGATGATGTGACATGGGAGTGTAGGCAGGAGAGTGCAAATGTACTTGGCCAAAAGGATGAGTTGTCAGAGGCTTCCACACCTTGTTGGAGATGGAATGGTCATGTACGCATTTCTAAGTGCTCATTAGAGGCCCTTTTAATGCATCATCTAATGCTGGCTTCTTGTGATGTTCCTTTCTAGACCTTGTTAGGATTTTGGGTAAGGTGGTGGGTGTTATGCTTAGGGTAGGTGGGAGCAGGTTGGTGAGGCTCCCCATGCCCCCTGGTGGTCAGTTTAAAGAACCACATGCACTTGTGTATTATTGAGAAAGGGATTCAGGGTAAATGTTAAGAAGCTACCATCCTAACCCAACAACTGCTGTAACTGGGGTGCATGGAGTCAGATAGTACTTGGGAGGGAAGGTGAGAAGTCTTATGTTTTGACTGTGTTTGTTTCACAATCACCACAGAATAAAAGTATAGAAAATGCTTGTGGTGTATTAACTCTTTCTGTATTTAAGTTACTGAGATTAACATATAATTAAATTCTGAACTTTTTTGGAGTCGTCATTTTGCTTTTAAGTAGAATAATGCCTACAGTGCATAAGGGAATAAATCAGGATTTGTGTGCAAGAGTGCCTGTGTATGTGTGTGTGGGAGGCATTACTTAACATTTATTATTAAAAAGTCTAAAGTTTTAATGCATTCAGTGTCAGTTTAGAGTGGGTTTATTTATAATGACATGTTATGTTTTCCTCCTGTGCCATGAGGGCTGTCTGAAAGCGGAAGTCTGTGTCAGGCCCTGGAGAGTTAGATAGTGCTTTGCAATTATAAACAAGAGTATCAGACCACGGGCTTATTAGGGCAGGCATGACAAAATAAAAAGTCCAGTTAACTTGTGTTCTCAGTAAGTTAGTGATCTGCCAGTTTTTATGAAATATCAGTACATGTTAGGCACCTGAGCCAGTCAGTACAGGTGACTGGACTGGAGGCATGTGGTCATTCCTGAACAAGTGAGTAGCACTCCTTACATGCAGGTGACTCAGTGATTATGTTAATTGCTCTTTCTGGCAAATTAACACCTCAGGGGCCTTGCACACCTGGGTACCAGTTCTGGACCAGAAAACTACGAGACAGGAATAGGCACCAGGGGGCTCTACAAGGAGGTGGTTGGAGATGTGGTGAGTGGAACTTTGAGGTTGCAGAAGCTGTCCTCTCACTCTGGGATTCCTGACTACTTTACTGGACTACTAGCTTGGATTAAGACATCCTTCTGCGCTCCCTGTAGTTTGTATGAAAAGGCTCCACGTCCTGGGGGAGAGAGAGGCCTGTGCATTTGTCACTCAGTGGAATGTAACTTTTTGAAAACTCAACGATGCCTCAGTTGTCCGCTGAACAAAAATGCATGTGAGGCTTTAATGTGGCAGGCATTGCATAGGGTTCAGAAAATCCACTGCAACTATTCCTGCCTACTCTGCTGGTTGTTCACAGGATGCAACAGTAACATTCTGGAAACTTTAAAAGTGCAAACAGGAGTGGGGGGAATCATCCTTGTTTCTGTTTGTGCACTTACTTTAAGGGGAAACTTGACTTGGACTTAGCCTGGTGTCAGCGGACGAGGGTTGGGAGGTTCGGGTGCCTGCTGCTAGCAGCGGAGGGAAGGTGAATTGGGGAAGTTTGGTTGAGGGGTCAAACTTTCTGGGCAGAGACCATGTCTAGATTTCTGCCAAGAATTCCGTTTTTTGTTTTGATTACTGGGGTACTCTGCTCTATCAGCTCCACAGTGGTCAGCCAGAGCTGGATCAAGTAGGCCTTAGAGATCACAACTGGAAGTTACAGCCTTTTTGCTTTGTGTGTTTATTTAGATGTTATTCATCTGAGGTCACTGGAAAGAAAAGGTTTTTTGTTTGTTTGTTTGTTTGTTTTGTTTTTTCTCCCCTCACTAAGAGGCTATGGTAAAGCCTTTCCTGGCATAGAAGCCACCAGAATTGAGATTCCCTGCTGTCCCTGTGTATTTCATGGATTAAGCTTGAGATGTATCTGCTCACCTGAGTTGAATGTGAGCATAAACTATAATGCCTACTTCATGTTTCCAAAAATCAGATTCTTCAAGGAAAGCTGGCTTACGTGTACTGTCAAAGGTTTGAGTTTGTGAGGAGGGCTTAGGTTTGATCTTTTTCTTCATTTCAGATTTCCACCCATAATCTCATCTGGGTGGTATACGACTTATAAAAGAGAAAATTCTGTTAGCCACTTCCAGCCCCAAGTTGGTTTGGGTTTCTCTAAAGAGCATCTACTTCCTTGCCTGGGTTTGTGGCTATCCGTTAGGCAGGCCCAGTGACGTATTTAATTCAGACAAGGAGCATGATTTTCTTTTTAATCTTTTATTAATCAGAAACTATTCTAATAGTATTAATAAGTGATTAATACAGAAAGAGACAGGAAGTCCCTGATAGTGAATCTTTAGGGTCCGCAAAGCCTGGTAGTGTTTTCTTTCGTGGCCTGGGATTGTGAGGGTGGAGGAAGTTCTGAGTATAAGAAAGGCTGCTCAAGGGGAGGATGTAGTGTTAGCACGCCGTTGATGATAGCCAGTGGGGAGCAGGTAGTCTTTTGCCTCTTCTGCCACTTCCACTGAGGGGGCTGAGGTTTTATGGGCTTCTTCCTGAAGAAAGGTTTAACTGCTCAGTGGTAGACTACACCCGATGTTCTGTCTTTAGGCCCAAGCAATCTAGGACCAAGGATCAATGGGGTCTAATTCTTTACTTTTATATTTAGTGGTGACTAATGGCTTTAGGAGTAGGGAATATTGACTCTGGAAGCCTAAGTTACTGACCACAAACTCATACATGTATACATGATTTGAAGAAGTCTGATGACCGATTGAGAGGGGAGTCTCAGCACTTAGTCTGTCGTTACAGATGAACTAGAATGAGAATGAGGTTAGTAGCATGTTTAAACTTATGAACCATAGATCCAAAGGTTTGCTGGGACAGTTCCCGGGCATTTGTACACCTTACTGGAATAGGCTGCAGTGGAATGGCTGGCTATTTGCAACGTTGCACCTAGTGGACCAAGTAGCTCATTTGATCTTCCAGAGGACTTTGTGCAGGGGTAGGGGTTCCTCTTATGTCATTGACCTGGAAGATGCTTGATATAAGTGTGCAGGGAGGTTGTTTCATAATTGTTCAAATTATTCACAATAAGACTTCTGGGACGGTACTGTTGGATGGCAAGCAGTGCTCTCTGGCACAAGGCAGCAGGTCCTGAGTAGAAAGTGGGGGTCTCTCCCCTGCAAACTGCTGGGGAGGAGTGGGGCTCTGCCGGTCTCGGCTACTCCCCCAGTGTCACTTCATGGCTGCTACAGATACAAGGGAATAAATAAGCAGAATTCTAGTGGTAGGGTAAAATGCTTAAAGCATGTTTTGATTTCAAGTGCTGTCAAGACCCTAGTAGGGCCAGTGTGTCTCAGGTGAAGGAGAAACGAAAGCGTTGAAGTCGTTGCCGTGTTGCTCACTTAGAATCTTTATTCTCTACATTCTAGGTTCGGAACCTCACTTACATGGTGACCCGCAGGGAAAAGATTAAACGGTCTGTGTGCAAAGTCCAGGAACAGATTTTCACTCATTACACTAAGCTCTTGGAGCAAGAAAAAGTTTCAGGTATGCATAAAGCCCTAGAAGGGTACAATGTAGGGCAGGGGTTTGTGGCCTTGGCACTGCTGTTGAGGGAAAGCAGTTGTTCTTTCTATTTGTCCTATAGAAAGTTTTCAGTAGCACAGCTGTTCATATTCAGAGAACATCTTTACACCTTAAAGGCATTCTATTAGAGAAGGAATGGAATTTGGCATTAAATAGGCTTTGAGACCTGTAGCATCTCCCTGATGACCACGTAGAAGCAAGTCATACACATACATTTCTCTCTCCAAGTTCATGTAAAATGGAGATGCTATCTCAGGTTACCTCTTATAAGGATATCAGAATGAAAACAAACTGTAGTGCATTGCAGAGCTCTTGATAAACATGGGGATAGCTACCAGGGTGTGACTTAATGCTCTAAGTTTTGGATCAACCTAACATTGTAATTACATGTTAAGACTACTTACCATATACACTTATTTCCTGTCATTCATGGTAGACTTCTGAAGTTATGGATGAGATGGAATTCTGACTGTGCTGGGTATCTATCTATCTATCTATCTATCTATCTATCTATCATCTTCTATTTACATTGTTTTAGCCAGCCAAAAAGGAAGATAAGTATGGAAATATGCTTCCTTTCCTCTGGAGAGAGTTTCAGTGTTGAATGTTGGGCGAGTGTTTCACTCTGGGATTCCTATGATCTTCGGTTAGTCTGGGGTAGAATCATGACCTCTGAAATGTGTGTTTAGCACCAGCGTTCTATGATGATAAGCCCCAGAAAGTAGGTAGTGTAAGATTTCCTGGAGGAAGTTGGTCCTGGGATAAGTGGGGGAGTAGGCGGGTCTCAGGCTGGCGTTCAATGGAGAAGGACGAGTGGCTGCACCTTGGATTGCCCCTGGAAGTGACACTTGCTTGTGTGGAGAGTCATACATAGCTTATTCACTTCCCTTTCTGAGTTTGTGGGTTTTCTTCTCTAGATAATCATGGCATACAAGCAAGATCGTAGAGATAACCTGGTTAGTGGAGCACACAAAAAAGACTGAGGGGCAGTTTTCAGCAATACTCTTCTCTTCAAGTGCCTTGTACTTTTAGATATGTTCCTTTTAAGGTTAAGTACTTTATAGAGGAACCAAGTGTCTTTCATTATCTGGAACTTAAAACTTGAGTTGCAAACTTTGAAAGTAAGTTTTCCAAGTAGTGTCATTGGTTAAAGACAGTGTAGTTCAGATTCTTTAAAGGTCACTCTTTCTCCCGTCATTCTCCCGTTGGATGCTGGTGGTGTCTGGGGTGGCTGATGTAGAATACAGAGGTCTGCTGGTTGGAGCTTTTGGTACTTCCTTGCAAAGGAGTCAGTGATGGACCCATACAGGATGACTTGTGTGTGGCCGGAATGGAGTCATTTTTTATGGGTATCCCAGGCAGCTGCTTGCATCATGGTTGAGATTGGTACTTGGCTGAGTAAGTGAGATTCTCTTCACAATGCTAGGATGTATTTTGGGATATAGAACTGTAATATAGAATCATCCAGAAGTCCTACTGCTGGTCAACATGATGGCTTATGCCTCTAATCTAAGCATTCTGGGGGGCTGAGGTAGAAGGAGTGCCAGAATTTCAGTCAGCTGGACTAGGTTGTGAGTTCTAGGTCACCCTAGGCTACAGAATGAGACCTTGTTGTAAGAAAACAACAAAGAGATTCAGAAAAGAGAAAAAAATCTTCCCTTCTTTTTGAGTTGAATAGCAATTGCAATCAGTTGAAAAGACTTTATTCTTGTGGGGTGCTACAACAAATGCAGCTGAAGCCGCCAAGGGTGGCTTTTCTTTCTCATTTCTAAACTGTGATGCTGAGTCTCCTGCCTTTACAGACACTTTCAAGGGAGATGTTCGTGACTTTATATGTGTCGCTTAGAGTTCATGGCAGAGACATTTTGTGATTCTGAGAACTAGTAGGGTCATTCTGTGGAATGAATTCAGTGGAGATGGTACTTTAAGAGAGGCCTACTTGGGCTCTAAGTTAGGTAGATAGAAATTATAGTTCAGAGAACACTGGGCCGCCTTCATCTTTGTTTGCTTTGGAGATTTCAATAAAAACAAACCAAAAATGCACTTCACGTGGTATAAAGACCAACTTCAGTGGTTGGTTTCTGAGAAGCAGACATTTTCAGATGAATAGCAAGTAAACGGACCTCAGCTGTGCTGTTATGATCTGTGGGTTGTAAGGTCTTATGACGGTTCCTGTAGGACACAATGGAACTGAACCTTGTGGTTCACATCTTAAGAGGAGACAAAACATGAGGATTGCTATTTTGTAGTTGGTCTTGAGACTCTTAGAGAATCATGGTCCTTAAGGATTCACCAGCAGTTTTCAGACCAGCGTTAAAAAGTTTATTAATGAGTATGAAACACGTTTTGGTGGGTTATAACAAACATAAAACAGGCATGGAATAGACTAGGGCATGCGTGTCAGGCTGGAGAGTAGTTAAAAGTATTTGGCTGCTAGAGAATTCCAGAGGATCTGGGTTTGATTCCCAACACCCACATAGTAGCTCACAACTGTGTTGTAATAAACTCTAGGTCCAGAGGCTCTGCTGCTCTCTTCTGGCTTCTACAGGCACTGTGCCCCATGTAGTACAGACATACACTCAGGCAAAACACCCGTACACATTAAATAACAAATGATTAAAACGGAGGAGGGCCAGTTTCTAATGAGATGAGAATTGATATTTGCAAATTCATAAAATGTAAACTTTTACTAGGTTAAGCTATGAAATGTAAGTTTTGCGATTTGCGTAAAGGCTAATTTAATGACTTGGCTGATGCTTGAACCCCACAAATTTTACAGTGAATGACCTTTTTCCTCATATTATGTGTCCAGAATTATTGTGAACACTTACCTTTATTCAGTTTGCACATTTATATGTATTTGTCCTCAGTGGTCCTTTGGGGAAAGAAACTTAGTTCTACTTAGTCTCAAAGAGGAAAGTAACAGATGGTGACAGGTAGACGGGACAGTTGCTGCTGTGTAGAGGTAGTGGCCACCACTGGACAGATTCCGAGTGGATTCCCCAAAGTTACATAAGAAACTGTATTTTAGTGGTTTTGGATAAAGAAATCTAGTATGCTGACTACAAGGATGGAAAGAGAAGATTCTTGAAGCAGGTCATGTCTTTAATAAAAACCAAAGTGCTGATGACTCTGGGTGGAGGGTTTGTATAATGATGTTTCTGGTCTAGAACTTTATTAGTTGGATTTGCTTCTGTAATTTTTCCTGTGGTTTTCTGTTCCCAGGTGTGCCTTCTTCCTGCGCCTCACTGGAGAACATGCTTTTCTTCAACAGTCCTTCTGCGGGCCCCAGCATTCCCAAGATAGAGGACTTGAAGTGGCATTCTGCATTCTTCAGGAAACAGATGGGTACTTCCTTGGCTCAGTCACTGAAGAAGCCCCATAAGCGAGACTCACTGCAGAACAGTTCTGGGACTGAAGGCAAGACCTCGCTAAAGCAGCGAGGTTCTTGTGGTAGAAGGGAGGGGCTGGAGGTCTCAGAAAGCCTTCTGAGCTTGGAAAAGTCTTTTGCAGAAGCAAGTCTCACATCATCAGCACAACAGAAAAATGGTGTGGTGACCCCAGACCATGGGAAAAGAAGAGACAATCGTTTTCATTGTGATCTCGTTAAAGGAGACTTAAAGGACAAATCTTCTAAGCAGAGTCACAAGCCTCTCAGGTCCACAGACGCATCCCATAGGCATCTGGACAACACAAGAGCTGCCACCTCCCCTGGAGTAGGGCAGTCAGCACCTGGCACCAGGAAGGAGAGTGTGCCCAAGTGCAATGGCTCCCTAGTCAAAGTGCCTACCACACCTGCCAGCCCAGTGAAGAGCTGGGGAGGATTCCGGATTCCAAAGAAGGGGGAGCGGCAGCAGCAAGCAGAAGCCCGCAATGGGGCCTGCCACCAGCACGCAGATGGCTCCCACCTGGGCGCAAGCCGAGCTCCAGCCAAGGAGAGAGCGAAGAACAGGTTAAGAGCGGACAGTGAGAACGATGGGTACGCCCCTGATGGGGAAATGAGTGACTCAGAGAGCGAGGCACCAGAGAAGAAATGTGTCCATGCCAGCAGCACCATCAGCAGGAGGACAGACATCATCAGGAGGAGCATCTTGGCCTCTTGATGAAACAGCCGGTGTGGAAGCACATGGCTTGTCGCCATGTGCCGAGGAGAGCTCTGATAATGGGGGCAAGCAAAAACCCATTGTTTCTGAGCTACAGACATACTTTCTTGCAATTCAGATTGAATTTTTTTTCCAGAGTCATTTATAAATCATTGTGAAAAGTTTGTGTTATTTGCAACTTGTTGAGGAAAACAGAAGAGTAGATTGTAACCGTAAGACACTAAGATTAGAACCTGAACTAAACACTAAAAAAACAAATGAAGTAACTTTACAGAGGGCCAGGCTTGAATAGCACCATGTATTACTGCCCTCTACATTCTCCCCAAAGCACAAACTCTTGAATACTCTTAGAATTCTGTGCAGTGAACAAGTCCTATTTATAGAAGCCCTCCTGTACCATTTATAGCCCACAAAGCTTATTTTCTAGGGATGGTAAATGCTGACAGCGTTTGGCTCCCAGGCTGTGGTGTGAGTAGCTGAGGCTCAGCTTCAGCAGCACTGGGATCTTGCACATGTGGCATCCAGGGGAAGAGTTTACACAGCAGGCACTGCTGGGAGGCTGGAGGGACAGCAGAGTGGCTGTACTGAGACTTAGGGCCTGTGTAGCAAGCTCCTGAAGCCCTGAGTGGAAAAGAAGCTGTCAAGAAAGTTCAGTGAGAAAGGGCAGCTGAGGCCCAGGCGTTACTAGTCCACCTGACCTTCCTCTTTCCTAACTGCTGGCCTTTGGACCCCAGTGGGGTTCCCTGGCTCCTGCCAGTACACGGCCATCTGGCTTCCAATAATACAATGGTTGTTCCAGTTCAAGTGGTGAACTTCAGACTGGTGACTCTCACTCCACAGAGTCAACCACTAGTGCATATTTGGGAAATCCAGGCCTTCACCATGAGTGGATTCCTTAAGCAAAAAGGAAAACAAAGGAAAGCAAAACAGGTTTATATTTTAAAATATAGAAAGGCAATAAGTTGCATCAAGGTTATACAGGAAAGAATTCAAAGTGTATCCTTGAATAGGTTTCTGGAGTTGGAGTTTTAAACTCCGATTTGTAACTTGGACTTTCGAATTGCAAA
The DNA here is from genome assembly GCA_964023405.1 of Apodemus agrarius. Lineage (NCBI taxonomy): Eukaryota > Metazoa > Chordata > Mammalia > Rodentia > Muridae > Apodemus > Apodemus agrarius. The sequence continues at coordinate 126,753,831 of OZ030007.1, read as the reverse complement.
TGGCAATAACTAGTAAGTTATCAGCAATAATAAACTTAGCATTAAATTTGAGTATAATGTTCTGTTTTTGCACTCCTCATATAGTGCATATGTATTCAGACAAGTGGATAGTGTTAAAGTCCTGTTATTTTCTTTGGAATTCAATGTAGTTGTGAATCAAATTTAAGAGAAGGGAAGTTTCAGTAGCAATGAGACTTAGAATTAAGGGCATTTGGAATAAGCCCAGTTTTCCCTAAATTACTCTTCGTTTATTAATATCAATGTTCAGATTCCTGATTCATTTATACATCTGTTTCCATGTGGCAGGGACCTTCTGATATTTAATGAGCAATGCTTTGAGTTTGTAGACGCTTTCAAGTCTTCCAGATGATCGTCAACAACAGAAAAGGTTTATTGAATTCCATCTTGCTATGCAAGTTTTATCAGATGATCAAATGATAGATCTGATGCATCTCATTGTATGTATGACGTTTTCAAACTAAGTCTTAACTTCTCAAAGACATTGTAGTAGCTAATTCAGGGGAGGGGAAAGGATGACCCAGGTTTTAGATTGACTATTTTTTGAGCTGTGGAGCTCCTTTGAGACTGCTGCCCAGATCAGCTTGTTGCTAACGGTATTAGAAGATTCTTAAGAGTCCAAGTTGTACTTTTGCTTGTAACCTAATTTAAAAATGATATGTTTTGCATATGAGCAAAAACCTTTTGCTGGATACAGGAAAAGGCTGGACTCTGATCTAGTTATCTTTTGATTACAGCAACAGCTCTGGGTGAGAATAGAATTTATAGAGGAATAATCTGTGAAGCCATAGAAAGAAAACCTAAATTAATCTAATGAATAATGGCCTCTCACCATTTTAGGAGGCACCAGATTCATTTGCACTATTAGGAATGCTAGTTTTGTGCAAAAATAATGCCTTACCTGTTTCCCCCCACGTTTAGGTTGAAAAGCTTTCAAATGTTCCAAGTTATGCTGAACCAAAAACAAAACAAAACAAAATGAAAAAAAAAAAACAAAATAATAAAAAAACAACAAAAAATTTCCCCCACAAAAACTTAACAAAAAAATAAAAAAATAAAGCCCACACGTTTAATTACTGCTTTGAAATGCAAATGGTCCAGAGCACGGTTTCTGACAGTGTAATGATAGCTTTGTAAGTTAGTTTTGTGTCATGCTGGGAACTCTGTATGAGGCGGCCACTAGCAGCAGCAGCCCACCTACCCACTTGCATTCTATTAGTACTGAGCTTTTTTGTTTGTTTGTTTGTTCTTTTGAATCTTCCTTGTGCATCCTGACCAAGAAATATCTTTGATTATGATCAATGTATTATGTCAAAATGTAGGCTAGTTGAACTTTTGTAAAGTTGCCTGGAATGTCATTTGTTAGGTTATAAACATAAAATTTAAATGAAGGGTTTTATGTGTTGTGTACAAATCTTAATTATTTTAAAATGGACAGACTTGTCATTACATTTGTAACCTTGTACAGAGGATTTTTCACTATGTGCCTAGCTTGGTGTCCATTCAACTAAAATTGAAAAAAAAAAAGGTGCATGAAGAGTTAAAATCAGAAGTTAAACAAAGTCTATGTAGAGATGACTATTTTATATTACATGGCCCAATCCTGTATTTATTTCTATCCCCTTTTTGAAAGTATTTATAAAACTAGTTGAAGACAGCTGTATTTTTTTGTTGAACTATTTAGTAGAATTTGTGCCTTTTTGTCTGTATGTGAATAAATGCTGTACATTTTGCAATACATTTTAAGTGTTTGTTGAAATCTGCTTTTGGTTAAGGGTCCTTAAGTGGTGGGTTTCTTGTCTCATAGTTTCATTTGGATCTGAACACAATTGTTGAAGTATCATAAATATTTGGGTTTAAAGACTGAGCCTTTACTAATTCACATCACCTTAGCCAAATCACTAAGCCTCTTGAACCCATTTTCCCAATTTTTTTTAAATTTTTATTTTCTATATTCTATGTTTACATTCCAAAGGCTTTCCCCTTTCCCAGTCCCCCCCCCCCCCACCATACGTCCCATAATTCCTCTCCCCCCCAACTATTCCCCAGTCATCCCCCCCCCCCCCCCGCCACGATTTGTCTGTTCTGGGTCTACAAAACTGGATCCAATCTTTTCAGGCCCAGGGGCCTCTCCTTTCTTCTTCTTGGGAATCATTTGACTTGCTAATTGTGCCTTGAGTATTTAGGGCTTCTGGGCTCATTAATATCTACTTATCAGCATTTTCCCAATTTTTGTAGAGATTTATGCTACCTTGCCCAGCATATGCCTGTAATCCTGTAACTTGGGAGGTTGAGATAGACTCACGAGGGGTTGTCTCAAATATCTTCATTTTGATACCTACCCCTAAAAGACGTAATTGGGTGTAGCTCCGAGGGAGATCACTTGTCCAGTGTGTGCAAGACCCTAGTTACCCTCTCTACTGCTGCAAAAACAAACATTGGTGTCTTAAGGGAGTTGCAGTATTTCAAAGCATTTCACAGATTGAACTGTGGTAAGCGATATATACGATTTTACTATTTGGAAGACCCAGGAATCTGCTATGAATTGAAGCTGATGTTATTCCTGAAGGATTTATTTATGAAGTGCATAACATTTTCAGAGTTGTTTCATTAAATGCCTTTGAGCACAGAACACTGGAACAGTAGGTCAAATAAGAGGAACTGACCTACATCCTACAAAAAAACAAAACAAAACAAAACAAAAACAACAAAACCAAAACCAAAACAACAACAACAACAAAAAAAACCAAAAAGCGATTCCCAAGATCACAGCGTTGAGACTCGGCAGAACGGCCTCATTCTAATTTTTAGTCTCTGAGTATTTGCAGTGGGGACCAGTCTTAGACAATCAGCGGTCAAATGCACCTTCATGTTGGGAGCAGAAAACCCGATAGTGTACCCATCCATGTAGATAATGATTAGAAGCAGTGGTGGTATATCATTATGACTCAACTTTATAATTTGTAAGCGTCGTTTCCAACATGAATTATCCAAGAGTTGCCTCAACCCTTGTTTGTTTCTCCTTGTCCTCCTTAGTGACTATTTACTTGTGTTGCTTGCTCTCAAAAGGCTCCAGAGAGAAATAACTGTGATTCTTCTTTAAGGTCTTCAAGTTGAATAATCACAATAGCTCCCTAGGGAAATTAAGTCCCCAGGAGCCAAAGGAAGGGCCTGGTGTTGGCAATTCTATAATCTGTGATGGGAAATGTGGCAACAGGGATTTGAGTTCATGTTTCCACCCAAATCAAGGAGAAAATGCTTCTGCCTTTGAAACATTAGCCATCTGCAACAAACTGCCACTAATTGCAACACTGAAATCTTTTCTTCAGTTTCTCTTTAAGCTTTAGCACTGAATCAGATATTGCAGTCTGTGCCAGTTTTGAGAGCCCTCTCTGAAAAAGATGAAGTCAATCTAATCTGGACTCCTGTCCAGTCCTTGGTCACTGCTGCTCTCCATGTAGTCCAGTTCTTTTCTGAGCAGGCTGCTTTCTCAAGGGAGAATAGTTTCTCAGGTTATACAGATGCTCGAGGTTTGGATATTCAGTTTTTCTCTTTAGGCAGTGACACCCAGGGACCTTTGTGAATGCTTTCTTACTGTAGCACCCCAACAATTCCTGGTTCTTCATTTCTTGCTAGATTGTTGCAACAGCCTAGTCTTGTTTCCTTGACTCAAGCTGCGCTGAGATGACCTCCTGCTTCCTCTAATTAGCTGTAACCTTGCCAATGCTGTCTGCACAGTGACAACTTCCAAATGGCAGAGCCTGTCATTCGGTAGCGCCTCAGAGGAGCCTCCAGACGCGGTGATTAGACTGGGCTCACCCAGGGGTAAGCACTGGTCTGTATTGAGTACACGATTTGTCTTTAGGCAGGCACCGCTCTCTTTTTGAAGCTCAATGAGGAAACTGAGGCTTTCCATCTGTGGGGTGATCTGGAAACCATTCCCAGCTAGACTGAGAGTTGGAGTCTCTAGCCTCTCCTGATGTCAGTCTGAAAGTAGTTCTCAAAAAGCCATTCAAATGCTCTTGAGGACATACAGGTCAATATACATGTGAGCTTCATTAAATCATATATAGTAAAATGCATCATTTTGGCTTAGCACATCATGTTAAGAGACTATGAGCATAAAATGATAGAATTCCAGTCTTGTGGATTATGTGCTGCCTTTGTTAGGAAGAATGGAATTACTTTAGCTATATACTTTCATGCAACATATATACCCACAGTGAGACAAACGCACATATGATTAGGGAAAATGATACTGTTGTTAAGAATGCAAAGAATTCTGTATAGTTCAAAAAAATGTTTGGAAGATAAAATTGTTTAAAATTAGTTTCTTGACAGCAGTGCCTGATATTAAGACTAATGTTTTGACACTTTAAATGGAAGGAATGCAAAAATCTCCCAACCTTTTGTTTGTGTGCTATTAAGCATGACAAAGCCAGTCATTAGTCACTTCTGTAAATGGATGTGCTGCTTGGTGTGGTGGTGAGTACCTGTAATCCCCGCACCAAGGGGCAGATGCAGAAAGAAAGGAACAAAAAATTATGCCAAGTCAAGTAGCAAAGAAAGCTAAGTGAATGGCACTGCCCTTTATAAGGGGCTGCCAGCCAGTCCCATGGCCTAGCTTGTACATGGCTTAGTTCTCATAGGGCGGCTGCCAGATCTTTATATCTGATAGAAAGCCACTCAAGGAGCTTCTCCAGGCACTAAGGAAGGGCTTTAGAATTAGCGCTTGGGTCAGGTAGGGCAGGGAATGGTATGGAGGCTCTGAGGTGGCTGATGAGTGACAGGCACACGCGGAAGGAGTTCCTATTCGCAGGCGCCAGCTGGCGAACAGGAGCGTTGAGCGTGCACTCAGGAGGGCTCAGATTCACTGAGGAATGCTTTTCTTCAGTGAGCGGTACAAATGACTGGGACTTAAGCTTTAGGACAGCTTTCGGTGTCTCAGGAAACCCACCCCACCCACACCTCGAATAACAGTAACGGGAGGGAAGGTAAAGTCTGTCTTCCCCTGAACTTGGAGCAGTGGCAAGAAGCCATTTAGAAAAAGAGCCCTGCGGAGAGTGCAGTGAGGCGGACCCAGAGGCAAAGGTCTCTCTGGAAGCCCAGAGAGGTGTCACTGGGCTTTTGCCTGCAGTCCATGGTCAGCATGGAATGGGACTGGCACCTGTATCTAGGTGAGAAATGACATACAGACCTGGAACCTGCACTCGAGATCTCCTTCACTTTTGCTCTTCCCTTAGTATCTAATTTGAATTTAATGGACATGGTAGCTAGTTTTATGTCAACTTGACACAAGTTACAGTCATCTGAGAAGAGGAAGTCTTAATTGGCATAATGTCTCCATAAGAGTGGACTTAAGCAGGCAAGCCTGTAGAGTATTTCCTTAATTAGTGGTTGATGTGTAGAGCCCAGCCCTCTGTGGGCGGTGCCACCAGGCTCCTGCCCTGGCTGCTTAGATAAAGATGCTCCATGGGACAGAGAGTTAACTGCACTATCTCCTCCCTGATAACAGTCTAAGTAAGGCCCTGGATTAGCTTTACCCTGTCTCCCTCTGCCCTTTGTCTTTGGTAAGCGCTCCAGAACACAGCCACAGACTGACTTGGAGGCCTTCTGCCTCAGCCTCAGTGCAGGGTCTTTCTTACTATTCTTAGGGAGGGGCACAGGAGCACCAGGGCCCTGACTGGGAACATCCTGAAGGGCTTGGACTTGTTCTCAAGTGAGGGACCAGTGGCGAGCTGAGGCAAGGGCCACAGTGTACACTGCAGGAACATGCAGTGTCTGGGGACTTTTGCTCTTGGTGTACTAGAATTTGAAACCAGGTTCTTGTGCACACAGGCAAGTGCACTACACACCAAGCTACACCCCCTTCCCACTGCCATGGTTTATGGTAAATTCTTGGGCTAAAAGGTGATAGATGAAATGCCATTCAATGGGGAGAGGGAACTTGTAGAGCCCATCTCCAACAGAAAGTCAGGGCATCAAGAGAGGGAGGGGGTTGCCATCCCACAGTCAAAACTCTGACCCACAATTGTTCCTGTCTGAAAGAACTGCAGGGATGGAAATGGAGAGGAGCCTGAGGGAAAGAAGGTCCAGTGACAGGCCCAACGTGAGATCCAGCTCAGGGGAGGCCCCAAGACCTGACACTGTTACTGAGACTATGGAGGGCTCATAAAAAGGGACCTATCAAGACTGTCCTCTGAAAGACCCAACAAGCAGCTAAATAGTCAGATGCAGATATTTACACCCAACCAATCAACAGAAGCTGCTGACCCCTGTGGTTGAATTAGGGAAAAGCTGGAAGAAGCTGAGGAGGGTGACCCACTAGGAGGACCAGCAGTCTCAATTAATCTGGACTCCTGAAATCTCACAGACACTGAACCACCAACCAGACAGCATATACCAGCTGACATGAACCACCCCCGCCCCCCAACACATATACGGCAGAGGACTGCAAGGTCTGAGAAGGTATCTTCAGTCAGAGAAGATGCACCTAAGGCTCAAGAGACTGGAGGCCCCAAGGCGTGGGGAGGCCTGGTGGGGTGGGGGTGGGGACATCCTTGCAGAGACAGAGGGTGAGGGTGAGGGGTTGGGGAGGAGGTATGGGATGTGGAACAGTCTGAGGGTGGACTAGGAGGGGAATAAAATCTGGAATGTAAAAAAAAAAAGAGAGAAAATATAAAAAAAGGTGACAGTATTATAAAAACAAATCTTCAAGATGTCTTTCTTTTCATGTGTATTACATAGCTATTTTTCTTCTTCCTATAAATGACAGCATTAATATTACCACAAATGCTAAATATTCTTATGACTTAATGATTGGTAGAAGAGACAATCATCATCTCTGCCTGTAAAACCATATGTATAGGTAGATGGTTAGGGGAATTAAACAGTTACTTTTACACTTATTTTTACATGTAGATGTTTTGCCTGCATGTATTCCTATGTACCACAATTGTGCACCACATGGAAATCAGAACAGGGTGTCAGATCCTCTGGAAATGGAGTCAGTCTGTTGGCAGCTGCCATGTGGGTGCTGGGATCCAAACCCCAGGCTTGTGAAAGAGCAGCCAGTCTCTTAACTGTGGGACTATCGCCTCAGCCCCTAAACTAATATATATATATATATATATATCCTTGTATTGTTATGTGTGCACGAAAGCAAGGGCCCATAGAGGCTAGAACAGGGAGTTGGCTCTCCTGGAGTTGGGAGTTTAGGTGGTTGTGAGCCGCCCTATGTGGGTTCTAGAATTGGCCTGGGGTCCTTAGAAGAGTACCAGGTGTTTATAATTGCTGAGCCCTGAAATTTGTTATTATTTTTTTAATGCTCAAATGTGCTATGGCCCAAAACCAGATTTATGCAATATTTAAATAATTTTTATGATCATTTGAGAGTTGCTCTAAAAAGACAGTATAACTAGGAAATTGTATCTGCTGAATAAATGAATGGCTGAATTGGTGTTAATTTTCTCCTGAATGTGGGGTACTTAGAGTTCTTACACAGAAACGAATTAGGAGACTACCGACTGCCCCAATTTGCATATTTGTACACAAAGGAAAGAAGTGGTAATCATATCTCCTTTCTTTCTCAGGGAGACATAATAAAAGAGGAATGAATAAATAAAATGAACTAGTTATGTTGGCTTCAATTTTAGATTAGGGCAATTTCTTTTTCCTTTGCTATTCATTTTCTCTATTACTTAAAACATACATCACAGAAATGATACTGTATTTGTAAATGAAGTTAAGATTGACCAATACATAAGTGGTAAAGCCCACTAGCATTTTCACATTAGACATGAACTAATTCAGAGGCCAGAATGACACCCTTGCTAGCCTCCCCTTCCCTTGGAGTACTAGCAGTAGTCAGGATAACCGGAGAGGTCATTCTCAGATGCCAAGGAGCCCGCAACTTATATAGCAAATATTAGTTTATGGACAGTTAGTCCTGACTCTCATGCCAGGGACTTAGCAAGGTGCTAAGGTCATGACGGTGAATGAGAGATGTTCCTTTGTATCCAGGACCTACCAAAAGCTAAAAACAAAAACAAAAACAAAAACAAAAACAAAAACAAAAAAACCCAAAAAAACAGCTACTGATAAGAGCAAAGAGACAAAAACACACCATTAAAAACACTAATATTAAGAAGAGAGTTCACCTCACCTCAAGTTAGAGAACCCTTCCCAGAGGAAGTGATATTTGAAATTTGAAGGTCTCATAGATATGCAAAAGTATGTGCACACTTTGTTGATGGGAGAAAGGATGCTATACCCACAAAATTAAACATGGCCATCAAATTTAGAGCACAAGAAGAAAGGGAAAGGGTGGTGTGGGAGGAGCCTGAAGCTGCTAGCCAGAGCATGGAAGGCTCGAAGGCAAGCACCTCCATTTATGACTTCACTTCCCAGCTCCCTGACAAGGATTCTTGCCAGTACATCAGTCTGTTAGCACCATTCCTAAACTAGGGGGTAAATGCAGACATAGGTATTTTCCTATTGCCTCCGACTCACCTGGAACCTGGTAAAGCCTTCTAGCTGGTCACTCAGATGTCTGCTATGCCAGTGCACAGGAAGCTCAAAACAGAAGTGAGTACGAATCTATGAGGCGTTGCAGGACTACAACTCACAGCTACATACCCTTAGAATTTAAGATCTCTATCTGGTTAATAAACTTTGAAGAAAAAGAAAAGAATAATCTTCTCCCCTTAAATGCTGTCAAGGTTTACAAATTCTTTTTTTTTTTTTTTTTTTTGGTTTACAAATTCTTAAAACTATGTAGTTAAAAATGAATCATTACAATTATGCACTCAAATACATGACAACATAATTTTACAAAATACATAATTTATTACATTTATGAGTTCATAGTAAAATAGAATCTTAAGAATTATAAAAATGGATTAAGAGTAAAAATGAGACATTAAATCTCCAAATTTTAGAATCTGAAATATCAAATTCTAGGGATTTTATTAAACCTCTTGAAAATATGTTTTTCCAAGGAGGGGAAAAAAGGGAATTAAAAATAGACACATTGATGAAGGCAGTGAGTTCTTCTCAGCTGGCTTTATTCTCCACTGAATTTCAAATATAGGATTATAGTTTTCTACTTACAGGAAGCTGTCACTGTTCTGTTTTCCAATAACCCTCAAAACAGAATGGAAAATGCTTATGCAAAACGACACAAGCCTTCCCCATTCTCGGCAGGCTTCTCCGTGTCAATACGTTTGGTACAACAGCTTTCCCAACTCTACAGTTCTGTCAGTGAACTATGAATATGTTTAAATATTTTCCAGATTCATCATGGAAGCTGCTTTTCTTCTCTGCACTGTAATCACACTGAGCTGCAAACAAAATAAACAGTCAGTAAACAGTTTCTCTGTGGAAAGTACTAGTCTAAGACAAAGCACAGTGTGATGAATCACAACCAACAGTTATCAAGTAGTCTGAGGGGAAGGGCCTTGAAAGGTCTTTTTTGTGTGATCATTCTATTTTCCTCTTGAAGTGTCTGCATCACATTAGAGAAATGCATGCTAAATGTGACAGTCTATAGAACTGAGAGTGATACACTCTAAATTTCTATATTCCACTGATGGTGAAAGACATTTAGATAAAAGTTAATCAGCAAAATGTCTCAAACACAAATTCGGTCTGGGCAAATATAAAGCAGAGCTGTAACCAGGTCACTACACATTTTAAGGAAAACAAGTCTAATGGGAAAGTAATGTTTGAATATTAACTGGGGCTAGTTATATGTACATATGATAAAAAGATTCAATACAAAACAACACACAGCACAAGGCAGGCTTCCTTCCCCAAACTGTCCTTCACGCTAGTTCTCTCTTCAGATACAACCTCTATCTTCAGTTTGTTTGTTTTTTATTTATTGAGATAAGATCTCACTATGTAGTCTAGAGTAGCCTTGAATCTTTAATCCTCCCATAAACCCCGAGTCCCAAAACTATAGGAAAGAGCTACCACCTACAGCTACCTGCAGCTGTAAAGTACTTCTACATATATATATTTTAAGTGAACGCATACCTCTTAGCAGTTGAAAAGTCTGAGTCTACTTTCCTTTACGCTTAGATTTTCTGCTTCAGAAATAATTGCATATTAGAGTCACTCTATTTCTATTTGCAACATTTTCCCTATCTGAACACAGTTTTGTTCATCTTTTAGTGCTGAGTATTTGTATGGATTTTTAATCTTTTAAAATTAGAAAGAAAGTCAGGTGTGGTGCTTTTAATCCCAACACGTAGGATGGAGACAGGCTTGGCAGATCTGTGAATTCACCGTCAGCCTAGACGACCCAGTGAGCTCCAGGGAGCCCGGGCTAAAAGAGAGACTCTGTCTCAATACAACAACACAACAACAACAACAACAACAAGCCACTAAATGGCAACATTCACATCATTAGTGGCTAAGAATAATGCTCTTTGATGGTAACATTTATACCCAATGTTAATCAATAGCATTTTGACCTAATGTTTTGTTATCATTCCTTTCATCTATCCATTCAATTCATCCATCCATCCATCCATCCATCCATCCATCCATCCATCCATCTATCCATCTATCCATCCATCTTTCCAAATGCCTAAATGATCACTGAACTAGTCTCTTTTCTTTCCTAAAAGGAGGAGTTATTACTCCTAATTTAGAAATATATACACACACACATATATGTAAATTGCATGAACATTATAAGAAATGACTACTTATTTACTCTAGAATTTCACTGATAAACTACACTTTTCAAATTACTTCCCAAAGGCTGTTTGCTTTTTATTATATTTTGATTTGGTTATATATAAAATGTACATTCAATAAGGATAACTTATACCAGAATATTTTGTTTTTTAAAATAAAAATACAGTTTGAAATGTCAGAAGGGCCCTCTGAGATACAGAATGAGCGTCCACCTGACTGTGGACAGAATGCCATGTCCCATGCAGTGCTGGGCGGCAGGGACTTCTGTGCAGTGATGTTCTGGATCTGCTCTGCCAAGTTTTTCTGTTAGTCACACAGTTATCAAACATTCAAATATGGCTAGTATGACATCAAGTTTTTACTTCGTTAAATCTCAATTACAAAGTTCTCGCTGCCTCCCAGAGATGCATGCTAGTGTCAGTTATAAGTGTAGCTGGAAGATACTGATGTTTATTTTTTTCAGCTTACTTTTTTAATTGCAAGTATGAAAGAGATTAATTTTATGCAGGTCAAGTGACTGAAAATCAAACTATCAGTTCTCTGAGAATTTTATTTTTCACCTATGAAGGCTGTTTATCAGCTCTGGAGAAAGATGTCCCCTACCTGCTGGGACGCTGAAGCCGCTCTCTCTTCTGCCTGACTCAGACGCCTTTGAAGTCTGTTGGCTTTTTCTTGATGTTCCAGAATTAACTTTTCATTCTTTTAGGGGGAAATATAAAACAAATTCAAATTCAAATACAATATACGCATGCTTAATAGACTAGCCAATGAAAAATCTGGACATCATTTATTACTTGTAATAGAGAGATAACATTATCCCATTTACATTTCCCAATTATATTTTGGATATATTTGGATATACTTTCCAATTACAGATCACAATGTTGATTTTACTCCTTTCTGTCATTAGTTCTCAACCTGTGAGCCCCAAACACTTTGGAGGGTGTTGAATGACCCTTTGATAGGGACTGCACATCAGATATTTACACCACGATTCATAATAGAAGCAAAATTACAGTTGTGAAGTAGCAACAGAAATAACATTATGGTTGGGGTCAACCCAACATGAGAAACTGCAATGGGACCTCCTAAAATTACAAAGTTTCTATAAGGCAAAAGACACTGTCAAAAGGATAAATCGGCAACCAACAAATTGGGAAGAGATCTTCACCAACCCTACATCTGACAGAGGGCTAATATCCAAGGTATACAAAGAACTCAAGAAGTTAGACCCCAGAAAACCAAATAACCCTATCAAAAAATGGGGTACAGAGCTAAACAAAGACTTTTCACCTGAAGAACTTCAGATGGCTGAGAAGCACCTTAAGAAATGTTCAACATCATTAGTCATTAGGGAAATGCAAATCAAAACAACCCTGAGATTTCACCTCATACCAGTCAGAATGGCTAAGATTAAAAACTCAGGAAACAGCAGGTGTTGGCAAGGATGTGGAGAAAGAGGAACACTCTTCCACTGCTGGTAGGATTGCAAGCTGGTACAACCACTCTGGAAATTAGTCTGGCGGTTCCTCAGAAAACTGGACACTATACTTCCGGAGGACCCTGCCATACCACTCCTGGGCATATACATGGAAGATTCCCCAGCATGCAATAAGGATACATGCTCCACTATGTTTATAGCAGCCCTATTTATAATAGCCAGAAGCTGGAAACAACCTAGATGTCCCTCAACGGAGGAATGGATACAAAAAATGTGGTATATATACACAATGGGGTACTATTCAGCCATTAGAAACAATGAATTCATGAAATTCTTAGACAAATGGATGGAGCTGGAGAATATCATACTAAGTGAGGTGACCCAGTCTCAAAAGAATACCCATGGTATGCAGTCACTGATAAGTGGATATTAGCCTAGAATCTTGGAACACCAAAGACACAATTCACATACCAAATGATGTCTGATAAGAAGGAAGGTGTGGACCCTGGTTCTGGAAAGGCTCAATGCATCAGTGTAGGAGAATACCAGAACATGGTAGTGGGAAGGGGTGGATGGGAGAACAGGGGGAGGGAAAAGGACATATGTGACCTTTGGGGGGGGTGGGAAACCAGGAAAAGGGAAAGGAAATGTAAATAAAGAATATATCCAATAAAAAAAGTCTGTAATCTTAGGATACCTGAGAACTTCTGCCATAAGTTATCTCCTCCCCTGATAGCATCAAAGACTCAATTTGACAAACCCAAAAGCAAACTGAATTGCAAATGCAAACAAGATTGAGTTTCTGGTTTGTTGACCTTGTAGAAGGAAAGCACTGGGCCTTATAACCACAGCTTCAGTAAAGGGTTGGAGAGAACTCTGTTTCTGTATGCTCCCCAGGACATCTGCATCCTGAAGAGGCTATTAAGGTCAACAGGGTTATTAGACATTGCCATGTATTGAAACATTGCCCCCAAGATGCTGTAGTTCTAATCCCCTGTATGTGTGAAGCCAACATTGTGAATACATGCTTGCCTCTGGAACCAGGAGGACACAGTTTTATATTATTTTCTAGCCTTAGCTGTAACCATGATACAATAGGGACTGTAATACAACACCAAGCCTTCATTACACACTGTTACCTCAACAAGGTAAAAACAACTTGTCAATTGAAAATGTGTTCTGTTTTCACATGTACCTGCTTGGCACAGTGCATCTGAAAAATTTATTTTTGTATGAATAAAATTATTATATAGGTTTTCTGGCATTAAATTGATTTTAGAGAATATAAGGCCAAACATGAATGACTGAAAACCCCTTTTTCTGAAGCACAAGATAGTTCTTTAATCCCTACCAAAAGGGGATTATAGTGAATGCCATGCCTAGTAATATAACACTGTAATAATAGTACTGGGTTAATTGTGTCCAAAAGCAAAACTAGACCTATGAAGAGACCTATATCAGATGTACTAACTGAACAAGTTGTTCAAGTATTAAATTTAAGTTTTATATTTTAAAGGCATATCATATGCTAGAGAAAACTTGGGGGGAGATTATTGTATACAATAATCATTTTAATATCTATAAAATAGACTATATAAGATATATGTATCCTGTGCCCTGTGCGCTCCTGGCTAGTCCCGCTTTGGACAGTTACTGGAGAGAAAGTAGCGATCTCACCTCTGAGCCCAGGAGGGAGAGCACTGCTGGGAGACCAGCTCTCTCCTGGTGGGACCTGTGTACAGAGGGCTGTGGAGGCCAAGAAGTGCTTGCTGACAGGAGCCCGATACAGCTGTCTTCTGAGAGGCTCTGCCAGAGCCTGACAATACAGAGGGGGATGCTCGCAGCCAACCACTGGACTAAATAGGTCCCCAATGGAGGAGCTAGAGAAAGGACCCAAGGAGCTGAAGGGGTTTACAGCCCCATAGGAGGAACAGCAATATGAACCAACCAGGACCCCCAGAGCTCCCAGGAACTAAACCACCAACCAAAGAGTACACATGGCTCCAGCCGCATATGTAGCAGAGGATAGAATATCAGTGGGAAGAGAGGCCCTTGGTCCTGTGAATGCTCAATGCCCCAGTGCAGGGGAATGCCAGGACAGGGAAGCAGGAATGGGTGGGAGAGTGAGCAAAGTGGGGGGGTGGTGGTATAAGGGATTTTTGGAGGGAAAACCAGGAAAGGGGAAATATATCTAGTAAAAATAAAAAAAATATTTATCATAATGGTTAAAACAAAGTGCAGACTGCATAAATCTGATCTTTTTGTTTCCTTTTGGCTAAATATTAACTCCACTGTACTGAAAATTATGTCGAATATTTTAATATAAAGTCTTTAGCTATTTTCTAAGTGTTTCATATCAGCAATGTTTAAGAGTGGGGACCTCACTCTGTCTCTTGTGACTGACAGGAAGGGTAGAACTCTATCCCACATATCTGAAGCTAATTCACATAACTGAGGGTCTAGAGCTCGAGGAGCTGTAAGCCTAGACACTGTCTGCGTTTATAAAGCCATGGGGGAAAGAGTAACTCTTCCTTTACATATAATTCTAAGGTCATCTATCTTAATATGATTTTTGTATACTCTATAAGACAAAAGTATTTGATGTTCCTTTTGTGATGGAGTAAAACAAATTAAGAGGAATTAAGTAAATAAAACAATCTTAGAGATTCTCATGAAAAAGAAGGACCTAAAACACAGTCTCTAAAATAGCCAAAAATTATACCATGAACACCAAAGTATGAATTCTACTTTTTACCATATACAAAAGATGAATGCCTGGTTTTCAAAGCTTTTATTCACATTATATTAAGTATGAACTTTTTGGGCTATAGATGATACCATGTGGTTAATTCCAAGTAAGAGATCTCATTTAGATTTGGTGCCGTTAAAATGCTACAGTGTATGCATCTGGGGGGTGGGGTGGGCTGGGGAGAGGGGAAGACAGTGGGGGACAGGACTCATTCTCTTACCTCAGCTACCTTTTCGTTTGCCATCTCCAGCTGAGAAAGTAGCTCCTGGGTATGAAGCTTCTGCCGGCTCAGCTCATTCCTATTAACCACGAAGGGTCAGGGAGAATATGACGAGAAGCGATGAAAATGAAACTGAAAAGGGAGCTGGAAATGTATGCAAATACACAGTATACACTTAAAAATAGAATAAAACAACGTAAAGCTGAATATCAGTGAGACAGGCTTATATTTTGATCAAAAAGTTTTAAAATAGCAAATAACTTAGTAATTTCCTTGTAAAATGTGGTGGTTTGAATGAGAATGGCCCCTGTAGGCTCACTGACTGACTGGGCCTCAGCCGGAGGAAGTATCTGGAAAGGATGAGGAGACGTGCCCTTGCTGGAAGAGGCTTGTCAGTGGCAGTGGGCTCTGAGGTTTAAAACCTCATCCCGTTCCCACTGGCTCCCTTAGAGCTTCCTACACAGATCAAGATGCAAGCTTGCAGCTGGCCCTGTTGCCATGGTTTTACTCTGCCATCAAGAAATCTAATGTTTGGAAAACATAAGTCCAAATTAACTGTGTTCTTTTATACTTTGCTTTGGTCATAGTGTTTTGTCACAGCAACAGAAAAGTAACTAATGTATAAAATGCACATATATTCTAGGGTAGTTACACTGCAGATATACTTAATAGTATTAAAACCGTAAAAATGGTTCAGAAAGTAAATGTAAATGATGTATATTTGATATAATTTAAAATTATATCACAGCAAGGTTTGCTTTTAACTCACCTTTTAACTCAGTTCTCAAGAGGCAAAGGCAAGTAGATCTATGTGAGTTGAGTTTGAGGCCAGTCTGGTCTACATGTGAATTCTATGCTAGCTGGGGCTATGCTGTGAGAAAATGGGGCACAGAGCTAAACAAAGAATTTTCACCAGAAGAAATTCAGATGGCCGAGAAACACCTTAAAAGATGTTCAACATCATTAGTCATCAGGGAAATGCAAATCAAAACAACCCTGAGATTCCACCTCACACCAGTCAGAATGGCTAAGATTAAAAACTTAAGAGACAACAAGTGCTGGCGAGGATGTGGAGAAAGAGGAACACTCCTCCACTGTTGGTGGGATTGCAAAATGGTAAAGCCGCTCTGGAAATCAGTTCGGTGGTTCCTCAGAAAATTGGGCATGTCACTTCCAGAGGACCCTGGCATACCACTCCTGGGCATATACCCAGAGGATTCCCCTGCATGCAATAAGGACACATGCTCCACTATGTTTATAGCAGCCTTGTTTATAATAGCCAGAAATTGGAAGGAGCCCAAATATCCCTCAAAGGAGGACTGGATACAGAAAATGTGGTATATCTATACAATGGAATACTACTCAGCAATTAAAAATAATGAATCCATGCAATTTGTAGGTAAATGGTTAGACCTGGAAAATATCATCCTGAGTGAGTTAACCCAATCATAAAAGAATACACATGAAATGCAATCACTGATAAGTGGATATTAATGAGCCCAGAAGCCCTAAATACTCAAGACACAAATAGCAAGTCAAATGATTCCCAAGAAGAAGAAAGGAGAGTACCCTGGGACTGTAAAGATTGCATCCAGTTTAGTAAAGAAACCAAGGGGGGAGGGGGAATGATTGGGGAATAGTTGGGGGGGAGAGGAACTATGGGAAGTATAGTGGGTGGGAACTGGGAAAGGGGAAAGCCTTTTGAATGTAAACATAGAATATAGAAAATAAAAATTAAAAAAAAAAAAGATTGTAAGATGGTACATTCTCTGAGGCAGCGTTCCCTCAGCTTTGGGTACAGGAGAGTTTCACTGTTTGGACATTCATAAGAGGACCAGGACAAAGGTAATTTCATGACATTTTTGTCTTATGAGAAGCTAAAGATTTGTTGGATCAAAATATTTTATTCTATCAAAGTGGGGCAATATAAGGCTCTGCACCATTTCATTAATCAGAACACCCAGCTGATAGTGCTCTGGAAACAGAGTTCTAAAAACAAACAAACAAACAAACAAACAAACAAACAAAACAAAACAAAAAAACCAAATAAAAAACCCCAAACCAACCAACCAAACACACACACGCACAAAAGCTCCAAAAACAAAAACAAAAACAAAAACAAAAAATATTGTACCTTGGGCTTGGAAATAGCTCAGCAGCTAAGAGTACTTGATGTTCTTGCAAAAAGACCTGGGTTAGGTTCCCAGACTCCACACAAGGCTGCTTACACTACCTACAACTCCAGGTCCAAGGATTCTGATGCTCTCCTTTGGTTTCTGCAGGTACTACACACATATGGTATATGCTCAGTCAGGCAGACACAAATGCACATAAATAAAAATGTAAAATTATGCCATTTGGACGTGGTGGACTCTGCATTGTGTCTGTCTGTGAGGTACATTTTTCATCCCTCTCATGTTCCACAAGCTGAAGCTTGTGATGTGGAGTTACTGCTGCCTTCTCCTCCTTCTCCTCTAAGGCAGGCTTTCACTATGCATTGTGGCTGGCCTGAAACTCAATTATAGTGATCACGGTGGCCTCAAACTTGCAGAGCTCTGCTTGCCTCTGTCTCCTGAGTGCTGAGATTAAAGATGAGTGTCACTCTGTCTGGTGTCATCTTTTTAATTTAAACATGCAAGCATGTGTTGCTCTGGGAGAAGCTAATTTCAAAAGTCTTAGGCAAAGACAGATGTAATGCAGTCATCTAGGAATGCAGGTGTCTCTGATCTCCACAGCCTGGCAGCAGAATGGGGACTCACGGCAAGGAAGAAGGCAATTTAGTTCAGCATGACTAAGGAGCTGTGTTGGCTCAGATGTCAAGAGTTTGACCCCGAGTGGTTTCTTAAGTGTACTTACGCACAGTACAATTTGGTAAATTTTTTCTGGTGATTATTCAATCTTATGTGTACAATAAAGCATACATACATCTCTTGAAGAACAAAGCAAGCTAAATAAAGATTGTTCATGACTACATTGAAACTCTTTGTAAAGTACATGTGACAGCTTCCATAAAGATAAGTTCTATAGATTTACTGAGAAAAACAAGCTCATGATAAGGACTGGGGTCCCGGTGTGGTGACACAAAGTTCACCAAGGCAGAATGCAGGTACGATTCTGGGCCAAAAAAACAGGTATTGCATTTTTTTCCCCAAAAAACAAAACAAAACAAAACAAAAACAAAAACAAAACCAACCAACCAAAGAACCAAAAAAACAAACCTGTGTGGTAAGATTCCAGGTTCTCTGCTTATCTATCAGCATAAGAACCTATATGCCTATATAAGTGAATCAGAACGAATTTCAAATAAAATCTGTAGTACTGAAATTGCTAATTCAGTATTGGCTTTTGTGCTTTGACTTTATATTATATTTTTTATTGGATATATTCTTTATTTACATTTAATTTCCCTTTAACTCTGGTTCCCTGCCCCCAAAGGTCCCACATGCCCTT
Source organism: Apodemus agrarius (assembly GCA_964023405.1). Taxonomy (NCBI): domain Eukaryota; kingdom Metazoa; phylum Chordata; class Mammalia; order Rodentia; family Muridae; genus Apodemus; species Apodemus agrarius. The sequence goes on along the minus strand of OZ030007.1, from coordinate 126,735,246 downwards.
TTCCCTCCCCCTGTTCCCCCATTCACCCCTTCCCACTTCCCTGTTCTGGTATTCCCTTACACTGATGCACTGAGCCTTTCCAGAACCAGGGTTCACTCCTTCCTTCTTCTCGGACATCATTTGGTATGGGTATTCTTTTGGGACTGGGTTACCTCACTTAGTATGATATTCTCCAGCTCCATCCATTTGTCTAAGAATTTCATGAATTCATTGTTTCTAATGGCTGAATAATACTCCATTGTGTATATATACCACATTTTTTGTATCCATTCCTCCGTTGAGGGACATTTGGGTTCTTTCCAGCTTCTGGTTATTATAAATAAGGCTGCTATAAACATAGTGGAGTATGTATCCTTATTACATGCTGGGGAATCTTCCGTGTATATGCCCAGGAGTGGTATGGCAGGGTACTCCAGAAGTATCGTGTCTTTCAAGACTTTTAGCATGAAAGGATGCTGAATTTTGTCAAATGCTTTTTCAGCATCCAATGAGATTTTTTTCAGCATGTGGTTTTTTTCTTTCAGTTTGTTTATGTAGTGGATTACATTGATGGATTTCCGTATATTGAACCATCCCTGCATCCCTGGGATGAAGTCTACTTGATCATGGTGAATGATCATTTTGATGTGTTCTTGGATTTGGTTGGCAAGAATTTTATTGAGTATTTTTGCATCGATGTTCATAAGGGAAATTGGTCTGAAGTTCTCTTTCTTAGTTGGATCTTTGTGTGGTTTTGGTATCAGCGTAATTGTGGCTTTGTAGAATGAGTTGGATAGTGTTCATTCTGTTTCCATTTTGTGGAATAGTTTGAAGAGTATTGGTATTAGGTCTTCTTTGAATGTCTGGGACAATTCTGCACTAAAAACATCTGGTCCTGTGCTTTTTTTGGTGGGAAGACTTTCTATGACCCCTTCTATTTCTTTGGGAGTTATTGGGACTGTTTAGATGATCTATTTGATCCTGATTTAATTTTGGTATTTGGTATATGTCTAGAAAATTGTCCATTTCCTCCAGATTCTCCAGTTGTGTTGAATATAGGCTTTTGTAGTAGGATCTGATGATTTTTTGAATTTCCTCAGTTTCTATTGTTATATCTCTTTTATTTCTAATTTCATTAATTTGGATACTGTCTCTGTGCCCTTTGTTTAATCTGGCTAAGGGTTTATCTATCTTGTTGATTTTCTCAAAGAACCAGCTCCTGGTCTTGTTGATTCTTTGTATGGTCCTCTTTGTTTCAACTTGATTGATTTCAGCCCTGAGTTTGATGATTTCTTGTCTTCAACTCCTCCTGGGTGAATTAGCTTCTTTTTGTTCCAGAGCTTTCAGGTGTGGCGTTAAGTTGCTAGTATATGCTCTTTCCTGTTTCTTTTTGGAGGCACTCAGGGCTATGAGTTTCCCTCTTAGCTAGATTTGGGTATGTTGTGCCTTCATTTTCATTGAATTCTAAAAAGTCTTTGATTTCTTTATTTCTTCCTTGACTAAGGTATCATTGAGTAGAATATTGTTCAGCCTCCATGTGTATGTAGATTTTCTATTGTTTTTGTTGCTATTGAAGACGACTATTACTCCATGGTGATCTGATAGAAGGCATGGGATTAGTTCGATTTTATATTTGTTGAGGTCTGCCTTGTGACCAATTATATGGTTGATGTTGGAGAAGGTACCATGAGGTACTGAGAAAAAGGTATATTCTTTTGCTTTAGGATGAAATGTTCTATATATATCTGTTAAATCCAATTGGTCCAAAGCTTCAATAAGTTTCCCTGTGCCCGTTTAGTTTGTTTTCCTGATCGGTCCATTGAGGGTAGTGGAGCGTTGAGGTCCCCCACTATTATTGTGTTAGGTGCAATGTGTGCTTTGAGCTTTAGTGAAGTTTCTTTTACGAATGAGGGTGCCCTTGCATTTGGAGCATACATATTCAAAATTGTGAGTTCTTCTTGGTGGATTTTTTCCTTGACCAGCAAGAAGTGACCTTCTGTGTCTCTTTTGATGACTTTAGATTGAAAGTCAATTTTATCTGATATTAGAATGGCTATTCCAGCTCGTTTCCTGAGACCATTTGCTTGTAAAATTGTTTTCCAGCCTTTTACTCTAAGGTGGTGTTTGTCTTTGAACCTGAGGTGTTTCCTGTATGCAGCAAAATGTAGGGTCCTGTTTCCATATCTAGTCTGTTAGTCTATGTCTTTTTATTGGGGAATTGAGTCCATTGATGTTAACAAATATTAAGGAATAGTGATTACTTCCTGTCATTTTTGATGTTATTTTTGTTTTTGAGTGGTTATCTTCTTTTGAGTTTGATGGGAGAAGGTTACTATCTTGCTTTTTCCAGGGTGTAGTTTCCCTCCTTGTATTGGAGTTTTCCTCCTATTATTCTTTGTAGGGCTGGGTTAGTGGAAAGATATTGTGTAAATTTGGTCTTGTCATGGAATATTTTGATTTCTCCATCTACGTTGAGAGTTTTGCTGGGTATAGTAGTCTTGGCTGACATTTGTGTTCTCTTAGAGTCTGCATGAGATCTGCCCAAGATCTTCTAGATTTCATAGTCTCTGGTGAGAAGTCTGGTGTGATTCTGATAGGTCTTCCTTTATATGTTACTTGGCCCTTTTCTCTTACTACCTTTAATATTCTTTGTTTAGTACGTTTGGGGTTTTGATTGTTATGTGACGGGAGGTATTTCTGTTCTGGTCCAGTCTGTTTGGAGTTCTGTAGGCTTCTTGTATATTCATGGGCATCTCTCTCTTTAGGTTGGGGAAGTTTTCTTCCATAATTTTGTTGAAGATATTTGCTGGCCCTTTAAATTGTAGATCTTCACTCTCATCTATCCCTATAATACTTAGGTTTGGTCTTCTCATTGTGTCCTGGATTTCCTGGATGTTTTGGGTTACAAGCCTTTTGCATTTTGCATTTTCTTTGACTGTGGAGTCAATGGTTTCTATGGAATTTTCAGCATCTGAGATTCTTACTTCTATCTCTTGTATTCTGTTGCATCTACAACCCCTGATTTCTTCCCAAGGTTTTCTATCTCCAAATTTGTCTCCCTTTGTCATTTCTTAGTTGTCTCTACCTGTGTATTTAGATCCTGGATGGTTTTGCTTAGTTCCTTCACTTGTTTGTTTGTGTTTTCCTGCAATTGTTTTTTTTTTTTTTTTTTTTTTTTTGGTTTGGTTTTTCGAGACAGGGTTTCTCTGTGTAGCCCTGGCTGTCCTGGAACTCACTTTGTAGACCAGGCTGGCCTCGAACTCAGAAATCCGTCTGCCTCTGCCTCCCAAGTGCTGGGATTAAAGGCGTGTGCCACCACTGCCCGGTCCTGCAATTCTTTAAGAGATTTTTTTGTTTCCTCTTTTATGACTTCTGCCTGTTTACTCCTGCATTACTCAATTTCTCCTGCATTTCTTTAGGTGATTTTTTCATTTCCTCTTTATTGGCTTCTGACTGTTGGCCCATATTCTCCTGGAATTCTTTAAGTGATTTTTGTGTTTCCATTGTAAGGGCTTCTATCCTATTCATGTTCCCCTGCATTTCTTTAAGAGATTTGTTTATGTCTTTTTTGTGTCCCTATAGGAGCATCATGACCAGTACTTTTAAATCCAAATCTTGTTTTTCTGGTGTGTTGGGGTATCGAAGACTTGCTGTGGTTGGAGAATTGGGTTCAGATGCTGCCATATTGTCTTGATTTCTGTTAGTAACATTCCTATGTTTGCCTTTTGCCATCTGTTTATCTCTGAATTTAGTTGGTCTTGTTGTTATTGGTTAGTGTTTGAAGCTCCTGTGAGCCTGGCATTTGGCGCTGCTGTTGCAGAAGGGGGAACCTGGAAGGTTTCCCCCACTGGGCTCTGAATTACCTCCTCAGCTCTGCTGGGCCAGATTCAAGTCTCCTCTTGACTTGCTGCTGGGCGAGTAACTGGTCTCTTCCTGTTTTGCCTAGATGCCTGCTCTTAAGAATCAGTTCTTTATTTCCACCAATCTGGGCTCCTCTATTGGTTCTCTACAGTGACCTGGAGGCAAGACGAAGACTGCTGATGCAAGTGCTGGGCGGTCCACAGGACAAATGGCCCCCGATCAAGTTGGTACACAGCCAGGTGAGCATACAGATGGCCCGCCAAGCTGTCCAGGCCCTGGCTACAGGCAAAAGCCTGGCAGGTTTCCACCCGATTGGTTAGATTTGGATTACCTGGGCTTGTTTGTTGGTTCTCTGGAGACCTGGTTAGACTACCAGCTCCAAGATAGTGGCGGGTCTGGGGGGCTCTAACTGCAGGATTCCCTGCAGGACTGGAGCTTCCCTGGCTGGACTGCTGGGGCTTGGGTGGTGGACCTCTCAGTCCACAGGGCTCCGTCTGGTTAGCTGTCTGTGGTGCCCCGAGGCAAGATGGCGGCCTCCTCTTCAAGCAAGGCACAGACCCCCAGAGCGAATTGGTGCCCGAGTGGGTGGGTGCACAGACAGCCGCCGAGCTGTCCAGGCTCTGGGTGCAGGCAAGAGCCTGACGGGATAGGACTGGTGATGTCAGACTCAGACTGTCAGTGTACTTGGCCCTAGCCGCTAGCTGTCTGTGATGTCCCGAGGCAAGATGGCAGCCTCTGCTGTAAGCCGGCTGACTTTATATTTCTAAAATTAATCAATAAAATAAGACTCCTAACGTAGCTCCAGCTTTATGAGTCATGTGAGCGGCGTGAGTTGGTAAGGCCGAGGTATACTATGTTGGAGGGAATGGCTGTGAGGCTGAGTAAGCTGTGTGTTATGCATACATAAGCTGGGATAGGGTCATGTCACCACTCACCAGTTCCACTAGTTCTTCCTGACTACTCACCACAGGCTGATGTGGGCCAAGCAGAGGCAGGCACAGCACTGCCACCCCCAGAGACACCTGCACACATGATAGGCCACTGCTCACAAGCCTTCAATGGATGTGTTAGCTCACCTTCACGATGGGTGTTTGGACTGCTAGCCCTGACTGCATCACAGACAAACTCAAATGTTTAATCTTCCCTTCAGTGGTGACAAGGTAGAGAAACTATACTTAAAACACCTCATGCATCTTAAAATCACTGTTATAGTTATCTGAATGGACAGTAATAATTTTCCACAAAACTTAGGATAATAAAGATACAAGTGAATAAGTAAAAATACTAATTTCATCCTAAATTAAAAAGTATTTATTGGCCCTGCCAGAGCCTTACAAATACAGAGTCAGATGCTCACAACCAACCATTGCACTGAGTGCAGGGTTCCCAATGCAGGAGTTAGAGAAAGGACTGAAGGAGCTGAAGGAGTTTGCAACCCCATAGGAAGAACAACAATATCAACCAACCAGACCCTCTAGAGTTCCCAGGGACTAAGCCACCCACC